>CM045732.1:15885474-15890474 GCA_024760905.1 Plotosus lineatus
CTTGTCGAATATCTCCAAGTTTGTTGGTACAGATGATCCCCGACTTATGTTCATTTGTTTTACGTTTTTTCAATCTTTTTTTTTTTTTTAATTGTCAAATTTTGAGTTTAGCTTGCTCTCTGTAGTACGCTGACATAATGACGTAATGACGCTGCGTCCATTGTTTACAAACGACAGATGTGGCCCACCTTCTTCCCAGTTCAGTGGTGTGTTACCCTTGTGTTAAGACGTCGTCACTGTGATCTTTGTGTTTACACTGTTTTGCGGACTTTTGTAACCTTAAGCAAATATGGTTGGTCAGAAGCGTAAGCCGATTAGCATGGGTGCAAGTTTTCTGGCATATGTTGGAATTTCCGGTTTCCCCCGAGACTGAATTAACTATCTGCTCAGATTGGCGCAATCTGCCATGCATACTCCGTTAAGCAAAGAAAGTTGTAAAATGAATGAAAACCCGAATCCAGAAAAAGAGAACTCTCCACTCTGCTGGTGATTCACATCAGTGCAGGCTGAGTACTAAACAAGTATTCAACGGCATCCTTGCTCACTTGAAAGACCGGAAGTCCTTATAACCCGCGCTTTGTCTCAAGCACAAGCAAGTGAACTACTTTTGGTGGAGCGCCTCACATATTGGCTGTTTTAAGCTTAATGTAAAGTGACTCAGCTCAGTTTCATGTAAAGTGACCATCCGTCGATCATCTGAACCATTTGCAAGCAGAAAGATCGCATCATAGAGAATGTTAAAGGTTAGATTTGATAGTATATTTGATATTTGATGAATGAATTTGATTAAAATGTATCTATTCAAAATAATTTTGCTTGAATTTAATTCATTTTAAATGAATGTTGATATTATTTGATATATTTGATATTATTTTACAATGTTACGTTTATAATAATTGATTTAGGGGTGTTTTATGAGATACGTAATGGTATTTATGGATGTATAGTACAGTATGAACGTCATGTCACTGGAACATACAGTAACGACTGACTTTTTTTTTCGCCTTGCGTTCGGCCGTCTGGAACCGAACTAAAACGTAAGTTGGGGAGCGTCTGTATTTTTGAAGCATGCACACAAATTGGCAGCTGTGTCTTACAACTCACAAGATGATTACCTATGTATCATCCCATCAACATTCGAGCATAGTTCAAGAGAAGACAAGGTAGTTCAGACGACCATGTCATTACAACTCATTCTTAAAGATCAGCTCTTAACGAGTTAAATTAATTATTGTTACTGATGCCTTCCCCGGTGCACTCATCCCCAGAAGCACACCCACAGACATTTGGATTCAATTGTAAAAGTTAAGTCAGAAGAGTCCCAGTGTCTTTCCATCAGATCTATTTAAT
The DNA here is from genome assembly GCA_024760905.1 of Plotosus lineatus. Classification (NCBI taxonomy): domain Eukaryota; kingdom Metazoa; phylum Chordata; class Actinopteri; order Siluriformes; family Plotosidae; genus Plotosus; species Plotosus lineatus. Next base: position 15,886,825 of record CM045732.1, read on the forward strand.
GACTTTGTGTAAGTTTCATATCATGTTTGGATTGTTGCCTGGCTCTTGGCAAGCATTGGGGTGGTTTGATATATGAGCGGATGAGGATGGGTGGGCGGCTTGTGTTTGGTGGCCTGGTGATGAGGGGCTGAGTGGGGAAAGCAGCACTACTTCATCAATGTAACGCTGTGCAATAGAACTCGCTCTCCCCGTGCCTGTCACTGGACCACACTACTCCTACAGGCAGTTAATTAACTTTCCGCCTCTGCTTTGATGGAAAGCAAGAGGGAGGCAGGCAGTGAAAACAAATGAGTGAGGGAGAGGAGGAGAGTTGAGAGTAAAGTTTTTGCCCTTCAAGAACACTGTTTGGTCTAAAGGCACCAAATGTCCTCACAGTTTGAATATATTTTGAAGCAAACTCTGAGTATGTAAAATGTTTAAGTCTCTAACGTTGATTTGAGGGCTAATCATAGGTATCATTTACACCCAGCCAAAAAGACGTCACCGCTTTATTATGTGCAGATGGATAAGAGTCTGATTAGAAAACTACTGCAGTAATGAATATCTTTCAGCTGTCAACATGCTATTTAACCTCAACTGATGCAGTGAGTGGCTTCTCCATTGTTAAACTACCCTGCTGGAAAACATATTCCAAAGTCATAGAAAAGATGTCGCTGCATTTCAGGATGAAATCTTTAGCCTGAATCAAGCAAATAAAACGAGTAAGAATGCTGATATTACGAAAACCGGGTTCAGAACTGTCCAATGTGCTATTAGAACCGAGAATAGTGCTGCACTGACAGATTTGAAGATCAAATGTGATTTTAAAAAATAATTCTTGACTGATACTGATAGTGAGCTCATGTAAACACTTGGTGGAAAATGGACAGTAAATCATATTGGATTAAGGTGTATTGGGAAAAGGTCGTGTGAACTGATGAGCACAGATTTCCCCTTTTCCAGAGTGATGGGTTTTAGGGTAAGAAGGGAACCGTATAAAGTGACAAGATATAGTAGCCTGTGGTAGAAGTATTTTTCTCTGGGGTTGCTTGCAGTTGGTCAGGTCACGGATCAAAAATGATATCTAACAAAATTAATTTCACATACATTTTTATGGCGTAACCATTAAATGTATGCTGAAATCGAGGGCAGCACGGTGGCATAGTGGTTAGTACGTCCGCCTCACAGCAAGAAGGCCTGGGTTCAATTCCAGGCCTGGACGTTTCTATGTGGAGTTTGCATGTTCTCTCATACAGGTAGTTATTAGTATTGTACACTGTATGGGTCACTGGGATATTTTCCTGATGGTGATATAGTAGGGTTAGGGTATGATTTTAGATTTTCAATTTATTGACATCCTGTGACTCACAAAATTCACATGGTAGAAGTCATTTTTCAGTGAGTTGAAAGATATTTCATAGGGAGAAAGGAGAAGAGATCCTTCACTGGGGTGCCATTTCAGTAGGAGTTGTTTTCTTCTTGAACTGTGAGGCTTGCAAATAAAATGATTTTACAATAGCACTGACTCAACGCCTGGAGCTTCAAATGCAAATCCAACCCCATTATTCATATTTGAATATCAATCTGTTTCCAGCTTTGCTCATTGTTGGTGTGCTGACATACTGGCATTAATCTACAGCCAAAATTTATTAATGTTACCATGCGTAGGATTTATATTGTTTAAGAATTAGGGAGAAAAATCACTAATGAGTCAGGAATTCAGGAATTAAACATTCTTGGGCTGCTATGAGTCAGTCTACCATTCTGTTGGGCTCGATATGGTAGGAGTTTTCAAATGCGTTGTCTCATATGTCAGCTCAGATATGTCCCACTTCATTACACCAATGACAATACAATGCAGTTAAACACACCACAATGTCTTTGCACCAGTTCGCTACCTGTAGCCAGCCTGGTCACACAATGTTATTGATCGCTTATGTCATTTGCTAGGCCTGAATGAGCAGAGGTCCTAACAGCGACAAGTAAGTTCATTTGCATTAAAGCTGTTTGTTTGGATCCCAAGTGGTGGTGGAGAAAAATGTTCACCCTGTCAGGGGAATGTATCGACTGCCAATTATGATGTCAGTTATCCATGGTTGGGATTCCAAGAAACCATATCAGTAATACCAGTTAACCAAATTGGCGTGGCTTTTGAAAGGAGGGAAACGGCACATGTGGAGGACACCCATGAAATCTCGTACAGTAAACCGCTAGCTGGATGCAAAAATCCAACTCTGTAGCAGTGTACTCCTTTATTCATACACAATTCTTCTGAAATCTTAATCATCGTCTTCTTCTTCCGGAGTCGGGTTGCGGGGGCAGCAACCTAAGCAATGAGATCCAGACGTCCCTCTCCCCGGCCACTTCCTCCAGCTCTTCCGGGGGGACACCGAGGCATTCCCAGGCAAGCCAAGAGACAGTCCCTCCAGCGTGTTCTAGGTCGACCGTGGGGTCTCTTCCCGGTTGGACATGCTCGAAAAACCACACTTGGAGGTGTTCAGGAGGCATTCTGTCCAGAGGCCCAAGCCACCTCAACTGGCCTCTCTCAATGCGGAGGAGCAGCGGTTCTATTCTGAGCTCCCCCCTAGATGGTAGAGCTTCTCAACATATCTCTAAGTGAGAGCCCTGCAACCCGGCGAAGAAAGCTCATTTCAGCCGCTTGTATCCGCGATCTTGTTCTTTTGGTCGCTCCCCAAAGCTCATGACCATAGGTAAAGGTTGGAACATAGATCGACTGGTAAATTGAGAGTTTTACCTTGCGGCTCAGCTCCCTCTTCACCATAACGGACGGGTACAGGCTCCGTTTTACAGCAGAGGCTGCAGCGATCGGTCTGTCGATCTCCCGCTCCATCCTTCCTTCACTCGTGAACAAGACCCAAAGATACTTAAACTCTTCCACTTGGGGCAGGACCTTCTTGTGAAATCTTACGGAAAATGAATCTCTGTGCTCACTCTTTGTGATGATTATTCAAGGATGAAAAAATCGCAGCGTGGGAAAAGAACTTGATTGAATTTCATTCCAGCTCAAATGGAGTGTAAAATTTTTCTCTGCTTCCTTAAAGGTTACAGTAGTATACTTGGTGTGTTTGGCCAAAAAAACTCATTGTACACAGATGTTGACACACCAACCTGGATATTATTTTTGCATGGAGATTGGCTGACCAGTTTAATTTCATGTCATTAAACTGTAACTCACTAAAGTCTATTGACCAGCTCTCATATTTCAGCATTAAATTTTAATTATGTACTCCAAGAATTATTACCCTATTAAGAGCAACTAACTGTGATTTACAAAATTTGTAGTTAATACGCACTACGCTGATTAAACATGTCGCTTCTGTTAAAAGTGACTCCAAAAGCTTTTCACTTGTTCATGTGAAAATGTATCCTCAATCTCATTTCCATTAAACATTATTTCCTACTCCTTGTTTTTATAAGTGGCATATGGAATCCATTATTATTCATTTCTGTTGTGAATTATGTATTAGCATTGCAAATATTTTATAACTGTTCCTTTTCCTGACTGAACAGTTGGACAGGTTTACTTCTCTCAAAGCTCAGACATCCCAGTGGTGTCCCAATGGACATTTGCATATTTGTTTAATTTGAGCCTCAGGGTTCTTGGAAGAAATCAGCATTAGTTATGTATTTTTGCACACATACATACATAC
>CM045732.1:15895474-15922974 GCA_024760905.1 Plotosus lineatus
ATCACCCCGCCCACACCAAATAAATATCCGTCCACACCCGTGACTGTTAATTTTCATCTATGTAATTTTCAACCCTAAAAGAGCGTTGGAAGGGTACCCACATCATTCAGGTGAAAGCTGGTTTAGCCCTCTAACCCAGAGGAGGGCAATCTTATCCGCAAAGGGCCGGTGTGGGTGCAGGTTTTCACTTCAACCAAACAATAACCACACCTTCCACCTGTTTCCACCAATCACTGATCATCAAAAGAAAAGAAAAAAAAATTTGATTGGACATTCCTGTTTCAATTCTGAAGTGGAGCCATCTTGGTGAGATCACCTTGCTTCAAGTCTTAAATAGTAATGTGATCTCACCAAGATGGCTTCTGATGTGAGTAAATAAGCACCTTGTGATGCACCCGTCGGCCACCGTAAAGTACAACATTATTTTGAAATGCCATGGAGCTGCACCAGAAAGGTGAAAGAGCCGCATGCGGCTCCGGAACCGTGGGTTGCCAAGCCCTGGGATAGATGCTGTGCTTGAAGTAGTTTATGTATGGAGGTTTGTATATATAATTTTATGTATAAATTTTAATACAGATATCAATTAAAGAAATGTTGTATTTATAAACGTTTTCAGTGTGAGTGTATCTGTTGGCCCTGCAATGGTCTAGTGAGCTGTTCAGGGGGCATTCCATCTTTTGCCCCGTGTTGGCTTAGATGGGCTCTAGCCTACTCATGACCCTAGTTGGATTACGCAGCTCTCCCAAAGGGTGAGATGAAAACCTAATTTAAAAAAAAAAGGTTATTGCAAATTAATGCATGAAAACTATCTAGAGAAACTCCACTTTTTCACTCATTTTACTTTATTTCTTTAATAAAAGAATTACAGTCTGAGAAAATCTTTGTGATCTAGTAACTCCATTATAAAGAAAGTAATTTCAGACTGGCTGTATATAGACATTGCCACTAAAAAGCCATAAAGTACGACTCCGCGAGACGAAGATCATGAACTATATTACTATAAAAAACCCAAAATATTTATATATCACTAAATATGCTGTTGGTAGGGTGCTGTGTTTCTTCTGCCCCCCACGTGCATGTAGCCATCAGCATGTTTCTGCCCTGTGAGCTGTCCAGCCTTCCCGTGATCCTAATTAGGATTTAAGCAGTTCAGAAAATTCATGAATGCTCAGCATCTGAGCATGTACTGTTGGTGACTGTGATATTTAGTCAGCCTGGTTCAAAACTGAACTCTGGTTTCATGACTTGAATTAAGTCCTATGACCCAGATACTCAAAACAGCCCAAATTGAGAGGATTGACTGAAAACTTTGCCAAGCCCTGTGCATGATGCCAAAAAGACTAAAACTTTTTGTCTGGTTATTTTTTTATATGTTTCTTTATTAAGTCTGTTTAAATTTGATTACAATTTACTTTTTTTTTTTTTTTTAATACCGTATTCGACGTAATAAGCATCCTGCTCCAATAAGCACCCCCCCCCCTCCCCCCAACCACACAGTGTTTTTGATATTGTGTCTAATAACTGCTCATGGGTACTGGGAGCAAAATTGTATATCAAACTTCCCAATTTTATTCAATCAGTCTCTGTAACCGTAAAATGAGGCGTTCTGCCTGTCAAAGTGAGTTTACAAGGTATTTCAAGCACCCTGCCACTGGGGAATGTCTAATGTTCATCGGTAACAACACATTTGATCGTTCTGCCATGCTTTAAAAAACAGGAAAATATTTTGTCGTGTTCTCTTGGTAAATGTCCCACAACCAGTGAGCCATTAGAAACTGCTACAGCAAAACTATGGGATGCTCTGAATGAATGGAGAGATGAGGCAGATATGGACCAGTCAGAAAGTGATGACGAGTATTTTTCACCCGATTCTCCTGCTCACTAACTTGGTAAATTTAAAGACGTTCCTGGCCGTGTACTTTTGTTTGTTTGTGTTGAACTTGCGATGTGCTAAAGTTGACATTCGTGTTGATTGGCTCATTTTACTTGGGGAAAATGTTTAAAGGAACAGCATCTGGAAGGAAAAGTCTGTTTTTTTTGTTTTGTTTTGTTTTTTTTTATGCTGTTTTCTGTTTATTTTCAGCTTTCATGTAAGTAGTTTGGTTGATAACACAAAGTGAATAACACAAATACCAGTAAAACTCTTTTATTGTTCTGTTATTATTTCATGTTACCACCTCGATGGTAATAAGCACTTACCCCTCCACTCTGCTGGTAACATTTTAATAAGCGCCCACCCACTCCAATTTTTTTTAGCGCTCTAGGCTATTATCGGTATATAAATGAATACGGTATATGCATTTCATTGAAGGTAAGGGTAGTCACATGATGGATCATATTTATAGGGATCAGACTTATAACTACCTAGTTGCACAAGTGTGCACACCTTTTTGTAATGTGGAATGTGAGCTCAGAATTGACCAATCAAAAAATAAATGTTTAAAGTATTTAATCATTCATCTGCCCTTAATGAATTGTGGTTACCTACGAAAGATCATCTGGACCTGTCTTTGGTTTCATATGATTTCTGAGGCCATGGATGACCGAGTGTACTGACGAAAGGCAGTGATTGGGATAAAGGTGCAACAGATTTCCAAAAACGTTTAACTTACCACGGAACAACATGAGGGCCATTTAAGAAGTAGAGGAAATGGGACACCACAATGATGTGAACAAGAACCGGACAAAATTTGATCGAGCATTAGCATGCAATTCCATCAGCGAGGTTTCCAAGAGATTGATGGCAACATTAATGCATGGTATAAATATCTGATCAATATAGGTCATCTAATCTTTATTGAATTCTTCCTATCTTTTGTCAGGCCTATGAGGTAGGGCAGCTTGACAGAAGCACTTTCTTACAAGGGAAAAAAATACATGGGCTGGATATAAGTGTTCTGTAACCTGTTTTTTTTTTTTTGTTTTTTTTCTCATATGGCCTTGATTGTACATGGAATGGTGTAGCAATAAAGAGTAAACAACAGGTTTGTAGTCAGAAAAGCTTTGAGGTCAGAGAAAAATGGCAGATATTAGCTGTCAGGAATTCAACAATAACGCCTCACTTTTTCCAACCATAGTGCGCGGGGGAAAATCATCTTGGTGTTCCCCAAACATCAAACCATGAGGTATCTGAGCTTCAACAGCAGAAGACCACACTGGGTTCTATTCATATCAGCCAAGAACAAGAATCTGAAGCCATCATTTGCAGACAACGTTCTCTAGTAAAGAGGACAGTATGTTTTTCAATTAAATTTATTACTCAAGAATGCAACACCAAGAGTAAGCCTGATTATGAGAGTGCCATGGGACTTCTGCTGTTCACCTGGAACTCGGGTCCCTGTCCAGTCAGGAGAGAGGAATCATAAACGGCTTCAAAGCACAAGGGAAAAACTCCTCGTCAGGCAATGGCTTCAGAATGTTTTCTAATGGCCTAATCAGAGCCCCAATCTACATTCTATTGTAAACCTGCAACATGACTTGAAAGCGGGTTATACACAGGGCCTCCCCTCAACAACCCACCACCACACACTCAAAGGATAATACATTTTTGCAGTGAAGATGAACAAAATCGGAAGAAAAAAAACCTTAAATCGACAGACTTCTGCAGGAAAAAAAATTTGTGCAGTGTGTTTTGTTTTGGTTCCCCCCTCCCTTCTAAATCATTTCTAGCATTCACTTGAAATTTTATTGGTTGCCAGATCTCATTAAAGGTAGAAAAGGAATGATGGGATTCTGTTTTCTATTTTTCTGTTACAGAAACCTGCATTTTAAAAAGGATGCATGGACATTTATTTTGAATACAATAAAGTGAAATTATGTTAATTCTGTATTTCAATGAGTGATGTGTGGATAATGTCAGGCTGACGGAAATCCTATTAAAATTGTCAAGTTTGTGGGGAAACCGTGACTCGTACAGGTGAAGTGAAAGCCTATGAAAGCTGTATGCTCAGTTCAGGTACTCGGGATGATATTGTACTGATATGGCATAGGATGTGTGATATTTTGTAATTAGTTGTTCACAAAACGTTCTATCTGAGATCAATTTATCCAAATAATTGAAAGCCACTCACCAGACTCCTTTTTTTTTTTTTTTTTCTTTTTTTCAAGCTTCTACACTCACACAGTTAGTCACATCTAGAGGTGACACCTTGGAGGGTTTTTGGAAGGTGGGAAAAATGGAGTGGATGGGAAGAATGAGAAATTGTAGGAAAATGTGAGATGTGAGACAGCAGTGCTGCCTCCTGCATCAGCACACCACCCCTGTAATGTCAGTAGTGTAATGAAGTAAGTCAGTAGTGTAAAAATCTAGTGTGTGTGTGTGGGGGGGGGGGTGGAAATATTCATTGTAAGTATCCTGTTCTTGTGTTCGGTATCATGATGGTTGTATGTTTTGATTTCCCTCAGCTTGCACTGGAATTGATCTATGTTGTACCAAAATAATTACTGCCAGTATTATGTGAAAAAGTAGAGTATTAAGTCAAGTTGACTCTGGAGAAACCACGAAATCTCGCTGGGTTTATGACTGAAGGCGAGGAAGGGATGGGTGCATATTTAGATGGAGCCAGCTCACTTGCAGCCACCTGCCTGGCTCATTGGGATTTGTGTGGACACAGCAAGACATCTGGACTTTTCATGTTTTGGCTTGTTTCCTAAGTCCATTATGTTGAAGTATTTGTGCTTGTATTTACAGTATCACTCCAAGCTGACATTCGCCGTCTGCTGTCCTGATGTATGTTGAGAAATTTGCATTTAGGTTCAAACTGAACCAGTGGTTTAAAAGTAGGCATGCGGTTTTATCAAGACTTGTCAGTAAGCCATGTTTAAACATTTAAGTATGTCTGCACTCAATTACTCACCCCAGTGTGTTTATGTACTGGATTCCTGTCTATATTGCAGCTTCGCTCTTTTATCTTCGAGTATCTTTTGAATATCGTTAAAGTCTCAGCGCAGTAGTTAGTCCCCTGAAAAAGATATTTTCCTTCTTTTTGTCATGGCTGATGCTTCATGATTAATGCGACTGCAGTGCCATTATTTGTAGTATTGCTTCAGAGTAAATTGCTTACCATCACTGTAAAAGCAAAGCACCTACCCACTCATAGCTAGAGGTAAGCCATGAGCCACAGATAATGGCAACATGTAATATTGGGTTACATTTATATTCCGACACTGGAGCGGCTTAACAGCTCTGAGTATATGAAGAATATATTGGCGGAGAGCTTTTTTTCTTTTTTGCTGGGCAGTACAGTTTCCTCGGCTTATTAACCTTTCTAGAATTGTGTGCCCCTTAACATGTAGAAGAAGCTCTATGATCTGGCTTTGAAGTATTATGTGCACACTCTCGCTCTCTGCACTGATTTATAAATAGGATTACTGCCATAGCAAATAACTTAAGTAATAGGAAGAATAATGCGGAATAATACCCAGAAGTTATTACACATATCAAGAGTGTATATTTGCAAAGTTCGAGACTAGTTGTTTCAGACGGCAGTTTAGATCACCGTCTGTGCCTGATACTGGGTTTAAATGGGAAAAATCATGTTATACAGGGATCCGTTGCTACTTCGTGCTAGTTTTTGCCGCTTCAGTGCGTCGCGAGGTTTTTCAAAAATATTCATCGAAAAATAAAACAAAAAGCAAATTAAGGAAAAGTAAGGGCAAAGTTAAGGAAAATGCTGCAAAACAAGGCCAATTATGCAAAAAAAAAAAGAAAACCCGAACAAAACTACTTACACTTTTATGTGAGGTGCACATCTGAGTGTGTGTATTTATTTTATTTACACCTCGTGCATTATTTTTGAATGTTTGTTGTTATTATAAGCGTTTATAGCTTTGAATATGTATTTACAGTGGTACCTCACCTTACGAAAGTCTCACCAAACGAAAATTCAGGTTACGGAAAAGCATTTTCCGAAAATTTTTGTCTCGGGGTACGAAACAAGTTCACGTTCCGAAAGCGCCATCTTAAAAATTCAAACGCTCCATTCAAACAATGCATGAGCTGCTCTCCCATCAATGACGTTCAAGCATCCCGCCCCGCTCACCTCCCATTGGCTAACAACTGAGCTGTCGTTCATGTCGCCTTCACTCAAACGCCATCTTGGACAGGTCCACCTGACGCCATGTTGGACAGGGATCCCATTGCCTAGGAGGAATGATGGATCTACCTCCCATTGCCTATTATAGAGCTGAATCCACCATGATGCTTTTCGTGTTCCTGTTGTTTTATGCTTTATTTCTTGACTCAGGCTTTTAACCTTCCAAAAATATTTAAGATCATAACTCTGATAAGAAGACATGGTCAACATGCGCACACACGCGCGTGTGATTTCCGGTACGCGTGAGGAGAAAAAACGGGCTCGAGTGATATCACAAAGGAATATGGCCAAATCCGTCTACCATCGGTACGATATTGAAGCAGAAGGAGGTCTTAAAAGGTATGCTTTTATAATTTTTAAAGGGTTTAGGCGGTAGTATTGGGAGCCTTGGAATGAATCACGCGTTTTACATGTGAAATGTGGTTCAACTTACGAAAAATGCAGGTTATGAAAAAAGCTCTGGAACAGATTAATTTCGTAAGGTGAGGTACCACTGTATTGATATTATATACACACATACATACACACGTATACGTCAGTCGGGGGGGGGGGGGTCGATCCTACTTCACGGAAATTGTAGGAGGGTCTTGATCCCCATTAACCGCGATAAGTGAGGGATCCCTGTATGTACTGTGCACTCACTTACATCTGTAAAGAAAATTCACTGTGTTTTCGTTGGGGTTTGTTTCTCTTTGTAGCTTTTAAATTCGATGGATAATCTTTCACAACTGGATACACTAGATGTGTGTCTCGTAACTGTTGCTGTAATCATAGTTTTGTGATCAGGGTGGCGTGGTAGCACTTCCGCCTTACTTTGAGTCTCGGCTCGGCAATGGCGCTTCTGTGTGAGATTTCATGTTCTGTGTTTACGGTACATGGGTTTCCTTTGGGTACACTAACTTCCTCACACAGTTCCAGGACATAATGATGTTCTTACTTGGCCCTGGGTGTAGGTACGAGTGATTGTGTGTTGGCTCTGTGGTAGATTTGGCTAGCTGTTCAGGGTGTACCACACCTTTTGCCCAGAGTCAGCTGAGGTCTTGGTACGATTAAGCATTTTGGTGGATTATAAAACATGGGTTTTTTTATTTATTTTTTCCATCTAGGAACTCTTAATTGCAATATTGGTTGTTAGAACAGCATACTCTCAACATGTGCTTGGATCTGTTTGATTTTAGAGTATGAATCATTCAATCCATATGAAGTAATCGTTCATGATGCCAATATGCAGTATTGCCCAAAAGAGGATGAAGTCGGCCCCCAACTTACGAAATTAATCTGTTCCAAAGCCTGTTACCTATTGTGGGGATTTCGTAAGTAGGGGTCGCATTTTACATGTTAAACACCTAATTTGTTCCAAGGCTCCAGTCTTTGGACTGGATAAACCCCATAAACCCTTTAAAAATGATAAAAGTACACCAATTTTGTATGAAATGTGTTAGAAGTAAAATAAAATTATTTATTAAACCATTTAAACATTTTATTTACATATTAAACCATTTTATTAATATATTAAGTAAACCATTATTAAACATTTTTTATTAACACGCACATACACACACAGACACACGCCCCTGTCTCTCTCGCACGCTGCGGGCCACGCCCACAAGACATGAATTCAAAGCGCATTCCCTGCTTGACAAACGCAACTTTAATTTGATTCCTTGAGGGATCGGAATTCCAGATGAGCTCAAATGCGCCCACAATTATTAAACAATTACTGAATTAAACAACTTAAACTAAACTAGAGTGAAGCTTCCTTCTGTCTCTATCTGGGAGGCCAGCGGGGCGGGATGTTGAGAGACGGCCATTGAGGGAGCAACTCGCGTGTCGTGTGAAATTTTGATAGGCGCATTTGGATTTTGAATTTCTTTTTGTAAGAGGGGATTGTTTTGTATCTCGGGGACGGAAACTTAGGAAAATGGTTTTCGTAACCCGGGGATTTCGTACACAGGGGTCTTCGTAAATTGGGGGCCGACTGTATTTTGAATCTCTACCTTCTCGTGCCTTGTCAGTGAAATGTTGAGTATCTCCTCTTGGTTGGAGATTTAAATCTATTTCTGAAAATCTGAGAATCACTATAAATACACTATCGAAATTTCATCTGTGAACATACATTTGCACACTGAACGCAACGTTTCTATTTCCCATTATGCCTCGCTTCTCTTTATTTAACGGCTCACATTTATTTATTTATTTTACTTTACCATAAAGTAAAACATAAATTCATCTTATTAGCAGTTGGAGCAATAATTATGTAGACCTTTCTGATGCCCCTCTTGACTCTTCATGAATCCATCAAGGAATGAATTATGAATTCCCTCTTCTATGCCACTGTGCCCTCATTAGAACCTGCCGACTTTGCTAATGGAACCACAAATTGGGACACGTAGTCTCCATTTCCAAGTTAAATAAAATAAGATCTAAATCATGCGATTAGATCAGAGGTGGCCAACCAGTCAGAGACCAAGAGACACATTTTTTTTTTTTACTGTTACCACAAAAAGTCACATCATGCACATGGGCACACATGAACATCACCCATCCCTATCTGTCTCTCTCACACACACACACACACACACCTCTGCTCAGTCAGATTTATTGTAAATTCACACACCAGTATGATAAAATACATCTTTGAAGGTCAGAGTGCAACTGTGATTCAATAGCCGTGTTAATGTCCGATATTCTGTGTCCAACAGTGTGACGGGACAGTTGGACGTCCGATACCACGCGTTTTAGTTTGTTATTTTCAGGCGACAAGGTTTCCACAACGTCACTGAGGGATTTTATAGCGAACTCTCCTTCATTGTATGGCGTTTTAGCCCGTGTAATGTTCCAAGCCAGTTGATACGATGGCAGCGTTACAGTCTCTGAGCGCTTCGTAAATTTTTGGGAAAACTGTATCTGCTTTTCTGGCTGACTTTTCAAAGTGAACAACTTGTACTTGCGAAGTTCAGTCCCTTTAGGAAAATTCCTGGTCAAAGTTAGCATGCAGTGAGCTGAAGTGGCGCTGAAGATTTTGAAGTTTTGAAATGCGCTCATGACGCCTGACATATACGGCAGAACAGCTTTCCATTGCAGTCAAGAACAACAAAAAAAAAACCAACCCCACTCTGTAAAAAGCATCCTTTGTTCATCTTCATGTTTTCATTTTGCTGTGCATTTTTATTTCTGCAATTTTAAGAGCAAATCTGACACGCATTGTTTGCTGAAATGATCTGGGATGATTCCATGCTGGGAAGTTTTGTAGTACAGTATTTTCATCTCGTGCACATAAACATTTGGCAATAATACCATATTGAACTCGACCCCCAGTGCAGCTAACTGGGTTATCAAAGGCCGGCCATGTCTCTCACTGTCTATGGTGTGAGGTTCATGTAAAAAAAAAAACATTTCTGACTTTCGCAAAGGGTAGCTGCATAGCCGTCAGCGTGTTTCTGCCCCTTGCTAAGGGTTTTGTCAAGAAGGTCAAAGCTATGCCAAATCAAAACATGCGAATCATTAATGACTTTCATGAAGGTGGAGGCAGATGATTCGCTGTGGCGACCCCTGAAAGTGAACAACCAAAAGAAAAACACCATATTGAACTCAATTGAAGCAAACACACGCATTAAAAAAAAAAAAAAAACACAAACTTTGATAGCAACATAAGAGCCGCGTGAAACCAGGCATAGAGCCACACATGGCTTGGAAGCCGTGGGTTGGCCACACCTGTATTAGACGGTTGAGACCATCCCTCAGAATGATGCGCAGGTTTGATGGCATAACTTTGTGTACCTCGGAATGGCAGGTACACTTTAGTCTGCTCAGTTTTATGGTGTCCAACTCGGCGCTCAAAGGTTTTTGGGATCTATGAATGTGGACCAGATTGAAATTTGTTCAGTCTGATAAGTATTCTGCAGCACGTGTAAAATCCTAAATCCCATATCGAAAGTGATAGATTTAGATTGTGTTTTTGTGCGGACAACAAAACTCACAAAAAACAGTCTTCCACTAGCAAAACCAGACTCTTATCTATCTGTTCAAGCGGGAGGCGGTGATCTAGTGTGTGTGTGTGTGCGCGCGCGCGTGTGCGTGCCCGTGTTTTGTTTTTTTTTTAATATTCTGTGCGCTTTCTGTCTCCGGGAGTCTTGTTTTCTCTCACATATCAAATTAATACAACAGAAGGACATAGTTATTTGTGATTTGAAGAAAAGAGCCCTTGTGGTTCAGCTATAGTTCAGCCAATATGCATCACGTTTTCATAAGCTGACCTGATCCTTGTTTTGGGGAGTAAATGGAGTAGCACATGTCCCAGGGTGGTATGCTGGAATAGTGGTTGGTGAATCTGGCCACACCATAAGAAGGGGTGTGTGTGTGTGTGTGGGGGGGTTGTGTGGGCAAGCTGTTCATGGTGTACCCCAGTTTCAGCTGAGTTAGGTTTCAGCCTTCCCGTGACCCTAGTAGGATTGAGCGGTTTGGTGAGAGAGGGAGAAAGATATGTTTTAATGATGTAAACAAAATTCATCCTTCAGAAAAATGAGATTATAAATCTGAATAATCGGGACATGCCTGTACACTGAAATCTTCCGGGTGCCTCGTGTGTCACATTGATGTATTTATAACAGTCTTTTTGAACATGGAGTTAAAATATCTTTTACAACAACCGGTCTGCATAAACAATTTAAACCAGCAAAATGTAAAGAAAACGTTTAGAAAACAAAGTACAGTCGGCCCTCTACTTACGAAATTAATCCGTTCCAATGCCTTTTTCGTAACCTGGAGTTTTCGTAAATAGAGGTGCATTTTACATGTAAGGCTCCCAAGACTACCCCAAAACCCTTTAAAAATGATAAAAGTACACGTTTTGCATGAAATGTCTTAAAAGTAAAATAAAATTATTTATCTTTTTTAAATCTCTCGAACCACCCATGTGACGCTTTGAAGTCTGGGGGTTGCTGGTCTGAAGAACCCTCACCTCCTTCACGAGGTCCTTAAATATGGCGGTTGCTTTCCCTGAAATAATCGCCTTCATCACTGTATCTCCACTTTTAAGGTTTCCTTCTGCTTCAATATCGTCTCGATGGTAGAGGGATTTCGGCCATACTCCTTTTGTGATTTCGCTCAACCGCTTCCCACTTTCATATTTTTTTTATTTTCTGCTTCACTTTGATTCATGACGTAGCCTGATTCTTCTTTTCGGTGTCACCAGCAATCACTTTCTTGTTGTCCATGATGGATACCGAAATATAACGCTGCAATGTTCACTCTCAAAAACACTCATAAACAATTCAACTCTCCTTCACAAATAAACAGGAAGTGACAAACAGGAAGTATGGGTACAGTTCAGCTCCGTCCTGGCCAATGGTAGGCCAACGTGGCGAGAGGTTGGGAGACAGCCAATGAGAGAGGAACTCGCGCATTGTTTGAATGGTGGGTTCGAATTTTTGCATGGCGCGTTTGGCGCTTTTCGTAAAAAAGGTTGTTTTCAGAAAAAGTGAGCGAAATTTTAGGAAAATGTTTTTTGTATTCAGAGGTTTTCATAAGTAGAGGGCCGACTGTACAACTGTCCAGCTCCTCCAAATTCCCCCACTTTATCCTAAAGCACACGATGTGTGAATCCATTTAACATTTTAGGACTGAAACGGGCCTTTCCATGAGCCATCTATTGTATGTTACAAGTATTTTATATTTTGCAATCTTCACTCAATCGTGTTACCTGAATATATTTGACTGTTGTCCCACATGTTCAACGGGACATGACCTCATCCAAATTTCATGGAAAGAAATGTTTCTCCATTGAATCTGCTTTGAAACGTTGTTGGAATACTGTTGTTTTCATTACTGTGGCTCATATAAGAGCAACATGCAGCCATATATTAAGCAACAAAACTTTTGTGCTGAATGGGATGTTCTCGTCTGAGATTCGTTACCACACTTCTAAATTATTAAATTCAGTTTCTTTGATTTGGAGTTGAATTTTCAAACACGTTTTATTTTTCAATGGTATTTTATGCCTTCCCGTCGCTCCAAATGTTGACTCTGTATGTAGTGCTTGGCTGACTCCAGCTTAGCGTCGTTACAGACACACGGAACTTAATGAGAGATCAGTTTGCTTCGGTTTAGCATGTGTGTGGGTACATATTGATATTCAGCTGTCTAGCAACAGCAGATTCCCATGGGTGAGGTAGTTGTGTAGCACGAATGAAAACAATGCCAATGCTGTTAGCACAAGCTATGTTTGTTAGCTCATTTGACTCTGTTAGCAGGACTGGCCTTGTAATTTTGCTCTTTGCACGGAGTTTATTCGATGCAGCCTTGAAGCAATTTTTCTGTACCATTTAAGGACTTTCAGAAAGCCAATTTCTTTTTCATATCAGATATATGGAAAGGAGTAGGGGCACTGAGTGCTTCTCCAGCACAAGAAGGTAATCAAACACTGCTCATCAAAGCACAATCACAGTCGAAGTTAACAATATAGTCTGCTCTGAAAGTATTAGAATTCCAAGGCCAATTCTTTTGCTATTCACGATCCTCCATCATCGAGGCTGATGTAACACGTGTTTCAATGCATTGGCAATGATCTGGTGTGTTCAAAATGTACATGAAATAGCTACTCGTGAAGTACAATACAATTCATCCCTATTGCAATGCAGTGTAATTTGCCAAGATTTGATTCAAGGAAATGCAGTAGACAGATATTCTTATAGATAAAGTACATCTAACAGGCAAATTAACAATGAATAGTACAATGTTCTGTAAGCTACAGCTTCTGGTAGCAGACAGACATGCTTTAAACTTCCAGAAATTACACTAACTTGGCAGTGAACAGAAAGCAGTGCTGCTGGTTCTGGATGAACAATTGGGAGAGTGGTGGTCTAGTGGGTATAGGGCGCTGGCTCGTTGATGCTAAGGTTGGGGGTTCGAGTCCCACTCGCCACAGGGTTGTCACGGTCCACCACCCCCAAGTGCAGCTAAGTGGGTTATCAAAGACAGGCCATGTCTCTCATTGTCTATGGTGAGAGGTTTATGTAAAAGAACCATTGCTGACTTTCGTAAAGATTAGCTGCAAAGCCGTCAGCGTGTTTCTGTCCCTTGCTAAAGGGTTGTGTCAGGAAGGGCATCCGACGTAAAAACCTACGCCAAATCAAACGTAGGAATCATTCGCTGTGGCGACCCCTGATTAAGGGAAAAAGCCTAAAAAGAAATCTCTCACCTTCTTAAAAACCTTCATTCAAATGTAAAGGAAATAAACCAAGCACAGCTTTTCTTAAAATCATGATGGAGGCGTCAAACTCAAAGTTTGATGACGATTGTCCACTAACAGCAATGGAGATGAAGCATGCATGAAGGAGGCACTGATCCATATTTAGAAAACAGGGGATATTTTTTGGGGTTGGTTTTTTTTTTTTTTTTTTTTTTTTTGACGTTTTCAAACCATATCTATCTAAAACAACTCAAGAGGTTATCCATGTTTAAATTTTCCATCTCTTCTGTCTGAGCTGGTCTGTCTGTCTTCCTTTGGCTTTTTCCATTTTACTCAGGAGTCGTCACAGCGAATCATCTGATTCGCACGTTTGATCTGGCAGAGGTTTTTACGTCGGATGCCCTTCCTGTCACAACCCTTTTTAGCAAGGGACAGAAACACGCTGTCGACTTTGCAGCTACTCTTTACGAAGGCCAGCAATGTTCTTTTACATGCCTCTCACCATAGACAGTGAGAGACATGGCCCGCCTTTGATAACCCAGTTAGCCGCACTGGGAGGGGGACAGTGACAACCTTGTGGAGAGTGGGACTCGAACCCCCAACCTTTGGATAAGTGATCCAGCGCCCTATACCACTAGACCACTACTGCCCCCATTTCTGTCTGAGCTGGTCATAAGCATTAATGAGCCTTTTGCTAAGCTGCCCCCCCCCCCCAAATGCACAGAGTACGACTCCCGGTGCACTGAGTATGGCGCTTTCAGGTGACCAACCAGAGCAGAGGATTCACAACCGGCAGAAAGACCATTCCATTCAAATAAGAGCAGGAAGTTATGCAGGACGCTCAGTGCGCACACTTGATCAGCATTTTAGAAGAGGAGGAAGGAGAAGCAGCTTCCTGAAGAACTCTGGGTTTTTTTTTTTTGTTTTTTTGTTTTTTGTTTTTTGTTTTTTTTGGGAGATGGAATCATATGTTGGTGCTTGTGTCTAAAATGAAGAATAAATGTCTGGAAAAACATAGATCTGACCTTTAAAAACATAACCACTGGCAGGTGAAGGGAATGATGCTGATTGATTAGCTCGTTACAGTGGCAGCTGCCAAAGACTGAGATGTATTAGGCATAGAGTGAAGTCGGTTCTCAAAGGTGATGTGCTGGAAGCAGAAAAAATGAGCACGAATCAGAAACCGAGGGACTCTGCAAAGGACCACATTGTGATGATTAAATGACTGGCTCCTTTCATTTCAAAGGGTAGGTTTAGTGGAGAGTTTGAGGTATGCGATTGTAAATGCCTACCACAGGTGAGACAAGGAAGGACAACCAGTGAACTGGGGCGGGCAGCTGCGTGCGGGCGTCTGTATGCGTGTGTATTTATATTTTATTTATATCTTATGCATTATTTTTGAATGTTTAATTGTTATTATAAGCATTTATAGCATTGAATATGTATTAAGTCGGGGGGGTTTGATCCTACTTCGTGGAAATCGGTGGTCGCGGGTGAGAGGGGGGGGGGGGTCTCGGCCCCCATAAACCGCGGAAAGTGATGGATCCCTGTACATTTTTGACATAAATTCTGATTTTAATGGAAATCAACTGTATGAAATGATTTTGAATATGTATACAGTATTATGATGTTTTCATAAGATATAAACCTACAACTCAAATCACAAAAGAAAATCTAAAAATGAAAATAACCGGGGTAAAAAACAGAAAGAATTCTGTGGGATTCACGTCCTGAGAGGTCTCGGCACATGTAGCTATTATCAGATAAGCTGTGTTAAGTTTTCAACAAAGTTATTTTTACCAGATTGTTTAACGGGTCCAAAGGGACAGGTGATGGGAGGAGCTGTAGTTGATGATGATTGAAGCACTGTTGTATCATATGGGATATTTATATAAAAAAAAAAAAATCCACATGCCTTTTAAATCAAAGACGTATTCACCGAGTGTGTCTTCCAGATTTTGGTTAGTATGTATCACACACAAACGCAGAGGGTGATTGTAGGGCAGTGGAACAGGAGATGAACTACTGCCTCAGTGACCTGCTTCCAACATTGATGCTTGTAAAACCTGACCGAGTGCGAGTATGTATTGCGGAGTCCTTGACATTATACACATGCTCCTCTCCTGGAAAAAAAAATGAAGATTTCTATTGACAATACCTTCCTTTATTGCTGCAGCTAAATTCTATTAAAGTGAACTCACGAATGTTGTGTACAAAAAAAAGTACATTTGTTGATGGTTTCTTGTTTGTAAGCAGAAATATTAGTCTTTTTAGCTTTACATTTTCTGCTACAAATACTTTTAGGCTGGTATCAGAGTCTTCCTATCTTGAATTAAAATCAGATAAATACTTTTTTCACCGAATGCTAGAGAAAATGTAAACTACCTCTCTGACTTTAATCTGAATCCCTGGAGTATAATCAGCCCCAATGCTACAGGCTGATCGATACAGTAATCACTTTGACTCTCATACGTCCACCTGAGGCCTTTCAAGGTCATGAACAATAGCTCCAAGTGGTTTAGCCACTGGTGGACTTGAGATCTTGGCCATCTCTGTGCCTGCTCTGCTCTGATTGGTTGCCTTTTGACAACTGAAAGCTCCACCCAGTGCACTTTGAAGCAAACCAAAATGGACGGAGATATCCATGTGGAGGAAGGCCAGGCAAATAGGAACACCATGACGCACTAGTGTGCATTCAACCCAAAAACATGGCAAAAAGCCTGTGCCAGCTCAAACCACCCAGATAAAAAAACGTAAACATGCGCTGACCTCTTTGTCATTCTGGTATCGTACTTCCTATCTTTTTAACACAAAAATTTTGGGGTCAAAAAATGGAAAAAGCAAAATACAGTCAGCCCCCTTCTTACGAAATTAATCCATACCAGCGCCTTTTTTGGAACCTGGAATTTTCGTAAGTAGAGGTGCATTTTACTTGTAAAACACGTGATTCGTTCCAAGGCTCCCAAGACTACCCTTTAAAAATAATAAAAGCAAACCTTTTAAGGTACTTACTTCAATTTGACCAAGTCTTCTTAGCGGAGTTATAATCTTACAATGACCATGGCACCGGGAATCATGTGTGTGTGTGTGCGCGCGCATGCGTGTTGACCATGTCTTCTTAGCAGAGTTATAATCTTACAAATGTTTATGCAAGGTTAAAAGCCTGAGCTATAAAATACAGTTGGAATGACGCACAAACATGAACACAGTTCAAACAAACGTGAACAAAGTTAGAACGACAGTGTCATCCCTCCTAGCCAATGGGAGGCCAGCGGAGCAGGATCTTGGGAGACAGCCAATGAGAGAGCAGCTCGCGCATTGTTTGAATGTTTGAATGGCGCGTTTGGCGCTTTTTGTAAGATGTTTTGTATACAGAGGACAAAAATTTAGGAAAATGTTTTTCGTTTACTGGACTTTTTTCGTATGCAGGGGTTTTCGTAAGAAGGGGGCCGACTGTACCGTTTTTTTTTTTAACTGCAATATCTGATTTACATGTCATCATGGATTAGAAGTGGGGAGGAGACTTCACAAGGCTGTGTGACTGATTTATGTTGTGAGGTAGGTAGTATAATATTCATCCGTCATAATACTGGTATTGTATATTTTAAGGCAGATTTTGCCATGTTTTGCTGGCTTCCATGATTCAAGTTATTGAATTTGCTCCTTATTGTGTCTCAAATATGAACTGAATTTGTACACATTTAGACCATATTGTTTCGTATCTTTACTCAGATCGGTCTGATTTTTGTAGCCCAATATGTCCTAGTCTACATCACTGGGTTTTCAAAAGATATCATCCCTTCTTACCTGAAAGTAAAAGGTAAGGTAAAGTCCGTTGGGCTTTTTACACCCGAGCCTACTGGCTCATCGGACCGGTGCTTATCCCCGGATTCTGTAGTGTGAAGCGACTAGGAGTATAACTCCTGGATGGGACGCTAGTCCATCGCAGGTTACCTTCCCAGTATATTTTTACTGGTACCCATTTATACTGCTGGGTGAACAGGGGCACAGGGTGTTGGCACAGTGGGGGTCTCACTGGGATTTGAACACAGAACCTCCCGATCATGAGCCCAGCACCCGAACACCACACCACCGGCCCCAATACCTGAAAGTACTTGCTCTAAATGTAACCTTGTTCAGTTGTCAGGACTGGGTCCATGGCTTATTGAATGAATGAATGGACCCATGTGTAGAGCAGGGTTCTTGAGCAAGCGAGAGAGAAAGAGAGAGAGAGAGACCTGGCATAGTAACTCATCAAACATTTTAATAAATACAAATGTATTATATAATAATTTTAAATAAAGTTGATGATACAACTTTGAACATGTCCATTTGAGTTAAAATCTGTCCATGTCTAAAGTGCATTAATAGAACAAAGTGCTCAGTATTTGGGATTGGGAATCTTAATGTCTGAGTAATTATGAGGGTTTCGGATCATGAGCTTTGAGCATTTCACCTGTGGTCTCAATTGGCCAATTGCTAGGCTTAGTCAGCTAAACAAGGCTACGTGTTAGTTTAGAGGTTTCTACTGGATGCCAAGAAAAGACCTGCACAGATTGAAAATAAGCAGCTTTTGATTTTGGTTTAGTTCTGTCTTACTAGGTTTATTAATAACTAATAAAAGATCATGACTGGGCAGAAACTGGGCTATGAACTATATTGTGGCATGTGGTTAGCATGGTTGCCTCACAGCAAGTTCATGGGTTCAAGTCCCAGGCTCAGTGATACAGTTCTGGGGATTTCTCATGTCCTTCCCGTGCTTGCATGAGTTTGCACTGGGTACTATACAGTCGGCCCTCTACTTACGAAATTAATCCGTTCCAGTGCCTTTTTCGTAACCTGGAGTTTTCGTAATTTTACATGTAAAACGCGTGATGCGTTCCAAGGCTCCCAAGACTATCCCATAAACCCTTTAAAAATTATAAAAGTACACCAATTTTGTATGAAATATATATTAAAAGTAAAAAAAAAAAAAAAAAAAGTAAATTTTCTTTTTTTTTTAAATCTCTCCAACCACCCCCACCCTCCTTCACGAGGTCCTTAAATATGGCGGTTGCTTTTTCCGAAATAATCGCCTCAGTCACTGTATCTTTGCTTTTAATGCCTCCTTCTGCTTCAATATCGTTCTGAAATAATCGCCTCCGTCACTGTATCTCTGCATTTAAGGTCTCCTTCTGCTTCAATATCGTCCCGATTGTAGAGGGGTTTCGGCCATACTCCTTTGTGATTTCGCTCAACCGCATCCCACTTTCGTATTTTTATTTTTTTTTACTATCTCCTGCTTCACTTCGACTGCTAATGGAGCCTGCTTCTTCTTTTGTGTCACTGGGAATCACTTTCTTGGGGTCCATGATGGATAACGAAATATAACGCTGCAGTGATAAAACCCACAAGCCAACAGTCTCGTTCAACTCTCCTTCACACCTGTGACAAACAGGAAGTATGGGTACAGTTCAGCTCCCTCCTGGCCAATGGGGGGGGGGGGGAGTGAGTGTGTGTGTGTGTGTGTGTTTGTGTGTGTGTGTTGGCCCTGCAGGGGCAAGCTGTTTAGAATCTATACCCTACCTTTGCCCAGAGTAGAATAAAATAATCCAGGAGCCTACAACAAAACTATTTGGTGAATGAAGGAAGTTCAGCAGGGAACTGTAAAAATATATGCACAGCATCATTGTTTGCTGAAAAAGGTAGGCAGAAAAAAATGTAATTCCTGTTTGAGGCCCTTCTTTTGATGTGATATGTTTTCATACACTTCTCTTATGGTGTTTATAGATTTAAGAAATGTATTTTGCCTGGGCAACAAACAGAATCATGGTTGGACTGTCTTCTGTAATTCATATAACTTTTTATAATGTTGAAGTAGGTTTTATTAAAGCAGTATTTTATAAATAAATTAACCTCAGGGCAGTGTGACTCTCATGCTGCTAATTATACTTTCTGTTTCATTTCTCATTTTAAGCACCCTGCATGTGAATTTAATGAGGGGTTACCAAAGTTTTGCAATAAAATGTTATCCCATCATGGAAATGTTTAATGTCCACAGAAAACCTGACTTCAATTTCCCAAATGCAAAAGTTATTACCATTTAGAGCTTAATTGTTGCAATTTTATAATCAACAAAATCTAATTGGATAATTTATCCTTGTTATACTTGTTCTTCATAAGCTGTGCCAGTACAGTTGTCTAAGCATATGTGCACAGGGAGTGAAGATGCAAAACAATTATTTGGGAAAGAATACACATTTTTCTTGGTTGACTCTCACGCTATAGCCAACATGAACGTGCACATTTGGGAAAGAGCACAGATACAAATATTTTACGCAATACATACACATTTTTCACCGAAAATGATTAAGTTGAGTACTTGGGGAGAATGACCTCACAAGGAACCTTAAATGCCACGGTTTCACGGTTTTAATTTGTGATTGTGTGAGCACGTTACATTACACTTTTATGCGTGGGTTTTTATTTTTTATTTTTTTTACTCATTAAAGATGTTGGTCCCAACAAAAAACATTTGTCGTGTTGAAAAAGTCATTCTAGTGCGAGAGGGAAAAAAATGCAGAGGGTGAAAGATTTTCAATCACTTTTTTGATGTGAACTTTCCAAATCTTGGTCTTTATAAGCAAATAGCAAACAAGATGGTGAAAATGTTGCTTCAGCTTAAATAGCTATAACGAAAGGGAAAGTGGGTTTTACTTTTTGGTATTACGGCAATTTTTTTTCTTGTTTCCATGGCAACCAACTTACAATAGAAGTTTTATTCGTTTTCATGTCGGAAGTCAAACTATTTCAGTTTTCATTCTCATACTTGGTTATTTATTCACTGTTCAACTGTTAGATTATTAATTACCTTATACTACTGCCAGAATTGTTTAATAAAGGATTGTGAAGAAACATTATCTTTTTGACTATGGAAATTAAACAATTGGCAGAATATTTTTTTCTTTAAAAAGAGCAACAAGTAAATAAAAATGTAAAATATGCCTGCATATATAAAAGTAATAATCCAAATGGAAATCTAATACGTGGATATAGTGCTGGCTAATTATCATTCCAGTCCTGCTCTAGTGGCAAATTTTATATTACAGGGATCCCTCACTTTCCGCAGTTAATTGGGACAGAGATCCCCACACGACCATTGAAATCCGTGAAGTAGGAGCACCCCCCACCCCACCCCCGAACGTATACGTACATGTATATGTGTATATATCAACAAATACATATTCAATTCTATGAATGCTTATAATAAAACATTCAAAAAATAACATGATGTAAATTAAATATAAACACACACGTACAGATGGAACTGCATTTGAACAAGAGGACATGCATACATGCACGTGCACACATGCAACAATGTAAGTACAGATGCTCCCCATCTTATAAACGAGTGAGGTTTCCAAAGGCCGGTTAGATGAATTTGTTTGTAAGTTGTTACAGGGCATTCTTATGTTTAAACCTTGTATAAGTAACCTATACGAGTTTGTACTGTATACAATCTCTCTCTCTCCATAATCATCACATTATCAATATCATTATGTCCCGTGTTTAAACTCCTGGTTCCTCTCAAGCACAGCATAGTGGATCTGATCAGATTTACAGAGAGTTTCACTCTTATTCAGTTCATTATAATACTGGAGTCAATTTGTTTCTTCTTTGAAAATTTTGGCACGAGTTCAGACATGTAGCATTCTGCTTCTCTTCCTGGACCGTGTCAGCCACGCCCCCCCTCTGCTGGAGCCTCGTATTAAGTGTACCTCAGGACAATGTTTAATCATATTTCATACTTTTATTTATGATATATCTTTCTATAGATTTTATTCCATTTCTATTTCTGTTTGTTCTTCAATTTCATTTCACTCTCACTTTTGACCTCGCCCTGTTCGTAACTCCGAATGGTTTTGATGGGAGATTTCGGGTTGTTGTTTTTTTTGTTTTGTTTGTTTAGGTTTTTTTTTTTTTTTTCATAATTGGCCTTGTTTTTGTGGCATTTTCCTTAAATTTTTCCCCTATTCTTCCTTAATTTTTTTTTTTTTTAATTCGATGAATACTTATTTACTTTTTTAAAAACCGCGATGCACTGAAGCCACATTACTTGAAGCGCGAAGTAGCGAGGGATCCCTGTATACATATAATGACCACATGGTGATTCCTTACAAACAAGCATGAAAATCTGCTGAGAAAGTTGGTATAATTATTAGATCTCTATTTGCTTTCATTTTAATAACACGGCCAGAAAACCTTTTTAAAAATAATCTGTACGACCAATATCCATTTACATATCATAATCAACAGGGGATGAACCTTTTTAAAAAAAAATTTAAAATTAAATTGTTTGTATGTATTATTATTATTGCTATTGAATTGTTTATTATTTAAGCCAGTTCTTGAGAGTAGGTACTGAAAGGTCATGCTGGGGGGGGTGTTAGAAATATCCAGCACATCAAGGAAAAGGGTGAGATGCAGTTACTGAGACCTGACCTTTTCCATCAAACGGAAATACGAATTAGTTCCTTCAAAGATCTCCCGACAAGCCAGGAGGGAAGAAGTGCCAAACACCACATTCAGCAGAACAGCCAGAGAGCTGCAGCTGTAGGAGGGAATGATGGGATTGCGTTAAAATCATAACTCTACAGTTCAGCATATTGACCAGTTGAGATTATTTTACCAAGTAGTGTTGACACAAACACACACGAGAGAGACCCGGATGGTGATGGGCCGTTCAACAAGTCACCCAGGTAACACCACATTTTTGTTCTTTCTTTTAACACACACTGTGTATGAAAGCGAGCTGGGTGAGTGAGGGAGGGAGTTAGGGAGGGGTTGCGAGTGTGTGTGTGTGTGCATACATGTCACTCCTTCTGTCTTTCCCTCTCAGACCCATCCTAGCCAAACCTCTGTTTCCAAGGAGACACGGGTATTGCAGTATGACTGCTGGGTTCAGTACAGTATGCAGATTCTCTGATAAGGGATGTGTTGAAATGAGTCTCTCACTCTCTCTTGGCTGTTAGTAAACACGCATGTCCAGCATATGTCTCCCTGCTCATTAATAAGTCTCATTGGAGTGCAGAGAGGAAAATAACAGTTTAGATATTCTATTTGTTGTATAAATAATCAATTCCTGTTTGAGAACAAATTGGTGAAATTCATTGTGTTGGGTTTCACAACTGCTTTTTTTTCTAATTTGTAATTTTAACAAAAGGACTTAATTTTTGCTTTTATAGTTGCCTTTTTTTTTACCCTTTCCAATTTTATAAATACAGTAATCAGATTTTTTTTTTTTTTTTTTTTTTGTATGTGCATGCATATATGGCTCTGCTTCCTCTAAATAATCACTAAACCTTTCGACACATATGTACTGTTGCATTTGAGTTCGTATTGCATAAACTCTGCTTACAGCAGGGGTCCCCACCTTTTTATCACTGCGGACCAGTCAACGCTTGACAATTTTACTGGGGGGGTCAGATAGTTTATATTGTAAATATAATTTATTTATATAAATTATTATTATTAATAATAATAAGCACTCCATGAATGTTATTTTTCAACAGTTGAAATAAAGTTGGTTGGGAAGTAGAGCTTGAACTTTTCTTTAAAAAAAAAAAAAAAAAAACACAGGTGATGGTGCACCAGCTGGGAGAATAAAGGCTCAGGCGTAGTCTCACCCAAAATCCCTGCAATTGTTTGAAACATGTCCAACTCGTCTCTGTTCATGTGCCATCCCCTTGTGGGTTACATTTTAGCGCCCAAATGATCGACATGTACCCAAGAGAATCCGGTCATTTTTCAAAATAAAAGTTCAGACTCGGATCATAAATAAAACGGAAGTGATGAATTGTTTCTTCTGCGGAACGGTACCAATTGAGCCGGTAGTTGGGGACCTAAGGCTTACAGCATGGTAAAGCGAGATGTTCACTGGTCAGATTCTTGAAACGCTCCCTGCCCGTGGATCCTTAGCTTCTCTGACTTTCTATGATAATTAGAGGAATTGAAACTTAAAGT
Organism: Plotosus lineatus; assembly: GCA_024760905.1. Lineage (NCBI taxonomy): Eukaryota > Metazoa > Chordata > Actinopteri > Siluriformes > Plotosidae > Plotosus > Plotosus lineatus. Next base: position 15,918,761 of record CM045732.1, read on the forward strand.
TTAGCTGGACACTGACTTTTATCGCATGACCTGCTCATAGTTTGTTTTTGCTAGTCCCCCAGTGCAGCTAACTGGGTTATCAAAGGCCTGCCGTGTCTTGCACCGTCTGTGGTGAGAGGTTCATGTAAAAGAACCATTGCTGACTTTCGACAAAGTAGCTGCATAGCTGTCAGTGTTTCTGCCCCTTGCTAAAGGGTTGTTTCAGGAAGGGCATCCAACGTAAAAACTTATACCAAATCAAATAAGCGAATCAGCGATTCGCTGTTGCGACCCCAGAGAAAAAGGGGAACAGCCGAAAGGAAAAGAAGTTTGCTTTTGCTAGTAATCTTCTTCTTCTTGTCCTTTCAGCTTTTCCCTTCAGGGGTCGCCACAGTGAATCATCTGCCTCCATCTCACTCTATCCTCTGCATCTTTTTCTCTTACACCAACTGCCTTCATGTCCTCCTTCACCACATCCATGAATCGTCTCTTTGGTCTTCCTCTAGGCCTTCTGCCTGGTAGTTCCAACCTCAACATCCTACTAACAATATACTCACTATCCCTCCTCTGTACATGTCCAAACCATCTCAATCTAGCCTCTCTGACTTTGTCTCCAAAACGTCTTACATGTGCTGTCCCTCTGATGTGCTCATTCCTGATCCTATCCATCCTCGTTACTCCCAAAGAGAACCTCAAAATTTTCATCTCTGCTACCTCCAGCTCTGCCTCCTGTCCCAGTTAGCTGCACTGGGGGGACAGTGACAATCTTGTGGGGACTCGAACCCCCAACCTTAGGATCAGCGATCCCTTTCCCCAGGGCCACTGTTTCTAAACCATACAACATTGCTGGCCTCAACACCGTCTTGTACACTTTTCCTTTCATTTTTGCGGATACCTTCGTATCACACATCACACCGGACACCTTTCTCCAACCATTCCAACCAGCCTGCACACGCTTCTTCACCTCTTTTCCACACTCTCCATTGCTCTGGATTGTTGAGCCTAAGTACTTAAAATCCTCCACCTTCCTTATCTCTGCTCCCTGTAACCTCACCGTTCCTGTTGGGTCCTTGGCATTCACACACATGCATTCTGTCTTACTGAGGCTAACCTTCATTCCCCTTTTTTCCAGGGCGTACCTCCATCTCTCTAGGTTTTCCTGCACTTGTTCTCTTCTCTCACTGTAGATCACAATGTCATCTGCAAACATCATAGTCCATGGAGATTCTTGCCTAACCTCGTCTGTCAGCCTGTCCATCACCATAGCAAACAAGAAGGGGCTCAGAGCTGACCCTTGATGCAGTCCCACCTCCACCTTGAACTCTTCTGTCACACCGACAGCACACCTCACCACTGTCTTACATCTCTCATACATGTCCTGCACCACTCTAACATACTTCTCTGCCACTCCAGACTTCCTCATGCAATACCACAGTTCCTCTCTCGGCACCCTGTCATATGCTTTCTCCAGATCCACAAAGGCACAACGCAGGCTAATTTTATTAGTACATATCCTACTGAAGATAAAAACAATGCCTTTGCATTTGCTTCTTGGTTTCATTTAGAAATGTTTAATTCAGTCAAGTCCAATCTGCATGATGGCAGAAAAACCCAGAATTGTATATAGCAGGCAGATCAACGCCTGAGATTGATTTGGTTCCAAAGGCTGTCAGATTCCTGCTGGAAACCCGATTCATGACTATACTGTTCTTTCAACATTAAAAAAATCTACCAGTAATAATATTGCTGGGTATGCAGTTAAAGAATAGTGACACGATATATTACAGAATAATTAGCACTAATGGACTAAACATGAAAGAAAGTAACTGAGTGGTTATGTACTTCTCTTTTGGCTTTTTCCCTTTCTCGGGAGTCACCACAGCGAATCATTTGATTCGCACATTTGATTTGGCAGTTTTTTTTTTGTCAGATGCCCTTCCTGTCACAACCCTTTTTAGTAAGGGACAGAAACACGCTGACGGCTTTGCAGCTACTCTTTACAAAAGTCAGTAATGGTTCTTTTACATGCCGCTCATCATAGACAGTGAGAGACATGGCCAGCCTTTGATAACCCAGTTAGCTGCACTGTGGGGGAGGGGGTGACAACCTTGTGGGGACTCGAACCCCCAACCTTAGGATGAGCGATCCTGTGCCCTATCCACTAGACCACCACTGCCCCTGAGTGCTTATGTACTCCTCGTCAAAAAAAAACACTCGCGTGCAAAAATTTGAAAATTGTTTTCATGTGAAACCAAACTCAAACTAAAAATAATCCGAGGATAAACTGCATTAAATTTGTATAATGGGTGATGCATATATTGGGAATATAAGCTGACGATCGGTGGTTGACATTCACTGTTTCTCTGCTTCTTGACTGAGCCGTTTTCCCTGTACTTTTGATTTGGGAATCAAGATTCTTTGCATGCAAGTAGGGCTGTGCAATACATCAAGTTTTTAAGATGTATGTCAATATATTTTCAAAGAAAATAAATGGTAAGACACTGTTTCATATCAATATAGTTTGTTGTGTTAAATTTATGCCATATATAATCCGCCAGTTAGCCTCTCTCCCACAACTTCACCCTGACCCAGCTCTCTTCCTTTCAGAACACAACCAACATGCATAAGCAACCTGCACCAATACATTTATATCATCTGATTTAATTGACTTAAGTCTCTGTTATACAGTATATACCCCTGATGCATGATATCCGTTATATACAGGATGGAGTTTATCTGGCAAAGGAAAAATTGAATACATGTGTGCTGCAGATTTCATCAAAGCAACGTTTTAAAGAGCAAGTGGGCCTTTTTCAATATATTTTACTCTGTTTTTGTCCATTTTACATTTTATTAGCAGGAAAAAAAGTATTCCATTTTATTCACTGAGTACATGTACAGCTGTCTAATCATAAAACTGCCTGTGTGATATTTGGGACACGTGGCTTCGACTCGGAACTGCCCTTGTTACCGCTTGTACTGTGTATCTCGGTTCATCAAAAAAATGTTAATGTTTTCTGGTCAGTGTTTCCCGGTCCTTCCTGCCCGCACCATCAATCACATTCTGGCTAGAAATAAAGAGGCAAAAAAATTATCCTTGCAAGTTACTTGAGCTGTCCTGGGGATTACAGTGATGCGGCATTTGTATTTTGGATATTTTGACCAAATTCTTTGTTGTCGGAACTGAAGAGCAGTTATTAGGCCTGCAGTACAATGTTCTGATGGGGACTGTTGAGCTAAAGAGACAAATATTTAACACCCTTGTCTTGTACATTATCAGGTGGTGCCTTGCCAATGTGCTTTGTTACCCTGTGTGTAAAGGCTGATATGTATAGTGATATTTTTTTTTTCTGTCCGAGAGCCTACATGAGCAAACTTGGTCCAAGTAATTTTGTTTAAGGTTAGCACAGTTGTGCTGCTTTATCTGGGGGGGGAAAAAACCTGACCATGTGTACTTACTTTTTTTTTTGCGCGCACTCTTTTGGTAAATGACTTAATCCTACTATGGTCGTGGGAAGGCTGGAGTTTATCTCAGCTGACCCCTTGGCGTAGGCAGAGTACACCCTAAACAGTTTGCCTTACTATCACAGGGCCAACATACACACAACCATTCACACTCACTCCTAGGGGCAGTTATGAACAGCCAGTTATCTAGTCTAATGTACATGTCTTTTTTGACTGTGGAGAAAACCGAAGGACCCAGAGGAAGCCCATGCAATCAAGGGGAGAACATGTAAACTCAACACACAATCCTCTGAGCCCAGGACAATCTTGCTGTGACGGGGACATGATTTAGTGATGCATTTGACAACTTTTAACAGATTTAATTTTGAGGTGTTAGCCAAGTGTATGATGTGTGAAAAGATTGCCCCCTGTTGGTTATCTTTATGTTGGCTATGGGCAAAGCCATGGCTCATGATGGAGTATGACTGTTTTTTTTTTGTTTTGTTTTGTTTTGTTTTGTTTTCCCTTAACTTGGGTAAAGCTTCTTGGCAGACAGATCCCTGATGTAAATTGTCATCCAGAGTGTTCATTCAAGTCCAGTTTGAATGTTGTACGAAAACTGTTATTAAGCAGTGGGGATGTTTCTGTGTATGATGTGAAGTATTGTCTACTGTGCACTGTCACAATGTCATTTAGAAGATTAGATGACTTGCAGCATAGAGAATTCATCATTTCAGGGTTCTTCTGGCTGTACACAAGTTTAACCCTGTTGTACTTAACAGCTGTATTTG
>CM045732.1:15930474-15962974 GCA_024760905.1 Plotosus lineatus
CTATTTCTTGGCATGAAACCAAACTGTTGTTCACAAATGCTGACCTCTGCCCTGAGTCTAGCTTCCACTATTCTTTCCTATAACTTCATCGTATGGCTCATCAACTTTATCCCTCTGTAGTTGCCACAACTCTGCATGTCTCCCTTGTTCTTAAAAATGGGCACCAGCACACTCCTCCTTCATTCCTCTGGCATCTTCTCACTCTCCAAGAACTTGTTGAATGTTCTTGTCAGGAAATGAACTGCTACCTCTCCAAGACACTTCCATACCTCCACCGGTATATCATCAGGACCAACTGCCTTTCCGCTCGTCATCCTCTTCAGTGCCTACCTCACTTCACTCTTACTAACCTTTGCTACTTCCTGCTCCTCAACAGTCACCCCTTCTACTCTTACGCTTCTGACCAACTGTATTTGCTTAGGGTTACAAAAGCAAAACATTGTAAACACAAAGATCACAGAGACGACGTCTTAACACATAACACGCAGTGAACTGGGAAGGAGGAGGGCACGTTCAGTCTGTCGTTTATAAACAATGGACGCAGCGTCATGCGGAAATAGCGTATTATGTTGGCGTACTATGTAGGTACATCTCGTACTACGTACAGAGATTACGCTAAACTCAACTTATAATTTATTTTTTTTAAACATAAAATAAAAAAATACGTAAAAAGAATGAACGTAAGTCATGGATAGTCTGTATTCTTTTAGTTCTGGGAGTGGCATGAGCTCTGCATACACACTTGTATGTTAGACTTCAAGCAGTGTGAACATATCAGAGCAAATTACTGCTGCTTAGTTGACCAGCTTCAATGGCTTTGTAGGTCGGGAAATATTTATGGACTGTTGTCCAAATTTCTGGACTATTACACAATGCATTTAAAAAGGTACTTGGCTCCTCATTGGCTTCAGCGCATTGCCTCGAGAGAAAGGAACAATGAGATTCGAATGTTACGAAGTTTGGTTCATGGCAGTAACCTCTACTCTGGCATTTCAGAGATTTCCTGAGACACTTGTTTAACTTTCTTTTTCGACATCATGTGTTTCTGTATGAAATGTGCTCTTGATGAGTAAACCATTAAATGAATTTCTAAATATACCATTGTCATCAAATTTTACAAGTTTATTGACAATGGTATCTTTAGAAATTCATTAAATTTGAAGAAAGCACTCTTTTTTTCACCTGTAAAAATGTAAAGGCCTCATTCTATAGCTTTGTATACTTGGGTCCATCTTTTTGTGTACTTTTCTGGGATTTTAGAATTGGTGATCATTTGGCAAACTGACTGTTTGGCTCACATTTTGATTGATATCAGAGTTGATCATGTCAGTTAATGCGAATGGTACAATCTGATTGGCTCACTATGGTAGGATTATAAATTATTATGCTTGAATTAAAATGAAATTTTATTCATAATTTGTCACCGGCACAGGCAGATGCATCATCATCATACTTTAAAGTGGAAAAATAACTCAAAAGTATAATTTTAGGTTTATTTTAATGTAGTAGGTACTAAAATTCTGAAATACTGTGAAAACACACTTTCACGGAAACTGGTTTCTCTTGTCCGTGCAGAATGTACCAACTCTGGATGGTTATGCTCAACATGCCATAATGCTGATAAACTTCACATTCAATGGGGGGAAAAAAAAAATTCTAGGTCATAAAAACCGGTGAGGACATCTCACATACCCAGCTATGAACTTAGAAGAAGTCAATGGTCCTTGAACGCATAAAGGAAATGACTTATCCCAGCATATTATCTATAGAACTGGTTTTATCTCTTGAACTAGCTGACATCACAGCAGCGATGATTAGTTATCATAATTTAATCTCCTGTGTAGAAACAGGATAATTTACAGGGTGAATATTGTGGTATTTGAATGATTGCTATTGCAATGATCTCTCCAGATACATACCTCCATGCTGTAGTTGCTCGGGTGCCAGGGGTTGCCAGTGGTCGCTCTCTGTAATCTATTGCCCTGAAAAGTAAAGTATAATGATGCAAAGGAATGCATGCAGGTAGCATACGCACATGCTGTCAGCTCCTCTACTTACTGATTCAGGAAGCATGTCTGGTGACAATGTTGGGTTGATTTATAAAAATTCAGAAACATTAGAATTTCCCGTGTGTGTGTGTGTGTGTGTGTGTGCTCAGTTTTTACATGTGTGTGCACTCAGTTTGGATGAAGAGACAATATCCCTTGTGGGATTAATGCAGTATAGCAAAAGCAAAAAAATGAAATAAATGTCGTGTTTGGCTTTGGGTTTTATTGGGGTGTTTGGTTTGAGGTCAAGCTTGCCACTACCATCTTCAATCGCTGCACGTATGTGTAACTGTAAATCACGTGAGTTGAAAAACATTTACCTGCAGTGCAAAGGACAAGCTGTGATCGTCCTTAATATGTATGATTTTTTTTTTTTCCTCAAACTTAAAAATGTATGACAATCAGTAAGATTGTATATCCAAGTCATATATGTTTATTTGCCATCTTTCTCGTGCTGACGTGGCATGCCTTTTGAGCTACTGAGTGAAAACGTTTACCTGGTTAATGGCATTATGCTGCATTTCTCTATTTTTCAAGAAATTAAATTAAATTACATTTTTTTTTTTTTTTCTGTATTGGATTAAGGTAAATAATCATATCTAACGCTCCTGCCAACTGTTGTAGAACTCGGAGTCAGTAATTTAAATTTAATGCTATAAATGTATATGTCTGCATTATTTCCATTATTTCCAGACCTCCCACTATCTCACCTGAGCAGTTTTGCCCAGCGGATAAACCTCTTAATGAACTGTGGTTATTCCCAGCAGATAAATCTCTTAATGTTCCTGTTCTGGAAAGCCTTATTACTGCGTACTTGCCAAAATCGCTCACTTGAATCGAGCACCATCTGCCAGACTCCCAAATATAATTATACTCTCTACCTGCCTGTCTATTTGCTCAATACTTCATTAGCTCTTAATAGTTCATTACATGGTAATTGAGGAAAAGGTGGGAACGCTCTGACGCCACAACACCTTTCATAATGGCGGGACCTGCCTTTCAAACCGCCTCTGTTGCTGTGGTTACCAGCAGACCTGACAGGTCAATACATCCTTCGGTCATTATGAAGTTGGGACGTTAAAACGTAAACAGTCTTTCCAGTTAAAGGGTTTGGGATCATTGTGAGAAATGAGTAGTGTATGACTTGATGAGACTGGTGTTAGGATCACTTGGAAAAAGAAATAGTTTTTTTTTTTTTTTTTGTTACTTTATACCAGAATGCTGATGTTCCGTCTCATACAGAGGCTCATTTCTGTCGACTTGGATGCTGAAGTTGCGTTCCGCACCCACTTGCAAACACTCATGAATCCCCACCCCTCTGTATTTAAGCTTGAATGAGCTAGCTGAGCTTGTGAGTGAGTGAGGAAAGCTGTGTGTGTGTGAGTGTGTGTGAGTGTGTGTGTGTGTGTGCACATCTGTTTGTGTGAGTGTATGTGAGGGAGCAGCGTGCACTACACTCAGCCCCTGTGTTTTTCCACAAACAGCACGACGTCGTCATGGCTAGCAGACTCTACTACCTGTAAGTACTGTAGTTCTGTAAAGTAAACTGTACGCGTCTGGTTTAAGAAAGTAAAGCACGTCACATTTACACATTTAAATATTAAACTTATTATAAATGTGATCTCATCCTCCAATCGTAAGAGGCGTTTCTACACGAGTACCTGGTTTGCTTATCTCCTACAGCTGTTGGCTTTCTTTTCTGGAGCATGCCAGGCTTACAGATTTGCTCACAGGTCACTGACGTGATCGAAGAAGCTCGAACCTATTCCATACGCTCCGATTCCTCATTGTGTGTATCATGACGTTTCGTTTATTTCTCACCAAGTATTGCTGTGCAGCTTAATTCAGACGCAGTACGAGAGGAGGACGTGCCCTGCATGTGTTGAATGTTTACCTCGGCTGTGCTGAGCTGAGCTGCTTTGAGCTGCGTGTACGGGGATAAGACTCGGCATTGACATGCCTCACACATTCAAACCGAAGACTTTGTGGACAGGCTTTTGCGTAGCACCGATGATGTCACGTGTTCTATTTTTAGAAACCATATAAGCCTGTGTGGATTCAAAGACTTGCTGCTGACAGACTGCAGGAATGAGTCTGATTCTGCTTCAGTGCCTTTTAGTTCTGGCTCAGATAATGTTCCAATCAGTTTATATAAGCGTATTTATCTGAAAGGCTTGTTGATGTCTATGTTTAGGGCAGACGCATGACTAAGTTCAGTTTTGCTCACTCAGAAATGATCTGAATTAGGCTTTTATTATTTATTCAAACTATGCAAAATGGATGTAATTTAAAATTGTTGTTTCTTCTTTATATCCACATTGGTGATCGAAATCGATCCTCAGAATGTTTGTTAGAAATTAAGTGGTTTTATAGCTGGATGCTGCAAGACCAGCATTGCCGGTCCTGTTCTTGTTACCCGTGATGTTTACCATTTTATTCTTTCTTTCTACGCGCTGTGAGCAAAATTCTGTTTCATGCCTGGTAGCCTCATGTTGTCTGTTCTTGGACTTGTCTCCTTGTCTCTAGCACTTCTTTAAATGTAATATACCTGCAGAGTTTTATCCTGGGGGAGGCTTGGAACTGCTTTGTACATGGTGTGATTATCCCTCAAGGTCACTCTGATTCCTCCACACATTATTCCTTCAAAGCAGCCATGACTAATCACGCCCTCTCTCAAGCCGGGATTTTTCACTGGCAAGTCCATATGATGTCCCGGAGTAGATGGATTGAGTTCTGTGTTCGAGTAAGAAGGTGAGCTCAGCACATGTGGCCGGACACCGTCATCAGTGAGGGTAATGCGAGTTGGCGCCAAACCACATGTGCTAACAGGTCGGCCATGAGAGGGCAAATCAGATTGTGAATTGTCCGCGGTGTTGTTCCTCAGTCATTATGTTGGTTTATGGCACTCAAACCCAATTGTCACAACTTAAAAATGAAATATCTGGAAAGCACACGGAGATTTGTATTCAAATAATAGATTTTTATAAAAGCATCTGTAAAAAAATAAATAAATAAATAAAAAAAAACGGGATCATAGTAGTGCTAAAGTCATGCATATAAATTGCTTCCCCGATTTCCACAGTGGCAAATCATTTTGAAGTCTGGCTGTCGAGGCGCCCTTGATCCTATCAAATAATTATAAATGAGCGCTAGTTAAATATTTAAGCACTTGTTTTTAATATTTGATGCATTGGACTACAATATCTGTGGATGAGATAAGATATGGTTGGCAAACATGTTAAAGGATTTCTGTCGGCTTAATTAATTAATAATCAGTACTATATATTATAAATTGGCTAGTTTTATTTATAATAGTGCCGTACTACCTAATTACCTTGCACAACATCTCAGCTGTGTTTTGGTTCTTTGTTTCTTGAATCACTCGGATATCATCATGGTAATATTAAAGAAAAAAACCCTGAGAGTGCATCTATAGTAGTATAATAGTGATATATAATAGTATAATAGTGATACCCCAGATAAGGAGGGTGGTGTTGGGCATGATGACAAACAGAGGTATGATGCAAGTTTAGATGAAAAACAATTTTCAAAGTACCAGCAAACTGAATCAAAAATAAAGTCAACTCTTGAACTTCATTCTGAAGGGACACTCTTCATTGAAATGGTAATTAGAATTTTGTTTTGTATAGATGGAGACAAACGTGACACTTTATTTATATATCCTCAGTAATTAGGCATGGACAACTGAATCCCAGAGGATTTCAAGTATTCTGTACATAGAGAAGAGCTTACTGGTCTTCTTGAGGACCCAAAAGAACATCACTGTGAATCACCCAACTCGGTATAATATCGTAAATGTGCGTTTTGTCCGTTTTCATTTCGAGAATCTGTGCAGTTAATTCCACACTGCTGCAATTTGGAGAGTGACAAAACTTCATTAGTCCAAAAGTAGTCATCCTATCCATAGTTACAGCAACTGCTTGGTCTTTTATGGTCATTGGTAGGCTTCGTTTCATCTCGGAGTTCAATTTCAAGAGTATGTAGGAATGGAATTCAAAAGCAGTTGTGTTGGTACTGAAGCCTTTTAAGGTAAAGCAGTTGGTTAATGGAGGGGTCCCCAACCCTCGGTCCGTGGACTGGCACTGGTCCGTGGCTCATTTGATGACGGTCCGCAAACAAAATCTTTCATGGTGCAAAATAATTTTTTTTTTATTAGAGCTTCCGAATCTCATTTTGAAAAACAACTGTTTTTGACATTGCCACAAAAGCACTAAAAGCCCTTCTTCCGTTTCCAACCACATATCTTTGTGAGGCGGGGTTTTCTGTGGTGACTCAAACCAAGACTCTAACCGGTCCGCGGAAACATTTTCACATATTAAACTGGTCCGTGGTGCAAAAAAGGTTGGAGACCACTGGGTAATGTCTTTGGGCAGAATTCATATATGTGTGTATATATATATATATATATATATATATATATATATGTATATATATATATATATATATATATATATATATATATATGTATATATATATACATATGTATATATATATGTATATATATATACATATGTATATATATATGTATATATATATACATATGTATATATATATGTATATATATATACATATGTATATATATATGTATATATATATGTATATAATATATGTATATATGTATATAATATATATATGTATATAATATATATATATATATATATATATATATGTATATATAATACACATACATACATACATACATATATATATATATATATATATATATATATATATATATATATATATATATATATATATATATATATATATATATATATATATATATATATATATATATATATATGTATATATATATATGTACACACACACATACATGTGTATATATATATATATATATATATATATGTATATATATATATATATGTATATATATATATATATATATATATATGTATATATGTATGTATATGTATATATATATATATATATATATATATATGTATATATATATATATATATATATATATGTATATATATATATATATATATATATATATATATATATATATATATATATATATATATATATATGTATATATATATATATATGTGTATATGTGTGTATATATGTATATATATATAATGTGTGTGTGTATGTGTGTATATATATATATATATATATATGTGTGTGTATGTATAAAATTCTCATCACTTTACTCACTGCTATCATCTGAAAACAGTCTGACCACAGGAGAACCAGGCATCCTACATTTATTGAAGCACCTTGTATGTCTGGAATTTAAATATGGTATGACTCATGTGAGTCACTATGCAATTGCTGCGGGGATAAAACTTCACGAGCACCACTTCACTCATAAGGAGGGAGTTTTTACTTCACAAAAGCCCAAATGAATCCATGATGACTGATTTAGCCTTTGAACAGTTTTGATTGCATTCTCGTGATTCTGCACTGTAAATAGCGTAACAGTCAAAACAGCTGGAGACTGGTGACATTTCACACACCCTTTTTCTGGATTTTTTTTTTACCTGCAAGAGATGGAGTTCAAAGCAAAGATTCAGCCCACTCTAATATCTAAGCTCATCTGAAATTGTCATTTCCATGTTGTGTGTTATCTATTTATTTTTGCTTATCCTGCAAGAGTACAGATAGTACTTTAGTACAGATGGAGATTTCTCTTAGATGTTTGTCATTGAAGGCAAAATGATAATTTCGTATGTTTTGTACATTTTATTTATAATTTGCCTTCGTATCAAACTGTTTTCATCTTCCGCTTGTTCCGGGGTCGGGTCGCGGGGGCAGAATCCTAAGCATTGAGGTGAAGACCTCCCTCTTCCCAGCCACTTCCTCCAGCTCTGCTGGGGATGGGGTGGGGAGTGGGGGTATACCATGGTGTTCCCAGACCAGCCGAGAGAAGTAGTGTCTCCAGCATGTTCTGGGTCGACTTTGAGGTCTCTTCCTTGTTGGACATGCCTGAAACACCACACCAGGGAGACATTCTAATCAGATGCCCAATCCACCTCAACTGGCTCGTCTCAACCCGGGGAGCAGTGGTTCTACTCCGGGCTCCTCCCAGATGACAAATTCTGACACTAACTCTAAGGGGAGCCCCGCCATCCTAGGAAGGAAGCTCATTTCAGCCACTTGTATTCACGATAGTGTTCTTTTTCTTGTTTTTTATGCTCAATCAATAAGGGCTATTTTGACAGTAAACGTGACTGTACTTTTTATTTTCTTAGTATTAATGTTGTAATAATGCTGCTTATAATGCTTGTTTGTGTTCATTCTATTTTTGTATATTAAGATTAAAGTATTAGCATGCTTAACAAACTGTGTTTTTGTGTTCAGTAGGAACACAACCCTGGAAGGTACTTAAAACTGACCGCCCTACATCCCGTCTTAGACAAGTTATGCTCATGTGATTAGAAACAAGCATGAGTGCATGACCTGGATATTTCTGGTTACCAAGCAGCAAGTCAGGATGTCAACTGGAGGATTGTTATAGAGCAGGATGCAAATGACTAAAGAAAGTTTGACTCAAGGAGGGTATTTCAAATCCACTAGAGGGAGTACAGCTCTAAGGCTCCAAGGTTGTATTTCTTACCCAGAAAATAAAAAAAAAAAGATGTAGAATATGTGCAAGGTCTTGTATCTTCAGGGCTAGAGTAAGTATCTGAAGCTTGGGGGTTTTATTGCTATGGTTGCTTTCTTTTTCATACACAAGAAAAGAGGTACATATTCCAGATGGCTGCTTTATTACACTGTCTGTCTTCCTTTCGGCTTTTTCCCTTTTACTCGGGAGTCGCCACAGCAAATCATCTTGATTCGCACGTTTGATTTGGCAGAGGTTTTTACGTCGGATGCCCTTCCTGTCACAACCCTTTTAGCAAGGGACAGAAACACGCTGACGACTTTGCAGCTACTCTTTACGAAAGTCAGCAATGGTTCTTTTACATGCCTCTCACCATAGACAGTGACAGACATGGCCCGCCTTTGATAACCCAGTTAGCTGCACTGGGGGGGGACAGTGGCAACCTTTTTTTGGAGAGTGGGACTCGAACCCCCAACCTTTGGATCAGTGAGCCAGTGCCCTGTACCACTAGACCACCACTGCCCCCGGCTGCTTTATTACACTATTGGTTAAAAAAAATTGAGATTGCAATGAGAATGGTAAGAAATGACACTGGTCCTGTATGTTGCAATTTAGTTATAATAACAGGGTCTGGATATAACTCAAATGGGTGTGAATTTTTTTTTTTTCATTCGTATTAACCTCACCACAGATGTCTTTTTTTTTTTTTTTTTTTCAGAATGTGGGTGTCTCCTGGTTGAATAAGAAAACTCATATATATATATATATATATATATATATATATATATATATATATACACACACACACTAGTTCTTCTCAAAAAATTAGCATATTGTGATAAAGTTCATCATTTTCTGTAATGTACTGATAAACATTAGACTTTCATATATTTTAGATTCATTACACACAACTGAAGTAGTTCAAGCCTTTTATTGTTTTAATATTGATAATTTTGGCAAAAAAGTAAAGAAAAACCAAAAATCCCTATCTCTCAAAATTAGCATATTTTATCTGACCGATACTAAAAAAGTGTTTTTAATACAAAAAAAAGTCAACCTTCAAACAATTATGTTCAGTTCTGCACTCAATACTTGGTCGGGAATCCTTTTGCTGAAATGACTGCTTCAATGCGGCGTGGCATGGAGGCAATCGGCCTGTGGCACTGCTGAGGTGTTATGGAGGCCCAGGATGCTTCGATAGCGGCCTTAAGCTCATCCACAGTGTTGGGTCTGGTGTCTCTCAACTTTCTCTTCACAATATCCCACAGATTCTCTATGGGCTTCAGGTCAGGACAGTTGTCAGGCCAATTGAGCACAGTAATACCATGGTCAGTAAACCATTTAGCAGTGGTTTTGGCACTGTGAGCAGGTGCCAGGTCGTGCTGAAAAATGAAAATCTTCATCTCCATAAAGCTTTTCAGCAGATGGAAGCATGAAGTGCTCCAAAATCTCCTGATAGCTAGCTGAATTGACCCTGCCCTTGATAAAACACAGTGGACCAACACCAGCAGCTGACATGGCACCCCAGACCATCACTGACTGTGGGGACTTGACACTGGACTTCAGGCATTTTGGCATTTCCTTCTCCCCAGTCTTCCTCCAGACTCTGGCACCTTGATTTCCGAATGACATGCAAAATTTGCTTTCATCCGAAAAAAGTACTTTGGACCACTGAGCAACAGTCCAGTGCTGCGTCTCTGTAGCCCAGGTCAGGCACTTCTGCCGTAGTTTCTGGTTCAAAAGGGGCTTGACCTGGGGAATGTGGCACCTGTAGCCCAGTCCACTGCTTCCACAGGTCCCCCAAGGTCTGGAATCGGCCCTTCTCCACAATCTTCCTCAGGGTCCGGTCACCACTTCTGGTTGTGCAGCGTTTTCTGCCACACTTTTTCCTTCCCACAGACGTCCCACTGAGGTGCCTTGATACAGCACTCTGGGAACAGCCTATTCACTCATGGATTTCTTTGTGTCTTACCCTCTTGCTTGAGGGCGTCAATGATGGCCTTCTGGACAGCAGTCAGGTCGGCAGTCTTACCCATGATTGTGGTTTTGAGTAATGAACCAGGCTGGGGGTTTTTAAAAGCCTCAGGAATCTTTTGCAGGTGTTTGGAGTTAATTGGTTGATTCAGATGATTAGGTTAATAGCTCGTTTAGACTACCTGAACATGATATGCTAATTTATTGAGATAGGAATTTTGGGTTTTTATGAGCTGTATGCTAAAATCATCAGTATTTAAACAATAAAACACCTGAAATATTTCAGTTGGTGTGCAATGAATCTAAAATATATAATAGTTTAATTTTTATCAGTACATTACAGAAAATAATAAAATTTATCACAATATGCTAATTTTTTGAGAAGGACTAGTGTGTGTGTGTGTGTGTGTGTGTGTATATATATATATATATATATATATATTAGTGGTACCTCGTCCAATAAGTGTCCCTTATAACGAGCTTCGAACTTGCCAAAAATCTGCTCCATCCAACAAACATAAATTCACTTTACGAGCTCTCCTCGAAATGGCTTTTCCCTGCCGATTAGCCTCATATTCTTCCGCGTGTATTCCTCCGCACTCCAAGAATGCCTTGTACAGTGCTTCTCAATTATTTTCTGTGATGCCCCCTCTAGGAAGAATTAAAAAAAGACATTTCATGCCCACCCGGTGCCCTGCACGCCACTATAAATAGAGTTTAATGCACTTCATATTGTTTGCTCAAACAGTGCTTTTTCTCTACACCAGGGGTCTCCAGTCTTATCCACAAAGGGCCGGTGTGTTCAACCAAACAGTAGCCACACCTTCCATCTGTTTCCACCAATCACTGATCATTAAAAGAAAAAAAAAACTAGACTGGACATTACTGTTTCAGTTTTGAAGTGGGGACATCTTGGTGATAACACCTTGCTTCAAGACTTAAACAGTAATATCCAATCTATTTTCTTTTTTCTTCTGATGATCAGTGATTTTCAGTGACTTTTGATGATCAGCGAGACTTTCCTCACTGGAATTTAAATTCTCCTCCTCCTTCTCTGTTGTGCGCCACCTCATGTCTGCCCACGTGACAGCTTCTCCACAGTTGATGATTGGAAGGGATAGTTGACTTATTGTTTTATTCTTGTTTTATTATTAATTATTATTAATGTTAATGTACATGTATTATGAAATATGTATTTTTTTTACAGTTTATCTTTAATATATTAGGTCATATCTATGTGTTTGTGGCAGGTTATGAGTTCGGGAGTGGGTTGGAACAGATTAATTGGTTTACTGTTATTTCTTATGGGAATAATTTTTTCATCTAACGAACTTATTGGCTTACGAGCTTGCCCTCGGAACGGATTAAATTTGTTAGCTGAGGTATCACCTGTGTATATTATCAACAAGGTATTTTTTTTTTATTTATATATATATATATATATATACACACACACACACACACACACAGTAGGCCCTTGACTATTCGCGGTTTTGCACTCAGTTTGAGTAGTTGCAGACTGCCAAGCAACTGACACGTCACTCAAATTCAGCCAATGGCTGTCCTCCTTCCTGTTGATTGGTTGAGATGTTGTAACGCCCCTTTTTCCTCATTTGCGCGCAAGTTGTGAATGAGCCTCTTTTTAATGTGTTTTAAGTACCAGTTAAGCTCTATGATGCCACTCAAATGCTGTGCGTCTTCTCTGGCTAAGCAATAGAAAACACTGGATGTCTGTTCTGAAAAAATAAGACTTTCTCCTGAAGAAACGACAGTTTCCTCTGAACTGTTGTATTAAGGTCTTTTTCAATTATTATTCCAGTACAGTATCTAAGTTAATGTTTAGAATGTTTGTGTATGACATTTTATGTTCTGTAGCATGTTTAACAAACGATACTAAAAGGATAAACTTTATTACGCTTCACGCCCTTTTACATTGAATGTGACGTCTCCAAGATGGTGCTGCCTAGAGGGCAACGTCCCGGAGTTCTCAGAGTTAAATTGTTTTTGTTCATTTTAATTTGTTGTTGGTTTTTTTTTTTGTTTGTTTTGCATTATGCTCGTCTATGACTGGTCAACCCTACTAACTACAGCTATGAGAACGGACGTTTAGAACTGAGCACGCTCAACTCCTATCCTGAGCTAATATTCTATGGTAGCGCAATGCTAGCTGCACTCCGGCTAACAATAAGCCCAGGCGGAGTTCTCAGAGTCTCAGGCGCTTGGTAAGAAGTGGAAGGTTAGCACTTCCAGTCATACTGCTTGAAAATGTTCAGTCCCTGTAAAACAAGATGGACGAGCTTCATGCTCGGATTGCACCGCAGAGGAATCTACAGGACTGCTCCATGCTAGTGCAAAACATGAACATGATTTCTCTAGTCTTCTTTAAATATGTGGTCGAGCCCTCAACAACCAATAAAATTGATTTGGAAATAAATTTGATCAATTACCATACGTTCGATACATATTTATACCTAAAGCCTTTGGTCATCTGCCAAATGGAGTCCAGGAGCACACAGCCTGTGTTCATCATTCCAGTTTTGACCCCATCTGGTCCCACGTGCCCTGACAATAACTCCCAATTACACACCCATCTGTCTTGACCGATTGTGCAGCAGCCTTATGTGAGCCTTTAAATCGAGCCACCATGCTTGGTCTGCTTCCATTTAGCCTTTATGGCAAGCTCCCCAGTAAGGCCAGAGAAATAATGATGACACAACCATGAACTTTTATCATCAGGTCACATCTTGACCAGGGAAGTGGACATAAACTTCCACGCTATATTCCAGCTACTGCTGCATTCACTTGTCATTTCTGACAACAAACACATGGTTGGGAATGTGAAGAAAGGTTCTTCAGAGTCCATACAGCAGTATATTTTATTCACATTTTAGATTTTCTGTCCATTTACATTGCAATGCAATGGTGTACAGGACAGAGAAAGAAACTGTTAGAACCATGTGAGGTGAAATCCTGTGGTAGAATACTGTCTTCACATAATCAAGAAAATGTTCTAGAGTAATTACACACGTTAAAGATTTACAAGTGATTTATATTAAGTATACCTCGACTTAAGTCGTTTCGAGTTAAGTTGTTTTCGATTGTCAGTTTTCAAATAATATATGGGAAAATTAAAAATGTTTCATTATAATCATATACTATATTATATATTTAGTATATTAAATATTGTGTGTATGGATGTATATATAATGTGTGTGTGTGTGTGTGTGTGTATGTATATATATATATATATATATATATATATATATACACACACACACACACACACGCAAGAATCCCTTGTTACTTTGTGCTTTAATTCATGCAGCTTCAGTGCAACACGTTTTTTTTTTTTTTTTTTTTTTTTTTAATAAATATTCATCAAATTAAAAAATAAGGAAATTAAGGAAGAATAGGGGGGAATGCTGCAAAAACACAGCCAATCATGCAAAAAAAACCCTAAACAAACATCCATCCCAAAACCTCACATCAAAACTAGTTACATTTTTGTGAAGCGCACACATTTGAGTGCATGCACGTGTGCCGCGCATCTGAGGGCGTGTGTATTTATATTTTATTTACATCTTATGCATTATTTTTGAATGTTTAATTGTTATAAGCATTTATAGCATTGAACATGTATTTACTGATATTATATAAACATGTATGTATACGTCAATCAGGGGGGTGATCCTACTTCGTGGAATTCGGTGGTTGCGGGGGGATCTCGGGTCCCAACTAACCGCGGAAAGTGAGGATCACTGTGTGTGTGTGTATGTATATCAGTGCTTCTCAATTATTTTTTGCCCCAACCATCAGGAAGAGGAAAACATTTCGCACCCCCAATATAAATAGTGTTTATTCGTCTAAAAATTGTTATACTGTAAGTATAATCCTCTGCATCCACTGTATCCTTATTAACATAATAAATCCTTATCATTATGGAATACAAAAAATGAAGAAATATAGATCAAATTCCAACAAAAAATAACTTTATTAGCATTTTTTTTAGTCTTTAAACAAAACGATTTACAGTGCATCAATTTGCCTGAAAGAAAAAAAGTATCCTTGTTTAAACTGTAAACATTTTTGACCAACAATTTGCACCACTTTATTCTGAAAGATAAAATTAAATAAGATCAATAAATAATAATAAATTCAAATTGATCAGCAGTATTAACTCGGGAGCACAATATATAAAACATTTTAAGCTACAAAACAAAAATGAATAAAACAATTATTGTTATTATCGTCAAAATGATTAAGTCCAGATTAATGGCTATAATGAGCACGTTTCGCAGTGCACAGCTTTTCGAAGCCGGGTTTAAAGCACGATACTGAATTCTCAGCTCCTGCTCAATGCTGAACTGGGACCTGGACTTATTTTCACAGTGCTGACGTCATACAGTGTCTGTTGCAGGTAGGATCAGTTCCTCTGCTCTGCTGTGGCGTTTTCTACACTGAGCAGTTTGGTACTCCACCTTATCTGATGCTACCAGAGCTCGGTTTGCTGGAATATCATTCACTAAGCGGGATGGTTGTTGACAATACTTGGCACGTTTTCGCTGAAAAACCTCACGCGGCTCAGCATGTGATCGGGATGTGATGTCTTTGACGCCTGAATTTATTTGGGTTCATGCAGTCCGCTGCCAATGTTTTCAGACGCAGTAAACATAGCGGTCTTTCCTCGTTCCTCTCCGCAGCACTGTGAAGCCGAGTGCTACATCCGCTTCATCATACCTTCTCAACTTAGCTTTCTGGAGACTTTCCTTTCTCTCACAGTCCCAGTGCCTCGCCGCCTCTCTTTCCGTCCCTGTTAAAAATTTCTATGGTTGGTTTATTAACTTTTCTTATTTTTCTTACTCTGCCAGTGAAGAAGCCACTGCCACCTGCTGGAGTGGGTGTAAAATTACACTTTATCCTAATATGGCGGCAAAAAAAAAAAATGTTCCCTGGGGTCACACGCGCCCTCCCAGTCATTGCACCGTGTCCCCCAGGGGGGCACACCCCACTATTTGAGAACCTGTGTGTGTGTGTGTGTGTGTGTGTGTGTGTCTGTATATGTATATTTGTATGTACTGTATAAGTAAATTTGGCATAACCTAGCCTAGCCTAGAGATGAGTTAATTCGATTTAAGTCATTTTTCGACTTAAGTCATCTTTCCTGGAACCAATTAACGACATAAGTCAAGGTATACCTGTACATATTTATATACAGTAACATTTATGCTTTGCTTTTGGAACTGACATTTGAATCATAAGTTCTCTTGGAAATTTTTTATCTTTGATATATTTTCTAACGTGGAACATACTGTAGAAACACAAGAATTATAAGGATGTTTATAGCATGTATACATTTAATAAATAATCCGTGGTCCCCCCCCCTCCCCAACCCCCCATGCGCTGGCTTTGTTCTGGTCCTCTTCACTACATATTACAAATGCATGTCTCTGGCAAAACTAATAAGTTTGTCCAATCATGGTCAGTCTTAAAACATGGTAGCAGATGGTGATTATTTCAGAATTGACTGATTTTACAGAATTACCCTGTAAATATAAACATTTCTGAAGATATTCAGGTACGTACGTTGTTAGTGTAACACAAATACAGTAAGGCATCGTTTCATCGTTTCCGCCTATGATTCACGCAGTTAAACATTTGATTTGAAATGAAATGAATGTTTCTGAAAACATCTTTACATGTTAACGCTAAGAAGCTTTGCAATTGCCTAGAGTTTGAATCTGTCACTCTTGTGTTTGGGGAGCATTTAATCGAACAGTTAGTTTTCCGTGATCTTAGATTTTAAGTGCAGGAAGTGAGAACTGAAAAATAATCATGTTTTGCATTGAAGGTTTTATTCCATGGCTTTTTATCTTCAAGCGTTGAGTGAATGGTGATAACATCACCCAGTTAAGCCATGCATTCAATATATGTATTCCCTTTAATTAATTGCTCTTCATGAATTTCAAATAGTTTGCAATTTCCCATGAGGGACATTTCAAGTTACGATGTGCTGGTATTGTGAAAGTGCCAGTCATGACTTCAAGGGATTGATTCAGAAGGATGTGATGGTTGAGGGAGGTGTGTGTGTGTGTGTGTGTGTGGGGCTAATGCCCTTCCCCAGGTGCTGAATGAGGCCATTAGCGCTTACTGGCCTTGCAGCTCATTCACTGGGAACCGTAACCCAGCTGGGCCCTGAGACTTAGCACCTGGTGTACAAGTGCCTGTAATGGCTGAACACTTGAAAGGTCTTGGCGGTTCTCCTTAGCTTTGTTCTACAACTTCTGACCAATCTTTTAAGCCCGACAGAAGATAAATTAAGCTTGAATTTTATGTAAATATTTTATATTTCCTTTCATCCTTTACTGTTCTGGCTTTAAGTTTGGGGTGCTAATACGCATTTCTTCATAAATCTTTGTCGACCGTTTTCTCTCATTGTTATTCCTTCCCTGGGTATAATATATTCATGTATAAACTCCGATTTGGTTTTTAGACACCGCCTGGGTAAAATGTTGTGCTTCCATCTTCTAAACATTTCCAGTCTGACTCGCCTCAGCCAGCTGGGATGATGGATGTGTCCTGGATTTGGCAGCAGCATGTGTTCCCTGCTTCATTCCCCTGCCCCCTCTTGCCAAGATGCCCCCCGCCCCCCCTTAACTGCCCCACAGACAAAAGAGTTGTTTGCAGGGTCTCATTAACAAACCAGTAGGAGCATGTGTGGCCACTCCATATGCTTACACATTTATGGGCTCTAAACATGTTAAGCAGCCACAAAATGGAAACATTTCATGGGTAAATTGCAGAAAAACCGAGTCGCGGGTGGTTTAAAGTGAACTAACTTGCCCGCCTTCTGGTTGTTCAATGAATTGGGCTTTGTTGCTTGAACAAATTAAGTGCTTGTTATGGAACAGGGTGAGAGTTAAAGTTCCCTTCTGCCGACAGATCATGTACATATGGAGATCCTGATAGAAACTACGCTGGGCTACATTTAGATTTGTGTCATTTAAGAATATTGAAACATGGATCATTTAATCAAGTGTGCTGTAACTATTTGATTTTTTTTTTTTTTTTTTTTTTTTGTGCTTGTGTTGAGTCTGTGGGAACCGTAGCATCCTGATTGTATCTCTTTAGTTGGCAGTGAGAGTGATCACATTTCTCACTGTCCACTCACACAAAAAACACTCTTTACTATTCCGACAGTCAACAGTTAGTCAGTCTCTCTCTCTCTCTCTCTCTCTCTCTCTCTCTCTCTCTCTCTCTCTCTCTCTCTGTGTGTGTGTTTAAGAGAACATGACTTAGTGCTACAATGTGTGTTTGCTTGTTGAAGCAGCAGCCTGGGAATGTAGAGCAGGGGACAATGAGAAACGTTTCAAATATAAAGGTTTAATTTTTTTTTTTTTTTTTTAATATAATTAACTTGTTCGCTACTGCAGTCACATATAGCTGCGAGCGCTGTGGCCAGTTCTGGCCTTCAACCCAAGCAGAAAATGTTTTTGGCTTCAAATTGTAAATTTGGAATCAAAGTGTGGGAATTGGCAGACAGTACCAACGGCTATGTTTATGAAATGCAGGTGTATACAGGAAAAGGTGAAACCGGCCGCCCAGAAGATGGTCACGACGCATGTGTGGTTACTGACCTCACCAGGGATCTTGTGGGGTAAAAAAAAACACCATGTGTATATGGACAACTTAATTTCTAGCCTCAGTCTATTCACCATGTTGCTTGACAAGGAAATCTATACCGCTGGCACAGTTGTAAAGGATGGCCTCAGCAATTGCATTCAAAATGCATTTTGAAAAAGGAGAAGGGCAGAAGCATGTCCGTCGTCATATGAGTGTAAAACGCCAACCAACCGATCATAATGAAATGGCAGCTAGTGTCATAATGTCTTCCTTTTTTGTACATAAACATTTAAAAAATACATTCCATATTAATCAATGTTCATAAGTATAAGAAGGTTTGGCAGCTTGAACATCAGGCTACAAGATCTCCTCAGCTCTGGATCAGGGCAGATGAACCACTTCAGTGGTTCCTGGGGTTTGAGAGCACAGTTTTCATCACCGCTACAGTGATTCGCAGGGATGTGGGAGTAATAAAACGGCACCACTACAGTGGTTCATGGTAAAGAATGAGTTGAAAAAGGAATTTTTTTTTTTTTTGGGGTCAGGAGGACCCACCCTGGTGAAAATTTCTACAGCTTTTCAAATTTAGAGTTCAACAATTGTCGAATTTAAGCGATTTTTTTTTTTTTTTTTTTTTTTTTTTTTTTTTTTTTTTTTTTTCCCTTTCGTCTTTTTCCATTATTCAGGGATCGCCACAGCACATCATCAGATTTACATGTTTGATTTGACATAGGGTTTTTATGTCGGATGCCCTTCCTGACACAACCCTTTAGCAAGGGGATGTTACACTCTGACACGGCTATGCAGCTACTCTTGACGAAAGTCGGCAATGGTTCTTTTACATGAACCTCTCACCATAGACAGTGAGAGACCTGGCCGGCCTGTGATATTATTAATGCAAATCTAAGTATACAGTCTATACAACATGTAGTTTGTTATATTTGCAAAATCTGCAATAGAGGAACATGCACTGATCAGGAAGCATGAGAATCATCATGGACCACCTTGATAGCTGATTATCATGATATCTAGGTCAGACTGGATTTGTATTGTGATTGTGTCATGATTCTATAAAAAAAATATCACAATTCAATATTAGTTTTCCCCACCTTTTTGTTACGATTTTAAAATTTTGAAAAATGTTAAAAGTTTAGTTTCAAAACAAAGTTAGCAAGTAAGTCATTTCTACTGCACAAGGCGCTGTTCCGCCTTCCAGTCTGAATGACCAAAGAGTGTCAAATGTAGGTAGAACCATTGAGAAACGGCAATGTTTTCATTTTTCAAAATCAAATATATCAATAAAAATTAATTTAATAAAATTTTGATCCAGTGTGGTATGAATTTTCACACAAGTTGCAATATGTAACGGAAACCATCTCAACATTAAAACCACCTCAGTGACCTGCAGCTTTGCAGCCCCATACACAAGGTGTTTTGACATGTTTTTGTATCATAGCCAGCATGAACCGTTTCAATGATTTGTGCTACAGACACAGTTCCCCTGTGGGATCAGATGTTGGACATAATTTTGCTCCCCACCTAAATTTCATTCCCCATCTGCCTTGGGAATCCATTGACATTCTTGCCAGTTTATTGGTCGTCCTTCCTTGAACATCCTTTGGTAGGTACTTACCACTGCATGCCTTGAAAGATCCTACAAGGAATGCAGTTTTTACATTTACAGCATTTGGCAGACGCTCTTATCCAGAGTGACTTACAATTATCATTGTCATACAACTTGAGCAATTGAGGGTTGAGGGCCAACAGTGGGATTTGAACCGCTGCCCTTCGGATTAGTAACCCATCGCATTAACCATTATGCCCCACAGTTTTGCGTATTAATAGACCACTCATTTAGGCATCACGGTGTAGACCTTTTCAAAAGTCACTGAGATCATTATACATGTCGTCCATCCGTCGTCGTCGTCCCCGCCCACTTCGATCACATCTCCTTTCTATGGAAGTCCTAAGTGAACATAAATTAATACATTTTCCCCTCAATTTTCTCAAGATGACTGGATAACTGACATTTTCTCTAAGTAAACAAAGACTTTCTTCACATAATTACATTTGTTCTCCTGTGAACACAAGCTATTATGTTGCTTTCTCATGATATTGGGATAACAAAATATTTTTTTCCTGTGATAATTACCTAATTAGTGAGATTAGATGTACTGGTCATTAGAAAAAACAAGCAACTTAAAATCAGAGAAACAGGTTTACAGTTAATCGCATCACATTCCTCTTTAGTCCTGATACGCCCCATCGTACCTCACCTTACGAAAGTCTCATCAGACGAAAAATTCAGGTTACGAAAAGCTTCTTCTTCTTCTTTTCCTTTCGGCTGTTCCCTTCAGGGGTCGCCACAGCAAATGATCTGCCTCCATCTCTCCCTATCCTCTGCATCTTCTACTCTTACTCCAACGACCTTCATGTCCGCCTTCACTGCATCCATAAATCTTCTCTTTGGTCTTCCTCTGGGCCTTTTGCCTGGTAGTTCCAACCTCAGCATCCTACGACCAATATACTCACTATCCCTCCTCTGTACATGTCCAAACCATCTCAATCTAGCCTCTCTGACTTTGTCTCCAAAACATCTAACATGTGCTGTCCCTCTGATGTACTCATTTCTGATCCTATCCATCCTCGTTACTCCCAAAGAGAACCTCAACATTTTCATCTCTGCTACCTCCAACTCTGACTCCTGTCTTTTCCCCAGGGCCACTGTCTCTAAACCATACAACATTGCTGGCCTCATCACCGTCTTGTACACTTTTCCCTTCATTCTTGCCGATACTCTCCTATCACACATCACACCGGACACTTTTCTCCATCCATTCCAACCTGCCTGCACGTGCTTCTTCACCTCTTTTCCACACTCTCCATTGCTCTGGATTGTTGAGCCTAAGTACTTAAAATCCTCCACCTTCTTTATCTCTGCCCCTGTAACCTCAAAGTTCCTCTTGGGTCCTTGTCGTTCACACACATGTATTCTGTCTTACTAAGACTAACCTTCAATCCCCTCCTTTCCAGGGCATACCTCCACCTCTCTAGATTTTCCTCTACTTGGTCTCTGCTCTCACTACAGATCACAATGTCATCTGCAAACATCATAGTCCATGGAGATTCTTGTCTAACCTCATCTGTTAGCCTGTCCATCACCATAGCAAACAAGAAGGGGCTGAGAGCTGACCCTTGATGTAGTCCCACCTCCACCTTGAACTCTTCTGTCACACCGACAGCACACCTCACCACTGTCTTACATCTATCATACATGTCCTGCACCACTCTAACATACTTCTCTGTCACTCCAGACTTCCTCATACAATACCACAGTTCTTCTCTCGGCACCCTGTCATATGCTTTCTCCAGATCCACAAAGGCACAATGCAGCTCCTTCTGCCCTTCTCTGTACTTCTCTATTAACATCCTCAAAGCAAACACTGCATCTGTGGTGCTCTTTCTTGGCATGAAACCAAACTGTTGTTCACAAATGCTGACCTCTGCCCTTAGTCTTGCTTCCACTATTCTTTCCCATAGCTTCATTGTATGGCTCATCAACTTTATCCCTCTGTAGTTGCCACAACTCTGTACATCGCCCTTGTTCTTAAAAATGGGCACAAGCACACTTCTCCTCCATTCCTCTGGCATCTGCTCACTTTCTAAGACCTTGTTGAATATTCTTGTCAGAAAATCTACTGCTACCTCCCTAGACACTTCCATACCTCAACTGGTATGTCATCAGGGCCAACTGCCTTTCCACTCTTCATCCTCTTCAATGCCCTCCTCACTTCTCCCTTACTAATCTTTGCTACTTCCTGCTCCTCAACGGTCACCCCTTCTACTCTTTTTCTCTCTCATTTTCCTCATTCATCAGCTCTTCAAAGTACTCTTTCCATCTTCCCAGCACACTTCTGTCATCAGTCAATACATTTCCCTCTCTGTCCTTTATCACTCTAACTTGCTGCACGTCTTTCCCATCTCTATTTCTCTGCTGTGCTAACCTGTATAGATCATTTTCTCCTCCTTCCTGTTCAACCTATCATACAAGTCATCATACGCCCTCTGTTTGGCCTTTGACACTGCTACCTTCGCCTTACGCTGTGTCTCCCTGTACTCCTGTTTACTCTCTTCAGTCCTCTCAATGTCCCACTTCTTCTTGGCTAACCTCTTCTTTTGTACACACTCCTGCACTTCCTCATTCCACCACCAAGTTTCCTTATCTACTTTCCTTCCAGAGGACACACCAAATACTCTCCTACCGGTCTCCTGATCACATTGGCTGTGGTTGTCCAGTCCTCTGGAAGCACTTCCTGACTACCCAAAGCCTGTTTCAACTCCTCCTTGAAGACAACACGACACTCTTCCTTTTTCAGCTTCCACCACTTTGTCTTCTGCTCTACCTTTGCCTTTTTCACCTTTCTCACCATCAGTGTCATCCTGCACACCACCATCCTATGCTGTTTGGCAACACTCTCACCCACTACTACTTTGCAGTCACTGACTTCCTTCAAATTACATCGCCTACACAAGATGTAGTCTACCTGTGTGCTCTTACCTCCGCTTTCATAAGTCACCCTATGCTTCTGTTTCTTCTGGAAGAAAGTATTCACCACAGCCATTTCCATCCTTTTTGCAAAATCGATCAACATCTGTCCTTCTGTGTTCCTGTCCTGGATACCAAACCTGCCCATCACTTCCTCGTCCCCTCTGTTGCCTGCACCAACATGTCCATTGAAGTCTGCTCCAATGACCACTCTTTCACCTCTGGGGGTACTCTGCATCACTTCATCTAACTCACTCCAGAATCTCTCCTTCTCTTCTAGCTTACATCCTGCCTGTGGGGCATAAGCACTAACAACATTGACTATCACGCCTTCAATTTCTAACTTGAGACTCATCACTCTGTCTGACACTCTTTTCACTTCTAGAACATTCCTGACAAACCCCTCCTTCAAGATGACTCCTACTCCATTTCTCTTCCCATCCACACCATTATAAAACAGTTTAAACCCTGCTCCTAAGCTTTTAGCCTTTCTACCTTTCCACCTTGTCTCCTGAACACACAGTATGTCCACCTTCCTCCTCTGCATCATGTCAGCCAGCTCCCTATCTTTTCCTTGCATAGTTCCAACATTCAAAGTCCCTACTCTCAGTCCGAGGCTCACGCATTTCCTCTTCTCTCTCTGCCTACGGACACGCCTCCCGCCTCTCCTTCTTCGACGTCTTCGACCAACAGTAGTCCAATTTCCATCAGCACCCTGTTGGTTGACAGCACTGATGGCGGTCGTTGTTAACCCGGGCCTCGACCGATCCGGTATGAATTTTGTTTTGATCATTTGCATTTTTTTTTTTTAAATGTGGCAGAAGTTTTACGCCGGATGCCCTTCCTGTCGCAACCCTCTGCATTTATCCGGGCTTGGGACCGGCATAAGGGGGAGAGACACTGGTTAGTGCCCCCCCCGCCTCAAAATTTTTGTCTCAGGATACAAAACAAGTTCACTTTACGAAAGTGGCATCTTAAAAATTCAAACGCGCCATTTAAACAACGCATGAGCTGTTCTCCCATCAATGACGTTCGAACATCCCGCCCTGCTGGCCTCCCATTGGCTAACAACTGAGCTGTCGTTCATGTCGCCTTCACTCAAATGCCAACTTGGACAGGGATCCCATTGCCTAGGAGGAATGATGCATCTACCTCCCATTGCCTATTATAGAGCTGAATCCATCATGATGCTTTTCGTGTAAAGGACAGAGTTACTGTTGTTTTATGACATAAACATTTGTTAGATTATAACTCTACTAAGAGGACATGGTCAACACGCACGTGCACACACGCACACCCGCCCGCGCGCGCACACACACACACACACACACACACACACACACACGTGTGATTTCTGGTGCAAGTGAGGAGTGGGCTCGAGTGATATCACAAAGGAATATGGCCAAACCCATCTACCATCGATACAATATTGAAACAGAAGGAGGCCTTAAAAGGTATGCTTTTATAATTTTTAAAGGGTTTAGGGGGTAGTATTGGGAGCCTTGGAACGAATCACGCATTTTACATGTAAAATGTGGTTCAACTTACGAAAAATGCAGGTTAAGAAAAAAGCTCTGGAACGGATTAATTTCGTAAGGTGAGGTACCGCTGTAAATATTTATTATGGAAAAACCAGTATTGTATTGGTTATACTGAGAAACGTCATAAGCTATAATATTGAAAAAAAAAAAAGATGGGGGGGGGGGAATGTCCGTTTAGGGCTTCCAGTGGTTGTTTGTATTGTTATGGCTGATGGATGTACATGATTATACTGAATGATGTTTTGATGTGCAGCATACAAATCTCTTTATATATATATATATATATATATATATATATATATATATATATATATATATATATATATAATATAAAAATTCTAAGATGATTTAAAAAAAATCTAAGTAATGCACAGTCTTATGATTTTTTTTTTTTTTTTTTTTTTTTTTTTTTTTTTACCCATACAATATTTTTTTTTTTCCAATCTACCACTGTGCAAATTGTTGGTGTAATGATTTCAAACTGATTCAATAAAATAAAAATAAATCTCTCAATGCCTAGTGATTTTCTAGAAAAAAAAAACCCTAGTGCTTGGTGGGTACCCCTCCTCCTCGTCTTTTGACCAATCCGAAAACATATCAGCCCTCTGTTTAGTATTGTAGCGTCAGGATTCCGTTGTCTGGCAACTAGCATCAGCATTTTTGAGGGAGGCCTTGGCTGGGGTAGGAGTGTGTCCTCACTGAGCACCATGTGTGTCTTCTGATTATCTCCACTCACTGTCCACATGGCTGCTGAAGGGTGTGCACCATCAGATATGGGATGATTAATCCGAGCCAGGTCAGTGGGGGGTTTGTGAGAAAAGCTGCTCTCGTCGGCTTTTGGGGACAATAAGGGAAAACCCAGGGATCTCTGGGAAGAAAGGAGAGGGAAAAAACAGAGAAGGAAGCCTTTTCCCTTTCATTTGTTCTTCGAGAAGGAAGAGAGAAAAAGCAAGAGCGCTACCAAATGAACTCTGTATGGGGAGGAAATCTTTATCTTATGGTTCACTCCTTCATATACACGTGCATACCAATACGCTGGTCCATGGAGGGGTGAGAGACGTGTGTACTGTCTTGATTGCACAGTGAGAGACATGGAGAGTAATAGTGTATATTCCATGTTGTTCTATAACCAAGTCTCTTCAGTGAACACTGAGCTTCAGAGAATGCTTCACACCGTGTACCTTTTGGGTCAGGTGCTGAGATGAGTGTCAATAGTTCAGTACTGGACACTCAGCTTCGTAAATTTGTTTAATTGAGCTTTTTTTTAAAAATTGTCCTTAAAGACCATGTTAAAATTGAAGGCATTGTGTTTGGATTACTGGCAGTTCTTGTGTCTGCAGCCTATCAGCAGCTTCTACAAAAGGTAAGAACACTTGAACATGGTCATCCTTAACAAAGTTTAACATCAGTCGAAAATATTATGGAAATGGTCATTTCACACAAAATAGTCGAAGCTAGATTTATAGAATCGAAAGCCATATCAGTATTTTTTTTTTTTTTTTTTTTCATGCAGGATTATGAGTACAGTGGTACCTCACTTTACGAAAGTCTCACCAAATGAAAAATGCAGGTTATGAAACGCATTTTTCTAAAATTTTTGTCTCTGTATACGAAACAAGTTCACGTTACGAAAGCGCCATCTTAAAAATTCAAACGCGCCGTTCAAACATTCAAATAATGCACGAGCTGCTCTCCCATCAATGACATTCAAACATCCCGCCTCACTGGCCTCCCATTGGCTAACAACTGAGCTGTCCATGTCGCCTTCACTCGAGCGCCATCTTGGACAGGGATCCCATTAGCTAGGAGGGATGAGGCAGCTCCCTCCCATTGGCTATTATGGAGCTGAATCTACCATGATGCTTTTCGTGTAAAGGACAGAGTTACTGTTGTTTTATGCTTTATTTCTTGACTCAGGCTTTTAACCTTCCATAAACATTTGTAAGATTACATGCTAAAAAGACATGGTCAACACACACGCGCACACACACACACACGCGTGTGATTTCCGGTGCGAGTGAGAAGAAGAAACGGGCTCGAGTGATAGCACAAAGGAATATGACCAATCCCGTCTACCATCGGTAAGATATTGAAGCAGATGTAGGTCTTAAAAGGTATGCTTTTATAATTTTTTATTTAAAAAAAAAAGGGGTTAGGGGTAGTATTGAGAGTCTTGGAATGAATCATGCGTTTGCATGTAAAATGTCAATTTACGAAAAACGCAGGTTACGAAAAAGGCTCTGGAACGGATTAATTTTCGTAACGTGAGCTATCACTGTATTGTAAATTGAAGATTCAGAGTGTAGATTGTTTACTCCTGTCATTGATCATTACTTATGACAGTCATTGCTGTGATAACCCAGAACTCCCAAATCATCAAGCAGAGGTATGTGAATGTGATGCAGTGAGTTGGTTTAATAGCTGTGGTGTTGGCACATTTAATGAGGGGATCTATTGTGCTTCTCTGGCCTGATGAGTATGTGCACCCCTGCTTGTTTGTGTTCTGTTTCTATCATGACTTTGGGTTGGTAAGCATCAGAACCCATTAGTGACTATGAGGTGTTACCAAATTTATCCGATCAAATGTATCGCTGCATAGAATCTGAATGTGACCCCTGCTAACATACTCGTGTACAAAAATAAACATAGCAATAGATTAGGTTAATATTACACCAAACTTATTTAAAAAAAAAAAAAAAAACTTTGCCTTTATAGGCCTGGATCACAGAATGATGTAATCAGAATGTAATCTTTTTTCTTAATTGCAGGTTTATCATTCGAGAATATTGTGGCTATTATGATATTATTTTGCATGAACATACTATCTTGTCTTGGAGTTCAGTCAGGGTTTTATTTGTGATATGTTTATTTACATATTACATAAGTAAACTTAAACTGTGCAGTTAGGTTTAATACATTTTTACACCCAAAATAAATCTGCAAGTTATCTTTTAATGTCACTGTCTAATGCACAGGGTAATATTGTGGTATAGTGGTGAGCATGTTTTCATAACAAGGTTCTGGGTTTGATTCCCGGGCTTGAGTGTTTTATAGTGGGGTTTGTGCGTTCTTCCTGTGCTTGTGTGGGTTTCAACTGGGAATTCTGGTTTTCTCCCACAGTCTAAAGACATGCACATTAGGCTAACTGGCTGTTCCAAATTTCCCCCACATGTGAGGGATTGTGTAACTGGAATGTGTTGCCCTGTGAGTCTGGCGAGGAATTCAGTGGTGTACCCTGCTTTGGCCCAGTGTCGGTTGTGACGACCCTAGTAGCAATAATAAGTGTAAAGTGCATTATGTAGTATTTTATTGCCTTTGGGTTGTCATCATTCTTTCTTGTTATAGAATATAACGTTCTGGGGGGGGGGTGTCTTCAGCTGCGATCTCGGTGAGGTAGAGTTGACCCTGTGTTTTTATCAAGGAGATAGAAACTATAAAGAAAATTCCCACTAGTAGTGATGGCATCTACCTCAGATGTGGATCTGGATTAAACCTCCAGACGCTGGCGCTGAAGAGCTCTCCTTCCAAGTCCCCATGTCACATGGGTAAATGTAAATGGATCTCAGTCAAGTTCTAGTTTAGATTTGACTTGATATACTTTTTATTCCATGCTATAATAATAACAAAATTAATTCTCAATATTATATCACTTGGGTCTGGAAATAGAACCCAGATGCCATCCTATCCTATCAGGCACAGATCTGTAACTGAAAGAAGATTGAGAACTATTGAATTCTGATGGAGTGTTTTACTTTTTTAAGTGATGCAGCTTTGAGCCTTTTCGCCTTGAGTGGCGAATTCAAAAGAACAGAGTTTACAGCATAGTGTGTATGAACCATTATATCAGATTCTGTGTAGTTCACTTGTCTTGTACAGGTCGTAAGGGGGAAAAAATATATATATATATATATTATATAATATATTATATAATATATACAGTTCGTACCTCAATTTACGACATTAATCCATTCTGGAAGTGGTTTCGTAACCTGGATTTTTTTGGAAGTTGAACCGCATTTTACATGTAAAACGTGTGATTCGTTCCAAGGCCCCCAATACTACCCCTAAACCCTTTAAAAAATTATAAAAGTATACCTTTTAAGGCCTCCTTCTGCTTCTAAATCGCACCGATGGTAGACAAGTTTGGCCATATTCCTCTGCGAGATCACTTAAACGCATGCCACAAGCCCGCTTCTTCTTTTCAATCGCACCAGGATTCACACCCACATGTGTGCGTGTGTGTGCGCGCGTGTGTGTGTGTGCACATGTACTCTTAGCAGAGTTATAATCTTACAAGTGCTTATGCAAGGTTAAAAGCCTGAGCCAGAAAATAAAGTTGCAATGAGCACACTTGAAAAACTCATGAAACAAGCTGCTGCTCAAGGGAGCTGCGTCATCTCTCCTAGCCAATGGGAGGCCAGCGGGGCGGGATGTTGGGAGAAAGCCAATGGGAGGGAGCTGCGTCATCTCTCCTAGCCAATGGGAGGCCAGCGGGGTGGGATGTTGGGAGAAAGCCAATGGGAGGGAGCTGCCTCATCCCTCCTAGCTAATGGGAGGCCAGCAGGGTGGGATGTTGGGAGATGGTCAATGGGAGAACATTGTTTGAATTTTTCAGATGCTTTCGTAACGTGAACTTGTTTCGTATCGAGAGACAAAAAAATTTAGGAAAATAGTTTTCGTAACCTGATTTTTTTGTTTGTCGGGACTGTCGTAAGGTGAGGTTCCACTGTATATACTGTATCTGTGTGTGTGTGTGTGGGGGGGTTCAATGCCCAACTAATAGTATTGTTGGTATTTGGGAAACAAATACCTTCAATCCAATGTACCTCAGCTGTTGATGTTTGCTTTAATCTTTTTTTTTTTTTTAATTGTACATTTTTGGCATGAACCGCTTATACTAATCCCTTGTTTAAGTACAGTTTCAGTGAAATTTCTGTTGGCCGTGCTTCTTAAACCAGTTAGACACACAGAAATAGGTTTTTGATTAATGTAACCCGGACCTTCCTTCAAAAATAAATGAAATCTACTCAAGTCTTCTGTCTCTGGAGTCTGGGGATCGGCGCAATGATGTGTTTTGCACGGTGCAGCCGACAGTAGCTCTCATGCTTGCTTCAGCATACAGCAAATCCTGCATTTGTGAGGAGTGGGGGGAGAAATTAAACCTTCATGATTGTGCTCTCAAGATCTGGGTGGAGACATCCAGACTGAGAACAGGGGCATAATTCTAATGTTCTCCTCGTCACTTAAGAAGGGGAGCAAAAAGCTTAAAGTGCTAGTTCTGTTAACTGTAAAAATATATAATAAAGTTTAAATTTCATGTAAGAATGCATTTTATGTGCCCTCTGGCCTCTCAGATGAAATCACCTTGAGGCCTTGTCTTCATTATGGTGGTGGGAGGCACATTAATATGTAATGGGACTTTATAAAAGGGTGATGGTAAAGTTAATTTGGATTATTCCAAGAATGACATTACAAGAGAATAGAAGGAGGAGCTTAATAATCAGCGCTGTCATAATAAAGCTACTATAGGCCCATATAATTAGCAATTATGTTAAATAAAAGTGCTATTAAAATAATTACAAAAGCAATCTAAAATCAACATTTTATTTTTGCATATTTTAGATGCAGATTAGATGAGCTCTGCATGCTCTGGCATCTTTGGAAACCATTCTCTGCCTTCGAGCATACTACACACTAACATATAGCAAAGCAAATATAAAATTAATTTATACATATTTTAACTTGGGCAGATGAGATGTGTGTGCTTTAATCTTCAAGTATAAGCCTGTCAGGTTAAGGTATGTTTTTAGACCTAACCATGGCAGAGGCAGGTTGATTAAGCTCAGTGCAAACCGAGCTAAATGCAGTGTAGTTAACGACACCTGTTCATAGCCTACTCATTAAGAGTTTTAGTAGATACTATACACCCAAAAATGACTAAATCCGATTTCAATAGTTCATTTATTTATTTATTTTGGTGTCCATTGTTTGATTACAGCATTATTCTCAAGATAATGTTTTAATGTATTGAATCCCCTGATAACAAGACCAATCAGAATGCACCATTCCCATGTAGTACAGTCATACCTCTCCTCACGATACTCCCAGAATACGAA
This sequence comes from Plotosus lineatus, assembly GCA_024760905.1. Classification (NCBI taxonomy): domain Eukaryota; kingdom Metazoa; phylum Chordata; class Actinopteri; order Siluriformes; family Plotosidae; genus Plotosus; species Plotosus lineatus. The sequence continues at coordinate 15,960,913 of CM045732.1, forward strand.
AACTCCAGTATATGAAAAACATTTTCATATTTTTTTTTCCCTCTGTATACGAAAAAAGTTCTCCATACGAAAAGCGCCAAACACGCCATTCAAACAATGCACGACTTGCTCTTCCATTGACTACATGTCTCAACATCCCACCCTGCTGGCCTCCCATTGGCTAAGAGGGATGACGCCGCTCCCTTGAGAAGCAGTTTGTGTCATTCCAACTTAATTTTTTTGCTCAGGCTTTTAACCTTCCATAAACATTTGTAAGTTTATAACTCTGCTAAGAAGACATGGTCAACACACGCGCGCATGATTCCCGGTGAAAGTGATTTCCGCTGCCATGGTCAACATGAAGTAAGTACCTTAAAAGGTATGTTTTTATCATTTTTAAAGGGTAGTTATTGGGGGCTTTGGTACGAATCATGTGTTTTACATGTAAAATGCTGTTCTATTTACGAAAAATCCAGAGAACAAAAAAGGCTCTGGAACGGATTAATTTCGTGAGGGGAGGGACCACTGTACTTTACACAGAAACCCAAAGCTTGATACACAGATTGGATCCGTTCAAAAGCTATACGTTGTTCCAAACAATCTTTAGTTAAATATGTCCATTTCTAAGGTACGGTTATCTTGATATTTTTAAAGGTTGTGTGTATTTTGTCTTTTGTCTCTGTGAAAGTACCATGTGGGTTGTTGTCCATCACGAAGTTCTATATCACCTGAATGCAGAATGTTAGAATTTTGCAGTAGTATGTGGATTAACTGCACAAATTAGTATTGTTGTTCCTTTCAATACAGGTTTCCTTCCTAAATTATATATCCCATGGCTATCTGCACAATAATCAGAAAATTGATTTGAACAGTGTACTGTTGACTGGGTTGTATATATCCAACATGTCTAGTTAGTTTGGACAAATGGGACGCATTGCTTTGCCGTGTTGTGCTCTTTTCCACTCATTTAAACTTCCACCATACTTGATTTACACCAAACAACCAAATGCAAGTATTTCCACACGATGTCCAACAAAGCTGTCAATGTTCAAAATGAGGACCTATTTCTTTTCAGATGTTAATTACAGGGAATCCCTCACTTTCTGCGGTTAATGGGGACCGACACACACACACACACACCCCAATTTAGTAGGAAGGATCGATGCCGCTGACTGACGTATACGTATGTGTATATAATATCAATGAATACATATTCTATAAATGCTTATAATAAAAATTAAACATTCAAAAATAATGCATAAGATGTAAACAAAATGTAAATACACACACATACAGACTCTCGCGCGCGCACAAACACTCGGACGTGCATCTCACATAAAAAATGTAAGTAGTTTTGTTGGCTTGGTTTTTTTTGTTTGAGGTTTTTGTGATAATTGGCCTTGTTTTGTGTTAGTTTTCAATGAATATTTTTGAAAAACCCGCGATGCACTGAATCCGCAGAGACTGAAGCATGAACTCGCGAGGGATCACTGTACTGCATGAAGAGTGGAGACGGTGATGTCTAGGTATGACCTCATGGATGAAGGGTGTTGGGAATTACTGAGCCGATGCAGCATTTTGTGTTGAATCCATTAAAGGAATACTGAAGGATAATTTTTTGCTTGGACGTTTGCACTTGATGGGTTGTTGAGTCCCATGCTTTCTGATCCGGGCAACCCAAAAGAAAATGACAAGGTTGGTAGATTTCAGAATGTATGTGTTGGCAGGAGCTCCAGCTTCCAAAATATGTGGGCAAGCACTGAAGATTTTGAGGGATTTTGTTGTTTTGATTTTTTTTTTTTTTTCTCCTTCAGTAATATGACCAGCTGTGCAGTTGGGAAAACAGTCATTTTTGAATACGTAATGGATTTTTACGAATCATTTCTCTGAACAGTTGGCCAAAACTTTCTGCTACTGCTCAAAGTGCATGAACATTTTAAAATAATCAAGTAGTTAAACATGCTGATTTCTATCATTAGCATTAATCCCTGTACGTCTCACTACGAGGGCTACTCACTGATGTTGCTGCTACCCAAAGAGAGTCAAAGTAAAATACAGACATAACTGGATTCCCACATCCATC
>CM045732.1:15967974-16010474 GCA_024760905.1 Plotosus lineatus
ATGTATTTGACGCTAGAGGGGTAATGCCTGGGATGTCGGAGTTCAGCTTAGCCACCAGCCTTACTTGGTAATCTCAAAACCCTGCCTAGCAATCCCCCCCCAGAAGGAAACAGTTTGGTTTGGCTGCAAAATGAAAGCGAATTGAACACAACAGTAACAGCAGGAACTGGAACTGGTTAGAGTTCATCATTTCTCTCTCACTCCCTGAGGCTTCTCAAGCATCGAACATTGTGGTCCAGTGACGAAAGACCAAGGAAGGAATACATTTTCTGGCTGTTAAAAGTTTTTGATGACCAACTACACAATACAATTTCTTACTATTTCTTGTTCTGCTTTGGAATAAAGCAATCAAGGAAGAATATCTGGAGCAACCAGGTGAATGATAACCTGGCCATGCTTAATCTGATGTGGAAGTACTGTCTGTCCGTTCGAACAATAAGGTAAGAGACTATCATCAGGTTCAGGATAGTTTTTCTTCTGAGGAAAGATCCCTGCCATGCTCTTGGTATCTGTTCCTTCAGTCCTTCAGCTTAATGGAACGTTCTGCTTCAGAGTAACCTACGAAGGTTATTGTGGGGTAATTGGTAACTTTGAGCTAAATTATCAAGTTCAGTATTTTTAACTTTTTTGTGTTTTCTTACTTTTGGCTTTGCTTGGTGGATTTGCGTTTACCATTTAAGATGTGTTTTTCATTGAATACAGTGATCCTTGTGACTTTGTGCTTCAGTTTCACTGGCTTTACTGCATCTCGGGTTTTTCAAAAAATATTCATCAAAAAAATAAGGAAAAATAGTGAGAAAGTTGAGAGGAATGTTGCAAAACAAGGCCAATTATGCAAAAATCCCCCAAACAAACAAAAACAACCCTAAACCCCCCAACAAAACTACTTGGGTATTTCTGAGGTGCGCACCTGTATGTGTGTGTATTTATATTTTATTTACATCTTGTGCATTATTTTGGAATGTTTAATTATTATAAGCTTTTATATTGTATTTATTGATATTATATATACATATACAGTGGTACCTCACCTTACGATAGTCCCAGCAAATGAAAAATCCAGGTTACGAAAAACATTTTCTAAATTTTTTTTGTCTCTGGCGATGAAACAAGTTCTCCTTAACAAACGCACCATTCAAACAATGCACGAGTTGCTCTCCATTGACTATCTCCCAACATCCCGTCCCGCTGGCCTCCCATTGGCTAGGAGGGATGACGCAGATCCCTCCCATTGGCTATTATTGAGCTGCATCTTCCATAATGCTTTCCGAGTAAAGGACAGAGTTACTGTTGTTTGAGTTTTTGGACTCAAGCTTTTAACCTTCCAAAAACATTTGTAAGATTATAACTCTGCTAAGAACACATGGTCAACACACGCGCACGGGTGGTGGTGGGGTCTTTGTCCTCATTAATCGTGGAAAGTGAGTTACCCTGTAATGATTTATTTTTTTTTAAAAAGGAGTTTTTGGTTTGATAGGGTTGGTTACGAGGAATATTATGAGTTCAAAGACATATACAATTTATGTATGAAGAAACACAATCATTTAATTATTCTGATAAACAACAATAATTTAACCGCTTAATTAGTAATAAAACTGTTTCATTAAATGGCGCAATAATCTGAACATATTTCTACAAGCTTGAGTAAGGCTGGAGTCATGACATCAGTAGTAGAGTTATTCTGTTCATGTCTAGTCAAAAAGGTTAAAATTAGTGGCATGGGACTTTGAGTCAACCCACCAGACTTGGCCAAGTGTTTAGTCACCACTCATAAATTCTAAGCTGTAAAATTTCCAGCCTCGTATTTGAGTTTTTCAGATTCTGTTCTTCTTTCTGTTCTAATTACATTGTTATCCCCAAATAGCCAAACTCTTTATGATGCTGCCTCCCATGTTAGGTTTGGATTTCCTTTTTTTCTTTTAGCAGCATCTAATGGAAACGTTCTCAGACAAACCGCATAGACTGATTTCAGTGGTGGTTTAAACGGCTGGTTGAATTTTACCTGTCAAGATTCTTTCATTTTGTCTGTGCTATATTCGGGCTGAAGCAAGTATTCTGTGGTTTAGTACATGGAAAAGGATGTGATTCTGAAATCCACCGTAATGACTTATCAAATAACCTGATGGTAACAGGACATTTTCAGCTTTCAGTGGTATGTCATATGGAGTCTGCACCCTGGGCATTTCTAATGGTTTGAGTCATTTCTGGTGACATTTCTGTACTTTAATTCTATAATATCTCATTTTAATCCAGTTTCACCTCACTGATTTGGATTTTGTATTTTCCTTGAGACCAAAAGGGATTTTTTTTTTTTTTTTTGGTCCTCTGGTGTTAAAATCAGGCCAAAGTATAGAAACTGTTAATAGAATTCTCGCTTCACTGGATGTATTTATACTAAATATACACCTTTCAAAAATGGCTTTCTTTTGACTTGAGATGGTCTTTGATGACTGCTAAAGGGAATGAGTTTCAGAAGGTTTTGCCATTGAATATTTTAAATTCTTGGAAAAAAGCTGCCATGTAAGAGTAGAGGCCAAGCAACCTGATCCAGCCACTGAAAGGAGCTGGCTGTTTGAGGGCAGTGAATGATTAATTTACTGTGTGTATAGACTTCACATCAGCCTTTACATACCCCGTATCTCTCGGTTCGAGTTGGCTTTTGCGTTCTTTTCCACCCCTTGTTCAAGGAGCTGCCTTTTCATTGGGGACAAGATTTAATTAATTTTCCAAATATACTGAATTTTGGATGTCTATCCGACACTATCAATGAGTCTCCTTTTTGTCACTAAACCTTTTTTCATTCTGCTGGAAGTCTTCGTGTAGACATCGAGGGGGCGACGTGTGTATTGGAAGATGTCTTTTACAGGAAAGGCACAATCATTTGATTGTAGCTGCTAAGGTACACGTGGAGACCAGGTCGGTTACCTTGGGTGCCAGCAGTTCAGAACAGAGATTGGTTCTTTGCTGTCTTCAACTGCAGATTTAAATATCATTCTGGGAAGAAACTGGAACTTTTGACAGGCTTGGCTGATTACATGGAAATGTGCTTGTGTTGAGTGGTGGAGTCTCCCCAATGAAAAAGTGATTCCATGGATGGTAAGTAACTCATTCAGGCTTATTCACCATCTCCAAGGGAGCCACTGTGTCATTTTGAGTGGCTACACAGTAGGGTTTTAGAAAATGCAAGAATTCTCATCCAATATTATGAACTGTTTTTTGATGGTCTCTGGAAAGATTTCCTTGCGTTTACATCTGGCTGTTATTTGCGCTTGAGACCAGTTTAGTTTCTTACTTCTGGCTCTCATTTTGAATGATACCCATTTTTCTGTCCTGTCATGTTAGTTTTTTCTAACGTTGGTTATTTGTGGGGGGTTTTTTCTTGCATGAAAAATATGTTCATCTTTAGTTCATGCAAATTTCTGTCACAGTTCCAATATTGTAATTAGACACTATTAATATTTTAGCGCGGAGTCTCAATTTACAAGATATACCTGGATCTTATTTCATTGTATGTTCCATTGTGTGATTGAATGTTGCATTACCAAGAGTATGACTTGGGTCTCTGGTAATGAGTAGCTCTATATTTTCAAATTATTTCTCATTTCTAAATTAGGACATCAAAAACACATTTATTGGTTGTGAAAACTGATGAAATGTTTAATGGCTAAATTAATGGATTTGTATTATTGGTGGGGTTTTTTTCTAGTTATATGATCTGTTCCAGGGTTTATATTAAATTGAAATTACTTCAGACTAAAATGTTGTCAGTCTTTTTATGAGCATTTCAGCATCAGTTATTTTCTACATGTATGAGGTCCTACACTTATTTAAGCTCTGATTTCGCATAACGCTTTATATTATTTGTACATTTTTATTGAGCTAAGGTGTATATTTATAATGCAAATAATTTATTAAGATTCGCTAATTTTTAAAATGGATAGCTTTATTGCCATATAAAGAACAGTGTTCAATATACTCTGAAAAATTGGCCAGTCTCGTTCCTAAATATACAGGCTAGATTCACCTGGACTCTATGCACTTCTTCTCTCTGGAGCTCCCATATTTTATTCATATTCCCCTCCCCTGGTCATTACTCATCTAATATTGATGACATAATTTTGGCCCATCCAGCAGGACTGGTATGAGCCCAGTAGTCCTTTGTTGTGACCTTAGAGGGTATATTGAAAAAATAATAAATAAATAAAATTTTAGCTCCCGTTTGTACAAATTGTCAGTTCTTGTTATGGGAAACAAGCTCATAGTGTAGCGTAAAAGGTTAGTCCAACAACTTTAGTCATTCTAATGTGATATTTCATTGACTTATTTTGATACACAGAAGAGCATAACCACTCGTGTCTACAGTCTAGGTTTTCACTATGATGGAAAAGCATAAGGTGGTGTGGTTAGCACGTCCACCTCACAGCAAGAAGGTCCTGGGTTCGATTCCCAGCTTGGGTGTTGCTCTGTGGAGCTTGCATGTCTCCCCACGGTAGTGTGGGTTTCCTCTGGGTACTCTGGTTTGCTCCCAAAACATGCACAGTAGGTTAATTGGTTGTTCCAAATCTCCACAAGGTGTGAATGGTTGCGTATTGGCGCTGTTGGTGTTGGAGTGTTGTGCAATGGCCTGGCGAGCTGTCCAGGGTGTACTCCGCTTGGAGCACATTTGGGGTATAGAATGGAGGCAGGGTGCATTCCAGAAACGAAACTTGAAGGAATCTTGATTATGAATACCATGGTCTAGTGGTATAGGGCGCTGGATCGCTGATCCAAAGGTTGGGGGTTCAAGTCCCACTCTCCACAGGGTTGTCACTGCCCCCCCCCCCCCCAGTGCAGCTAACTGGGTTATCAAAGGCGGGCCATGTCTGTCACTGTCTATGGTGAGAGGCATGTAAAAGAACCATTGCTGACTTTCGTAAAGAGTAGCTGCAAAGCCGTCGGCGTGTTTCTGTCCCTTTTTAAAGGGTTGTGACAGGAAGGGCATCCGACGTAAAAACCTCTGCCAAATCAAATGTGCGAATCAGATGATTCGCTGTGGCGACTCCCGAGTAAAAGGGAAAAAGCCGAAAGGAAGACAAGACATGCTCTAGTGTAAACCCAGAGTTGAGGGGAAAAAAAAAAAAAAACCAATTAAACGTACGACTCAATTACCTTCTTTGGTTAAAGATGCATATTAAAGGTACACAGCCCCCCTTGTTGGTACAGTTCCGGGGGGGAAAAAAAGAACAGTATGGCATCTATCTTTCTGGGAATGTACTAGAGCCTGTGGTTTGTGGCCAGCAGCTGTATGTGCAAGACTATGTATGGTCTGGGGGCAGTGCATCAGAGGCAATGGCTGCACCTCTCATGCGGAGAAGGTATTAAGATACTGTATTGTTTTGGCATCAATATCAAGGACAATGTCTGTATATCTAACTGTAAACATACAGGACTTTGATTCCTGTCTTTGTGAAGCTTTGGATTTAGATTAAAAACAGATGAAAGTTAACTCTCGTAGATTGGGGTCAGTATCAAGCGGAAGGTTTTAGTCATCCTATCCCAGTATAAGAAGTAATGCTAAAAGATGACTTTCTGCAAAGCTCACAGCCCTCCTCCATCTCCTACCCCATCCTTTCCTGCTACAGATTATTTTTCCTCTCTGTGTGGCTAACATGAGTCATTATTTACCATTTACTACATTTTTTCCCAAGGATCACTAACTGCGCACCATCTTATTACAAAGTCTATTATTTTCTCCACAGGAACCCCCAGTGGTTCTTGTACATTCTTTTTACTTAATGGCAGTGTTGCCTGTCATACGATTCTAAAATCATTCTTTTGTCGTAGGAAGGATCAGTGCTAACCGCTCACAACAGGAACTGTTTGTGTGCATGTGTAATATGGTGTTTTTGTTTTTTTTCTGTTTAGTCTATCTGTGTACTAAGACTTCTATAAGCTTTACGAATGGCATGGAAAAGCAGTGAGGTGAATAGTTTTGAAATGTCAGCTTTAATTTGAGCAGTCATAAAACTCAGTGAGCAGCTTCCACTCCTCATAAGGAACAATTTTATTTTTTTGGACCTTTCAAGTGCACCATATTGGATTTTAAACTAATTTGCATGCTTATGAATTTCTTGAAAAATGACAGTCTTCTCAACACCTGGTATAGTACAGTCGGTCCTCTACTTACAAAAGCCTCTGAATATGAAAAATCCAGGTTACGAAAAACGTTTTCCGTCCTCTGTACAGGAAACAACCTCTTCTTAAGAAAAGCGCCAAACGCGCCATTCAAAAATTCAAACGCGCCATTCAGCAATTTAAACAATGAGTTGCTCTCTCATTGGTTGTCTCCCAACATCCCGCAGCTCTGGCCTCCCATTGGCTACGAGGGATGACTCAGCTCCCTCCCATTGGCTATCTCTCAACATCTCGCCCCGCTGGCCTCCTATTGGCTAGGAAGGGATGATGCTGTCGTTCCAACCGTATTCATGTTTGTGTGTCATTCCAACTGTATTTTATGGCTCAGGCTTTTAACCTTCCATAAACATTTATAAGATTATAACTCTGCTAAGAAGACATGGTCAACGCACACACGCGCGCACACCGGTGTGATTCCCGGTGAAAGTGATTCTTGGTGCCATGATCATTAGAAGATTATAACTCTGCTAAGAAGACATGGTCAACACGAAGTAAGTACCTTAAAAGCTAACTTTTATCATTCTTAAAGGGTAGTCTTGGGAGCTTTGGAACGAATCATGCGTTTTACATGTAAAATGCACCTCTACTTACGAAAACTCCAGGTTCCGAAAAAGGTGCTGAAACGGATTAATTTCGTAAGAAGAGGGCCGACTGTATATTTAAAACACATCATCTTGAGCCTATTTCAAACTTAAATTGCAAAGGAAAAGATGCTAGGTCAAAAAAACAAACAAACAAAAAAAAAACGGTCGCATAAAGACAATGAAGTTATGCCATTTGTAACTAATATGCAAATGAGCCAGAATAATTCACTGTTTCATCAATCATTTTGAAATTTCTTGTGCACAATGTTAAGGCCTTATCGCACTGATATTCCAAATTTGAAAGCAATCTGTCAAAAAAACAGATATTACACAAGTTACCGCTCTAAACAAGGCATCTGATATTTTGAAAAGTTGAAGGTTCATTTCTTCCCAGAATAGATTGGCGCCACATTGTGTTTACTGAAAAAAAATCAAGAGAAAGGGGAGGGGGGAAAAAAATCACTTAACCATTTACATCAGACAAAAAGTACCAATCCCTGTTACATGTATAGCTGCCTTCTTCATGAGGAAGATGTCCATAGGATGCTTATTTTAACAAGGCTCATTTCCCCGGTTTTGGCACACGAGTAATCGTCTCCTGCGGTGGACGAGCTCATTAAAGCTGCAGGGCTCTCTATATCCGTGTCAGAAAAGCAACACTGTGTGTTTTTTGATTCAGATTCTAAAAACAAGAGAGGAATTTGAACACCCCCAGAAAGAAGGCAGGGTTTGATAACTTGCCTTTTCACCTTTTGTTATTCAAGCTGCATTCCATTAGAACTCCATGTCCCTGTGAGAGGTATTCACAATCCCTTTCTCAAACCACAGCAAGTGCGCATTGTTCAGATTTCTTCTCATTCTTGTTCTGAAGCTGTGGTATATTTCCATGGCGACACCTTGCTGTCACATCAAGAAGAATTGTACTGAAATGCCTTTACCTGCATTTGAAAGTAGAGACCACGTGTAAAGCTGTCATCTGTGAAAAGGTGTACCAAAATTCAGCTCGCCAGCACCAAACTCTTACTAAATCTTACACGAACGCTATTCTTTGTCTGGCACCCTTTCCCGCTATCCTCTGGAATTCAGTGAAGTGTTTTCAGTTGGGCTTATAATTGTGCTGCCCTAAGTCTGGCGGATTTAGGAAGTAGAAAGTAGGCTGTGGTCATGAGCAAATCTCAAAGAACAGTTCTGGGTTTTAAGGTGAGATTACTGACGAACTGGAATCTGGTTTGTTTTTCCGCTACATTACAAACGTATGTGCAACTAGAAAAGTCTATATCTAAATCATCCAGATGCTGGCGGGGGGGGGTGGAGAGGAGATGCACATTCAAACTGTATGCAGATATGCCCAATTACAAAGGCGAAGTCTCTCCTTCCTCCATTATACTCCAGGAGAAAAATTAATTGATCATTTTTACAATTCCCAAGATGCAGTGCCTTGTTAAAATAAAAATCAAACACTGCCTTTCTCCCACTGTCCTTATTATCTGGCAGCTCTCATCTGCCTATTATTTTTTAATGTCCATGTTGAGCACAAGGGAATAACACAAAGATCCAGAGATCAATTACTGTGTGCAGGAACCCAAGCAATCTCCCCTAATTTGCAATTCCTACCTTTTAAAAAAAAACCTTGTCTTTAAGAGTGACAGGCATAATAATAATGTTGAAAAACAATGGAGTGCAATATTTCTGGTAATAGCTTGTAAGAATATCTCGGGTTCCTTCAAATCTAGACACTGATAGAATGCTATATGCCAGGTTTTCCAATTTTTTTTCATTTATTTTTTTTAAAGCATGTTGTGAACTCGGTTATCAAAGGCCGGCCATGTCTCTCGCTGTCTACGGTGTGAGGCTGTAAAAGAACCATTGCTGACTTTCGTCAAAAGTAGCTGCATAGCCGTCAGCGTGTTTCTGCACTGCGATGACCTGGCAAGCTGTCTAGGGTGTACTGTGCCCTCGCTCGGAGTCGACTAAGATGGACGCCAGCCTCCCTGCGACCCTAATGAGGATTAAGCGGTTCTGGAAATCAATGAATGAATGAATGTATTATAGTACCTGTACATACATCATGAACATGATGGGGTAATTCTTTCATTGTTTGTGATACAAATGGAAAACGTATATTTTCAGATTTGTCTTCATTAAAATGAAATTACGTCTTGTATAATTTAACTACTAATTAATTTCAGTAATTGCATTTTGGTGAATTGTTTTAAAGGACTTGTGACTTGTGTTCTATAGATCAGTGCCGGCATTTTCATATTTTGTTACCTCATTAACAAAACATGCTTACAAATTCAAGATGTTATTTTTCAGCAAACAAAAACTAGGACACAATAACAGAAAATCTCAACATGCATAACTATTCATCCTCCTCAAGTCAGTACTTTGGAACGGCATCTTTTGTGGCAATTACATCGGCAAGTCGCTTCCGATTGGTCTCTGAGCTTGCCACTGGGACTTTTGCCCATTCCTCAATGCAAACCTGTTTTGGTTCCTACGTGTTGGATGGTTTCCACGTGTGGACAGCAATCTTGAAGTCTGATCGCAGATTCTCAGTTGGATTGAGGTCAGGGCATTGATCAGGACATTCCAACACATTTTAAATGTTTCCCCTTAAACAATTTGAGTGTTGCTTTTGCATTATTGTTCAAGTCCGTGCCCAGCTGGAAAGTAAACCTCCATTGCAGTCTCAAATCACAGGCAGACTGAAACAGGTTTTGTTCAAGAATATCTGTGTTTAGCAGCATGCATCCTTCCCTTGACTTGGCTCGGTTTCCCCAGTCCTTGCTGCATGATTCTACCACCACCATGTTTCACTGTGGGGATGTTGTTCTTGGGGTGATGGGACGTGTTGGGTATGCAAGAGATATGGCATTTTCCTTAATGGCTGAAAAGTTCAATTATAGTCTCCTTTAACCAGAGTATCTTGCTCCATACATTTGGGGACTCGCCCATATTCCTTTGAGCAAACTCAGAACGTGCTGCCTTATTTTTAACACGAAGTAATGGCTTTATTCTGGCCACTCATGGAGTTCTATGGACTGTATGGCTTATTGTGGTCCTGTCTCTGCTGTGCAGCTCCTTCAGGGTTTTGGTCTCAGTGTTGTGTCTCTGATTAGTGGACTACCTGCATGGTCTGAGTTTTGGTGGGCTTCCTCTCTTGGTAGGTTTGTTATGGTACCAGATTTTTTTCCATTTGAAGATGATGGTTTTGATGGTGCTCTGGGGGATCATCAGACATTTGGAGATCCATTTGGATAACCCATCCCTGACTTGTTTGGAAAGCTCCTTGGTTTTCATGGTGTGATGCTTCTTGGTTAGTGGTGTTGCACCTCTGGGGGCCTTTTAAGAAAATGTGTTTATACTGACTGATCATGTAATACGAAGATTGAACACATGTGGACTTCATTTCACTAATTATATGACTTCTGAAACTGTTTGCACGAGAACATTTGAGGGACTTCATAGCAAATGGGATGAATACATATGCACATGCCAATTTTCAGACTTTTTATTTTTTATTTTTGCAAGACACAGTATATAGACACACCAGTATTTTATTCCCAATAAATAATAATAATAATCAGTGCTGTTGCATTGGTAAAGAAGCCTGTGGGTGGGGTCCAGTGTTGAATGTGAATTTATGATGAGGCTCTGGAAACAAGGCCTCTGCAGGGTGTGTGTGTGTGTGTGTGTGTGTGTGTGTGTGTGTGTCTGGATGGAGGCAGGCTGTAGTTGTTATCCTCCCCTGCTCTGCTGATTGACAGATTGATTCTCACTCACAGTGATCCCCCAAACACCAATCTTGATGCAAACACACGTTCTATTTGGTTTTTTCCGACTTGAGGGTTACAAGGAAGCGTTAATCTCTTGTGCAGATGTATTTGAATGTAATTATGTATTCATGTCTATTCGAAAACACATACTTACCCTTGAGTCCTGTTTTTATGCAGAGGGTGAATGATGAATTACATTGTGCCATCGGACAGATTTGAGCCATTAGACATTTATGGCAGATGACTCATTTGATGTTTGGCAGTAGTGGCCGTCATGAAGATAATGATCGAAACAGACAGGAAGTGTTAGCAGGTATAATTTTTTTTTTAAGTGAACAATTGATCTCATTGCAAGCCATCAGTCAGTAGTGTAGTATTGTTTCTTGAGCTACTAAAGGGACGAGAATGATTAATGTCAAACTGCTGAAAAAGGACCCCCGTCGCCCCCATGTTCGATTTGGCATTTATTTCACACACCTAAAAAGGGTAACTACGGTATATGACAGATTTCCCTTTCAAACTGCAGCTTTTCAGTTTGTCACTCCACACAAAATTGAAAACAGAAGGGTTTGTAAAGCTTTGATATGCTGCAGAGTGTCAGGGAGTTAAAAGATGCCTTGAAATCCATCATGTCAAATAGCTAACTGGCAGCGCCGGAGAGCGCCTGATAAACTGCTTTATCACTGCTGACTATGCAAGTCGCCCTCTTGGAATGTTTTGCTCATCACGAACAGAAGTCATTTTAAAAGGCCTGACATTTTGGCAGTTGTTCTGTTCCATAGACTGCCTTTTGCTTACCAGATGAAATATGGACAAAGACCTTTTTGTTATGTGACGTTCTGAACAAACCGCCATTGCACTTTATGTCCATGTATCATTAAGTCAGCCTTAGGCTTCGATTTCTTATTTTCTTAACACAGAAAAACCCACATCAGCTATCTCGTGTACACTTGAAGTAGCAGGCAGTGCTTTGACAGCTGTGTGTGGAACATGGATCACTGCAGCACATAAACAGTCATTAAATCTTTCTCGCACTGCATGGCACAGAGTAAACAGTGTCACACGCGGCCTTAGAATCATAGGGACTGATGGCACTCAGCCAGGCCTTTGTAATTACTTTTTTTTTTTTTTTTTTTTTTTTTTTTTCCCATTCAAATATTTATAAATCAGCTCTTCAGATTCATTTTCTTGTCCTAGATGAGTAAAATATCTTGGACATGTATTTATTGTATACATTAAAAAAAAAAAATTCAGCCTATTAGCAACACCATCTGATCTATTTGTACTTCTACCTTTATTACTTTTTTCACAAAAATATATTATTGCTATCTTTCGGCTTCAGGTTAAAAAAAGAAAGAAAAAAAAGTAACCTCTGCTTTTTAGACCTGAATATCGCTACAGTGCAAGCAAAGGATCAAACTCGCATCAGAAATTGTACAAACTGTAATGAGTTCCCATGAGCTCAGGCTCTGCATTAAATGGCTGGAGATGTGAAGTTGCTTTTGCAGCTATAACACCAACATATATTAAGTAGGATTATATAAGCACATGCAAGGATTAACCCCCCCACACACACACACACACACACACACACACACCCCACCCCTTCCAATGACTTTGTACCTAGAGTAAGAAATGAAGTTGTCAGTAATCATAGCTGTTTCTCTGCTGAAAGGCCTGGTGGAAATAATAGACACTTCATTTTACTGTACATCCTCCTATTGTGTTGACTATGTAATGTTGCCCCCTAGTGGTTGAATGCTGCACAATGCCGCAAAATCACTTGAAGTGTATAAGAAGATTAACATGTTTTAGTTCATATTTTGTCATTGGTTTTGTTAAATGCATTGTTTTGTTTTGAATTTTTTTTCTGCTGCTCAAACAGCAATGTAGTGCTCTTTCTCATTCTGCAACATGCCTTGAAGCCCACAGACAGATAAAACACCCTCAAACTTAATTCTTATGCGAGACAGTGTAGTATTACATGGCGGAGGATCACTGAGCCTTGAAGTATACAGAAGAACATGAAATTAGGCCTCATTGTCTGATCACTGGAAAATAAATCATGACAATCGCACGGCACAGATAATTGCTTTGTGGTGGTTTATTTGTTTGACAGCTGTGTGTTCCATGAACCTTGGATTCCTCTTCCTGCATGTACTGCATATGTGCATTCATACCCCAAGCGTTTTCTGTACGAGTGTAACTGTAAAGACTGTCACTTTTTTTCCAGTGTTTCATCCACGTCTCGCAGCTGAGTCAGTCGCCCGGAAGAGAAGAGATAACAGTATTGGAGAGTTCGAGTGAATGCTATGTTGGCATGGAAGACAGCCAGGTTTTCTCTTTTATCATAAACATGGAAAGGAAGAGAGAGTACAGGTTTCCCAAGGGCCACACTTTGAAGAATACTACATATTTAAGGTAAAACATTTAGGCTATGTCAGGAAACAGTTGTGCTCAACACACCTTGGGAGAATTTGTGCTCAATTTTATTTATTTATTTATTTGTCCATTTTTCAGAAAATATGAATGATACAAAATATTTTCTTTCACTCGTGCTTAGTGGTTGCATAAAGCCATTTCATTTTCAAGCAATTGTTTGGCCTTTTTAAAATGATAATGGGCAGTGGTGGTCTAGTGGTATAGGGCGCTGGATCGCTGATCCAAAGGTTCGGGGTTCAAGTCCCACTCTCCACAGGGTTGTCACTGTCCCCCCCCCCAGTGCGGCTAACTGGGTTATCAAAGGCGGGCCATGTCTGTCACTGTCTATGGTGAGAGGCATGTAAAAGAACCATTGCTGACTTTCGTAAAGAGTAGCTGCAAAGCCGTCTGCGTGTTTCTGTCCCTTGCTAAAAGGGTTGTGACAGGAAGGGCATCCGACGTAAAAACGTCTGCCAAATCAAACGTGCGAATCAGATGATTCGCTGTGGCGACTCCCGAGTAAAAGGGAAAAAAGCCGAAAGGAAGACGAATGTCTGCAGAATATGATGATTTTCATGTTGGAGCATCCAGGTATTTTCTATACGCAGCTTCTGGGCCGATGAGTGCAGTTATTTCTCCATGTTTGCATTCATCTTGACATCAATTCTGACCAAGTTCCCTGTGCCATTGTAGCTCGTACATCCCTGAAACATAAGCAATTGATCAATGTAGGAATGGTGGCCTCCTCCTCCTCCACCCCCCCCCCCCCCCTCCAGAATTTTTAAGGCGTGTATCTATGCTGTTTAGTGTATTGTAAGTAGGCTGCTTTGTAGCACTGGTATAGTCACAACTTTCTTCTGGCTCCTCAGCCACATGGCCTATTTTTCTTCAGGTGCGTCTTTATTGTGCGATTTGAAACTGCCTCACCAATTTTCCAAAGGATCCTGTATGTCAGCTGAAGTTATTTATGGGTTTTTCTTTGCATCCCAAACAATTTTCTTCGCAGTTGTGGCTAAAACTATTGTTTGTCTACCTGACGATCTTGGTTTCAACAAAATCCCTCATTTTCCACTTCTTAGTCTGAACACTGCTGATTGGCATTCTCAATTCCTTGGATATTCTTTTTATATAATTTCCCTGTGCTATTAAGCTCAAATACCTTCTCCACAGTGTGTGTGTGCGCGCGCGTGTGCGTGCAATTTTGCAAAATCGATAGCGCTTTTAAAAGCTGACGGTCAAAAAGCAGATGTACAGAAATCCACAATAAGCAGATTATGTGAAATATATGTACATCCATTTTTGTTCTTCAAATAGTTTGCGTCGGTGCCTACAGATGAAGCTGATATTCAAAATCCAGATTAGTGACTTTCAACGAAGTAAGAACACTACAATTAACCACACATTCAAGTACATTAAAAAAAAAATCTGTCTTTTTGGGATTAGCTGCCATTAACCTCCTGCAGGCAGAACCTGTCTGAGTTTGTAGTACAATCATGTTAACATCTTGAGCTTTTCAAGGCCTTCTGAAAATGAGGTTCTGGTTGCCTGAGTGTCTGCCAAAAGATTTAAAAAGGAAAATCTACAAGTAATGGATGACTGCCCATATGTCCAGGACTGGGCACCCCAGCCAATTCAACCTAAGGGCAGACTGCTCAATGTGAAGAATAAGTCTCCAAGAGCCCCAAAACCTCAACGTGGGATCTGCAGTTAAAATTTTCAGTGTTTGTATGAAAGTGCATAATGGTGGCTCAGTAGTGCAGACTCTGGGTCACATATAACCATTATATATGGGTCGCATGTAAAACAAACATGACCCAATTGTGTGTGTACAGTGGTACCTTGACTAATGGATTTAATCCGTTCCGAGGGCGAGCTCGTAAGCCAAAAAGCTTGTTAGATCAAACAATTATTCCCATAAGAAATAACAGAAAACCAATTAATCCATTCCAACCCCCTCCCAAACTCATATAACCAGCCACAAACACACATCTTTGACCTAATATATGATAAACATATAAAAACAAAATATTTAATAATAATAATACATGTACATTAATAATAATTAATAAATAACAATAAAACAAGAATAAATAATGTCAACTGACCCTGATAAGTATCAACTGCGGTGAAGATGTCATATGGGCAAGCAGGAGGTGGTGAATAACAGAGGAGAATTTTGTGCATGTGCACAATACCAGCAAGGAAAGGCTCGTGGTGAGCTCTCACAAAGCCAGTGTTCTCAAATAGTCGGGCACACACTATGTAATGCTGGAGGGGCATGCATGACCCTAGAGAATATGCTTTTTTGCCATACTGTACTAGAATTAAGTGTAATTGCGCATCCACTACAGTAGTTGGCAGTGGCGCTTTCATTGTCGCTCTATGGTGTAGAGGGGGGAAAAGCACCGAGCAAAGAATATGAAGTGCAGTAAACACTATTTATAGTCGCACTGGGGGGGGCTGAATTTTTTTTTTTTTTTTTTTTTTTTCTGCCCAGAGGGGGCATCAGAGAAAATAATTGAGAAGCACTGCAGAAGGCTTGGAGTGCGAAGGAATATATGCAGAAGAATACATGGCTAATTGGCCCGGAAAAGCCATTTCCCCAGCATAGCTCGTAAATCAAATTTTTGGTCATTGGATCGGGCAGATTTTTGGTGGGATCAAAGCTCGTTTCATGGAAAATTCGATATAAGGGACACTCGTAAGTCAAGGTACCAGTGTGTGTGTGTGTGTATATGTGTATGTATATATATATATATATATATATATATATATATATATATATATATATATATATTATATGTACATAAAATAGACACAAACAGACACTCCCCAGCTTCCGAACATTTGTTTTGCGAATATCCAGAGAGACAAACGGGGCTGTCCGAGGTCCAAAGGGAAAGTGAAATGAAATTGAAGAACAAGTAGAAATTGAATAAAATAAAATCTATAGAAAGATACATCATATAAGTATGAAATACGATTAAACATTATCCTGAGGTACACTTAATATTCAATTAAGCTCCGGTCGAGGGGCGTGGCTGACACACTCTGGTGGATCGCAATGTGCACATCTGATCCTACTCACCAATCTACTGTGCTTTACACCATATGGAGGTCATTGAAGAGAAGCAGAACGATTCATTTCTGAACTCGCATCAAAACTTTCAACGAAGAAATAAATTGACTCCAGTGTTATAATGAACTGGATAAGAGTGAAACTCTGTAAATTTCATCAGATCCGCTGTGCTGTGCTTGAGAGGAACCAGGAGTTTAAACATGGGACATAATAATATTTATATTTGAATAATTTTATATTTTTAGCATTTTAATATTTATCATACCCATTATGTGGTTTTAATGTAATTTGAAAATCTTTTACTGAATTTATCTTTTTAATTTGTCTACTGTGTTTTGTAAAGAATTTTAATAAAATTTCCAGACACACACACACACACACATACATACACACACAAAATATATATATATGTATATATATGTATGTATGTATATATATATGTATATATATGTATGTATGCATATATATGTATGTATATGTATATGTATATATATGTATATGTATGTATACATACATATGTACATACGTACACATATACACGTGTATGTATGTATATATAGTGGTACCTCACCTTACGAAAGTCTCACCAAACGAAAAATCCAGGTTATGAAAAGCATTTTCCTAAAATTTTTGTCTCAGGATATGAAACAAGTTCACGTTACGAAGCGCCATCTTAAAAATTCAAACGCGACATTCAAACAATGCACGAGCTGCTCTCCCATCAATGACGTTCAAACATCCCGCCCTGCTGGCCTCCCATTGGCTAACAACTGAGCTGTCATTCATGTCGCCTTCACTCGAGTGCCATCTTGGACAGGCCCATCTGGCGTCATCTTGGACAGGGATCCCATTGCCTAGGAGGAATGACGCATCTACCTCCCATTGCCTATTATAGAGCTGAATCCACCATGATACTTTTTGTGTAAAGGACAGAGTTACTGTTGTTTATGCTTTATTTCTTGACTCAGGCTTTTAACCTTCCATAAACATTTGTAAGATTTTAACTCTGCTAAGAAGACATGGTCGACACACACGCGCACACACACGTGTGATTTCCTGTGCGAGTGAGAAGAAGAAACGTGCTCGAGTGATATCACAAAGGAATATCGCCAAACCCGTCTACCATCGGTACAATATTGAAGCAGGAGGTCTTAAAAGGTGTATATATAATGTATAATGTGTGTGTGTGTATGCATGCATGGTGTGACCCAGAGCTGTTCCTGGAATAATGTTGTTCTATTATCATAATTCAAATCACACTAATGATGACCAGTGACCATAATATAAATGCTTTAGGGAGGCATGCTGTGTGCCTTTCCATCCAACAGGAGTCTGTTCAAGGATTCTGTTCTGGCTCTAAGGTTCTGGTGGTTTGATGTAATATTTTAATTAGTGAGTTATTAAAGCCAGACTGTACACTCACAAATGGGGGGGGTGAAGGCTTCCAGAAGGATCTTCTCATTCATGAGGTAACCTTTGAGTTCGTCATGTAGAATCTTAAAATGAACTCTACTGTGGGAAGATTGAACCCACAGAAGAACCCTTGAGAACCAACAACAATGTGTATGAAGCGTGGCGCTATATCCGAACATTCAGGTTGAAGTATCCATGGTACTGATGTAGTGAATCCTGGGTAACCAGTCTTTGTTCGTGTAATCTTTATCAATTATATTTCTGAAATCCAGCTCTCTTACCCATGACATACTTACTCAATGTTTACCATACTGACCTCCACATATTTAAGTGTTCTTCATTCCATTTTTATGTTGTTGAATTTGTTGTCCAGAAAGGTATTTAAACATTTTCACGTTCAACTATATGTGCTTTGTTTATCACAAACATATTTAAAAAAAAAAAAAAAATTCTATTGAATTAGAGATTTCGGTTAAAATTACTCAGACTCCTTCACGTTAGTTTTTATCTTTGCCCACAATTTTAATTAAAAAAAAATCACTATATTAACATTTAGAAAGTGATTAGACATGTATTCGTTTTCTGTAACCGCTTCATCCTAATTAGGGTTGCGGGGAGGCTGGTGCCCATCTCGGCCGACTCTGAGTGAGGGCAGAGTACACCCTGGAACGACTTGCCAGGCCATCGCAGGGCAGAAACACGCTGACGGCTATGCGGCGGCTCTTGCCGAAAGTCAGTAATGATTCTTTTACATGAACTTCACACCATAGACAGTGAGAGACATGGCCGGCCTTTGCACTGGGTGGACAGTGATAACCTGTTGAGAGTGGGGCTTGAACCCCTAACCTTAGGATCAGTGATCCAGCACTTTCACCAGTGATTAGAATGTGTTAAACTGGAAATGCTGACTGGAAGTGAAACATGAAACGAAATGATCTATCCCCGATTCTCATATACAGTACTTTCATTTGTCTGTGTTTTACTCCAATTCGTTTTGGGCTTGACGGGAAATAAAAATCCATCACAACAGGACTGTGTGTCCATGTCAAAGATGGACGAAAGGAAATGAACGCTGCTGCTGCTGCACAGTAACATTGATTCAGTGGGGGTGGACAGGATAGATGATGGTTTAAAAAGATGAATGTTTTTTCTCATAGTTTTGATTAAAGGTTTTTGTTTTTTTTTTTTGTTTTTTTGATTGACATTTGTGACAAAGTACCAAAAACTCATCCTGTCATCTAGGAGCAAATTCAAAGGGCCATGCAGCCATCTGACAACACAGTCCTCCATCACTCAGGTATGACAACGTGACTTGTCATCTATTGTGACTCCCTGATTTCTGTTGTCACCTTTATTATATTTCATTCATTTTCTTAATTGTTATTCATCATAATTGATCGGAGGTTTTTTTGTTTGTTTGTTCGTTTTTAAGTGTATTCAAAGACATGACCACACTCTGTGAAAGTATTTGAGTAAGATTTATAGGGAATATCAGGGGAGGGGCTGAAGACAGACAGTAATGAGAGGAGAGGGAGGAATGGGAAGGAGGAGTGGACTTAGCACAGCACCTACGTCACTCTAGGTGAAGCTTGCAGAGCTGCTGGTTAGATTACAAGCAGCTCCTCTGTTTTTGGTTATCTTTACATCTGGGACTGTCTGTCCTGCCCCCTTCGTCCCCCTTCTGTCTGTCTTCCTGTCGTCTGCTGAAGAAGGATATTCTCAGTGCAGAGAACTCTTTCTCATGATTCTTATTATTCACATGGTCTTCATTGCAAGCCAGTGTGAGCATGACATGAGAGGTATGTACTTGGTGTGTGTGTGTGTGTGTGTGTGTGTGTGTGTGTTGAGACTGCAGAGAGCAGGCAAGTGGCTAATATAATACTGCAGTCTGCATCCATCTCTCTCTTTCTCTCTCTCTCTCTCCTTTCTGTTATGGTCTGATGTCATCCTGATGCAGACCAGGTAGAAAGCAGCTTGCTTGCTAAGCTAATGGAAGCTGCATGGAACTTTAAGTATGTGAGACTGAACCTTACGTATCACGAGAATAATGGCTCGTGGGTTGTTTTCAAGATATCTCTGTCTGTTTGGGATCTCTGCACTGCTCACTTAAGTTCACCAGTGTCAACTTCTCAATCATTCAGTTTTCAGTGTCCTTATGTCCTTGCATGCTGTGTTTTCCAAATTGGCACATTAGAACTGGTCCACGAGTCACTGCTGCTGATTTGGCTTCCATGGTGTCCTTGTGGGAAGGGATTTTCAGTTAGCGGACGATTATACAGCATTAAGCTGCTTGCTATCGGTTTATGCAGCTGTAATCAAATTCTCAGTGTTTATGGACAACAAGAGCTACTCGTGTTCCTATTTTCGCCAGCATCCGGGTATGTGTCAACATTAATGAGGTGGCTGTCAAAATGTGATCATGTGTCTTTTCCTTGTCATTAAAGTAATATACAGTATTAATGTATTATTGTAATATGTACGAGTATATCATTTCAAGTTTGTAATATGTAGTTGGTACTTTCTCTGTGTACTAATCTCTTGAGTAGTTGGGTGCTGAGTGACTGTTATTTGATACGCTCTATTATAATCTGTATTTTTGGATAACGAGGGAAGTGTGAATCCTCCGATGATGTACTTTTTGAGTCATTTCTATTTGATCTACAAACTCGGTGTGAGTCGTCGAGGGGCAGTGGCAGGCAAACATTCCCCAAGTCACCTGACCTGGCATGACTCATCAGATATTTTAGGGCAGTCTTAGTTTAGTCAGAGGAGCACATTAACAAGCCTTACCAGCCTCACACATTTATATTTATTTATTTATTTATTTATTTATTTATGGTGTTTCAGAGTGAATAAAGTGTCTCCGTTAAAACTGTGTACTCTGTCCGCTATAGAATCTGATGTGGAACTTTTTAATTCAGAGACATTCAAATAAGTAGAGAAGGCATGGTGGGCAGGAGTTGGCAAGACGGTTTTATTGCAAACTCTTAGGCTCAAGTTCAGGATTTAGGTGTTTTTGTGGAGTTTTCGTGTTTTCTGTGTTCCTCTTACTCCATTTTTTTTTTTTTTTTTTTTTTTTTATCAAAATTCAAAGACGGGAACATTAGGATAACTGGCTATTTTAAATTGCCCCAAGGAGTGTTGTGTTTGGACTAATATGGTTTGGTGAGCTGCTTCAGGCATACCCTGCCTTCATCCAGTGTTGGCTAAGATAGGCTTCATCCTCCATGTGACCCTAGTAGTGGCTTGGAAAATAAGTGATTTAAAATTAGCAGAGCACATCTAATGATGAATATTTCCTTATGAAAGTTAATGAAAGAGCTTTTTTAAAAGCCTTGATTGGTGGTACAATGGTTTGTGGAGCCAATTTGATTAATAACGTACTAAAACCAAGCAGATGAAATGGTAATCTAATCATCAGGCCAGTGCCATTACACAAATTACACACACAACTATTATGTAGGTGTATTGTAAATGTCAAATCATGTCAGTAGTATTAATGTTGGTTTTGCATTCATTATAAGATGTATTGCATATTATAAATTCTGCAGTTTTATTTGTTTATTTTTACTAGTGTTGTATTTAAGATGCTGTTTGTGGAGCACGTCTGGCTTGCGTATTGACAGTTGCACCTTTATTGACTTTCTCGTTTTTTTTTGTTCACCAGATATCAACTGATAGTAAAAAACAGCAGATGTTCATGTACAACCAAAAATCAGTAAAATGGTGTTTTGTCTTGTGTTTGTGGATATAACGGTTTATTGTTGTGTTTTTCCCCATTTGTGACCTTGTGAAACTTGCTTGTAAGCATCATGATGACTTATGGTGGAAAACTTCTCAGAATACAAAGACTTAAACTGTCCACTTGTTTTAACTTACTATATTTAAAAAAAAAAATCTGAATTATCCTGCTATAGCTCTGCTATACAGACGTTTGTACAAAACGGTCTCTCAGTCTCCCTTATCCAATTTATCCATTTTAACACTTTTTGGTGCCACAGACAAATGGCTTTTTCTGTAATATATTATGCTGATGCACAGTAAAACAGTCACTGCTCATAATAATTTTCTAAATGTTGTCTAATCACTGGCTAGTCTCAAAAAAATCTAGACTACAAGCTAAAATTTATGCAAATTTTCAAACCTTATATAGGCTGTGGAATATTCTATAATCTATTCATTTCTAAATGCTTCAAGACTTATTAGGAAAATACCCTCATTTGCATTCAAGTTGCAAACATATTCATATGAATTTATCGAGACTAATGTAAAAGCTTCCGCCATTGTTGCAATCCCACACATTTAACATATAGAACAAGAAAAGAGTTTGTGCTAATAATTTTAAGAAAAAATATTAGATTATCAATATTATAATTAACAATATTCAAAACAGACCTGAGCTATGCAAATCAAAAAATAAATCTAATAAAGTTGTGTACACAACAAATTATGCAATTAACAGCTCAATGTACCCTACATATCAACCTATGGACATAATCTTACACCAACAAAACAAACCACATTGAATACGTGAACATTATAACATTATTATGCATTATAACACACTCGTATACACCGATGAAATTAGAAAGCTTTAGTCTGCTGGCGTGTATACACAAATATATATCTAATATTAGACCTTTAAATTCTGACAATTGACTTGCTTGACACAAGTTTGCTGAAGTAATCCTGAGCCCATGTGGTTATATCAGATATGGATGAATGAAGAATGTTAATACAGTGCCATCTGAGGATCATGGTTGTTTGTTCATCTTAGACTTGTGCCCTTGCTTTTTATGCAATGTGAAACATTTATGTAGTGTTTGCTGTAATTAAGTGATGCTAATAAAGGCAATGAGAAACCTAACAAAGCCAATATTTCATGAGGATTTTATCAGTTGGAAAATTAATTTTGCTTCTTAAACTGTACCAGTATTACTCACCCTTACAGCGTAGTTGGTGTGTAATGTACAGTAATGCGTTTCACCGATACAGAGCTTATTTTACATTTACAGCATTTAGCAGGTGCTTTTATTCAGAGTGACTTACAGAAGGACTTTAAAGTCTCTATATATTCTTGTACTGGTTTGTTGGAATACAGACCAAGTATATTATGAGTCAAACTTGGGTGGTAGGTGGTGGTGGTGTTAGGTTTAGTTTTTTTTTCTTTTCTCTCCATTTTAAAATAAATGACAATAAAAAGCACTTTAATTTTATCTCGTGGATTACTTGTGATGGTTGATACAATGCACAACAACCATTATTTTTAAATATAAAACACTCCGAAAAGATAAAACTCTTCGCATACCAAAGGCTGTTACTTTTAGAGGTTCCTTCTGGCAAGGCACTGCTCCCATCTCTTGTTGTCCTTTGAATTTTTATGAAGGAATTCCGTAGGAACAGGCTCCGCTTTTAGACATAAAATATTCAGCTTCGTGTCAAGTATTTCTGCCTGGGTCACACCAATAGCAGGTCACACTGATGTGGTCTTCGCAGACTACTGACCTGAATCCAAAAGGAAAAGTTTTCAGAATAAGTATACAGTATTATCTTTTTTGCTATTTCTGTACATCCGTATGCTTTGCACTTAGGACTAAACATTGAATTTGCATCATTACCAGGTCTGAAACCGTCAATGAAGGCCTCATGTCTCTGCACATGCCTAGTAGCATGGCAGCACTGACATGTACTTGACAAGAAGCATGTACTGACATAGCCTGATGGAACAACTGACGCAATACGTGATTGTTTTAAAGAGCTAGCAATACAAATTCACCACAGATACCCTTTAAGGCCGGAAACGTAGACTGAGTGTTTTTACTTGTAGAGATGACTTCAGGAGACTCCTGGAGAATTTGAATGAGCTTGCACTTTGCTTTGGCTGAAATAATGAGGCACTGCAGCACTGTCCTGTATTTAGTATTCTGGTCTGTGGTCTGATTCAGTGGTCTTAAATCTGCTGAGTCATTCAGACAAGGAAATGTTTACAAGAGGATAGAATGACCTGACTCTCTCTTCAAGCACTGATTTAGAAATGAAGGCTTTGGAAATCCTTATTTTGATGCACAAGACTAACTTGCTCTGAATAAAGTGTTGTGCGGGTTGTTTGTACATTTGTTTATTCTTTTGTTTATTCTGACTTGTGCTTCCTAATGTTTGACTCAGCCACCCTATTAACATTTCTTGGCTTAGGGTGAGTAGAATCATACTCCCTCCACAGCTTGGCACACTTTCTGGGTTCTAAAAGCTTGTACAAAAGGGTTATTTTAACAGAAATAGTTTTCCAACATTGATCAGTACAGATGCTCCCCAACTTATGTTTTAGTATTTATTTTAAATATTTTATATTTAGTTGGATGGCCGACCGTAAGTTGAAAAAAATGTAAGTTGTTACTGTATGTTCCAGTGACGTATGATGCTCATACTGCACTATACATCCATACATACCATTACCGTATCTCATAAAACATCCCTAAATCAATTATTATAAACATTACATTGTAAAATATCAACATTAATTTCAAATAAATTAAATTCAAGAAAAATAATTTCAAATTGAGGGAATTTGATTAAAATTTATCTAATACAGTATCAAATATAACCTTTAACATTCTCTGTGATGCGATCTTTCTATTTGTAAATGGTTCCAATGGTCAACGGATGGTCACTTTACATGAAGCTTTAAACAGCCAATCAATGCTTACAATATGTGAGGCGCTCCACCGAAAGTAGTTCATTTGCTTGTGCTTGAGACAAAGCTCAGGTTATCCAGACTTCCCCTCTTTCAAGTGAGCAAGGGTGCTGTTGAATACTTGTTTAGTACTCAGCCTGCACTGATGTGAATCACCAGCAGAGCGGAGAGTTCTTTCTTTTCTGGATTCGGGTTTTCATTCATTTTACAACTCTCTTTTGCTTAGCTGAGTATAGGGGCAGTGGTGGTCTAGTGGTATAGGGCGCTGGATCGCTGATCCAAAGGTTGGGGGTTCGAGTCCCACTCTCCACAAGGATGTCACTGTCCCCCCCCCAGTGCGGCTAACTGGGTTATCAAAGGCGGGCCATGTATGTCACTGTCTATGGTGAGAGGCATGTAAAAGAACCATTGCTGACTTTCGTAAAGAGTAGCTGCAAAGTCGTCAGCGTGTTTCTGTCCCTTGCTAAAAGGGTTGTGACAGGAAGGGCATCCGACGTAAAAACCTCTGCCAAATCAAATGGGCGAATCAGATGATTCGCTGTGGCGACTCCTGAGTGAAAGGGAAAAAGCCGAAAGGAAGACAGACAGACTTTTGCTTAGCTGAGTATGCATGGTAGATTGTGCCAATTCGAGCAGATAGTTAATTCAGTCTTGGGAAAACCGGAAATTCCAGCATATGCCGGAAAACTTGCACCCATGCTAGTCGGCTTACGCTTCTGACCAACCATATTTGCTTAAGGTTACAAAAGTCCACAAAACAGTGTAAACACAAAGATCACAGAGACGACGTCTTAACACAAGGGTAGTTGTTTGTAAACAATGAACGCAGCGTCATTACGTCAGCGTACTATGTAGGTATGTCTCGTACTACAGAGAGCACGCTAAACTCAAAATTTGACAATTTTTTTTTGGGAGAGGGCGTAAAATGAATGAACGCAAGTTGAGGAGCGTCTGTACATCACATCCCTTGATAGTATAAACTAATATGAACACTTTTTAACCATGAAATTCATCCATGTATAATTGACAGCATCACTAATCCACCCCATTCGTAGATATACATACTTTTACCAAGCAAAGCATGAACCAGAACAGAGAATATTTAACTCATTAAACTAACACAGCAGGCAATACAAGTGAACACAGTTCAGCCCGTGAAAGACGGCGAAAAGAAAATTTTGTGTTAACAGTTCCTGTTTTAACTCCGGAGCATAGTCGGGAAACAGGAGAGGTGTATTTACTTTCTCCAGGGCTGGAGCTGATTCGCCAGGAGCCGCACTATTCTTACCATCTTTTTGGGCAGGAGTAGCGTAATGGAGCAGTCACAGCCTGATGGTTAGAGACGCAGATTTGGGATCTAAAGGTTGCTGGTTTTATTCCGTAACCAGCAGAGAAAAATGTGTGAAATGTGTGGTGGTGGGTGAAAGAGCTGCACTTTCCCTTCCTCTACATTTATGGCTGAAGTGCCCTTAAGCAAGGCACCTAACCCCCGACTGCTCTCTGTGCACTCTAGTGTGTGGCAGCCCACTGCTCCGAATGTGTGCGAGTGCTCACTTTGGATGGGTTAAATGCAGTCAATAATTTCCCTTGTGGAATTAATACAGTATATCAAAATCCAAAACTCATAATAACATGAGCCTCAGGCACCTATCAATAGACATAACTTTTGAGAGCTCTGCTGTTAGGCATCATCAAAATCAATATTTCCTTTGTAGTTATACACGGGTCGTGGTACTCGAGTTATAGAACGACAAGCGCCAATACATTGTGTTGAACACAAATAATGGTCATGTTGTGGGTGATTTTGAAGAATAACTGTAATCTACAAATAAGTAGGCAGGACCAACACATTTCTGGTGTTTTTTTTCTCAGGTCTAGTGGGATTTTTTTTGTGAGATTAACATGAATGTGCTACATTTGATACTGGTACTATAGTAAATCAGGCTTTACAAATTACAATAAGGTATGCTGGTACTTCTACTGAGACTTTTAAAGCAGGTTCTGTTGCCCTGCTCATGCCTGCTTGCTTACAGGATCTTGCTCTTTCTCTACCTCCCATATGTTAAGGTCATGTAATACTGGATTACTAGTGTATCCCAAATATAGTAGATAGTTATGAAGTGTCATAGCTCTCAAGCTATAGGTCTGTCCTATCCAACAACCTCAGGCAAATCTTTCTCATTTTGAATAGTTGAGAATTCCAAAGACTAGATCATATAAACAGCGACAGTTAATTTTTCATGATCCGAATCATTTGATGAGCTTGTGAGGCATGTAGAATTTTCCCACTTGTTTTAGTTTCTTTTCACACAGAGAAGTATCCAAGTTACACCTGGCAATCAAAGCCATTTAACTCAAAATTGTGAAATAAACCTGGTAGGTACCAGGTCAGATTGAGATTGACTGACTCCTGTTTCCACCAAAAACAAACCATTCATAAGTTTGTTGAGAACTGGACTACTACCTTTCAATATTCTTGTTGTAGTGTTTTTGGTCCACACCAGGGTGCGAGTACTGTTCTGACATCTGTCTATATGGACTCACTAAAAGGAAAAATTAACCACAGTTTAATGAGATTACTCAAAAAAAAAAAAAAAAAAAAAAAATCACAGAACAACTAAATAAAGCATGTTGTAGAATGAGTGTAATTTACATAGGATGTAAACACATACATTATATGGATTGAACAGATAATCTATTTTAAAGAATATCAGTACCAACAGCAGGCAGAGTGTTTGGGGGAGGGAGGGGTGGTGTTTGCAGGATTGGAACATTCTTCACGTAGCGCCTCCTGTTGCATTCTGAGGGTTTAAATTCCACATATCTTTTGGTGCTCAAAACAAGGATGATTAGCACTTGTTTGGGTTTGATCGCAGACCATTTGCCACCCTGTTGTGTTTCAACAGAATTCTAAGTTTTGTGTGTGTGTGTGGGTGTCTAGCCACTGCTGCACGCCTTTCTCACTCGGGAATGAAACTTCCTGGATTCTATCTATCTAGTGCCTGAGTCGTAGGATGACCAACGCCCTGGTTATCATCTTCATGGAGGTTTTCTTGGCAAGATTAGTGCAGTGGTTCGCCATTGCCTTCTGCACGATGCGAACCTACAAGCAATTTAGAACGGCAAATTAACCTACTGTGCATGTCTTTTGGATTTGTGGGAGGATCCCACGCAAGCACGGGGAGAACATGCAAACTCCACACAGAAACACCCAGGCCGGGAATCGAACCCAGGCCTTCTTGCTGTGAGGCGGACGTGCTAACCTCGACGCCACCGTGCCGCTCTTCCTGGATTGCACTGCTGTATTAATACTGATGCAGACTGAAATTCAAATTTTTATACAGCCCTGTTCATGTAAAAGATGAGTCCTTTATCATGAACACCCAAAAAAAAAATTACTTTCGTCTGATTTTCTTTTGGCATCTTTAATTTTTATGCAGCTTTCCTTCACACTGTCTGTACCTGGTTCTTAATATCTGGTTCCAGAAGCAACTTTTAAAAATTATTACTTGACCTTTAAGTAACTTGTTTTGTTGTTCTTTTCTTTTCGGCTGTTTCCTTCAGGGGTCGCCTTAGCGAATGATCTGCCTCCATCTCACCCTGTCCGCTGTATCTTCTACACTTACTCTAACTACGTTCATGTCCTCCCACACCACATCCATAAATCTTCTCTTTGATCTTCCTCTAGGCCTTCTACCTGGCAGTTCTAACCTCAGCATCCTACTACCAATATACTCACTATCCCTCCTCTGTACATGTCCAAACCATCTCAATCTATCCTCTCTGACTGCGTCTCCAAAACGTCTTACATGTGCTGTCCCTCTGATGTACTCATTCCTGATCCTATCCATCCTCGTTACTCCCAAAGTGAACCTCAACATTTTCATCTCTGCTACCTCCAGCTCTGCCTCCTGTCTTTTAAATAACTTGTGTAATGTTTATATATTTGTGGAAAGTGTTGATGTTGCTGCATGGAGGTCAGTACTTTGTGCTTTACCTACTTTGTGACTGACTTCATGCATTGTGGCCCAAGTGTAAACACTTAACATCACTGTACAGGTGCATCTACCTGTAGAAAAACAACTTCTTCCCAAACATCTTCACATCAGTGGGTGGTTGTTCCAGAACATTTTGTTCCTGATGCAGCTTGCCGTCTGAACACACTAGATGTTAGAGGGTTACTCATGTGCAGTAGTGTCCATCTGGGTTGTTATGATGCTTTCATAGCAAATGGGCATGTGATGGTTTGCTAGTATGTTGGCCCTCTAACTTCCACCAATTTGAGAGTGACTGTGTAAACATTTTATGGAAGTAGGAGCGACGTGTTCTAGGCACGAGTTGTTCCAGGGGTAATTTGTTCTTGTCCTTGTAAAACAGCTCTAGCCTCTTTAATCTTTAGTGTCTGCCCTGTGATGGCCTGGCGAACTGTCCAGGGTGTATTCTTCCCTCATCCAGAGTTGGCTGAAATGGGCACCAGCCTCCCTGTGACCCTAATTAAGAGTAATTGGTTAAAAAAAAAGAATCTTTTTTTTTCCTTTCGGATTTTTCCCTTTTTCAGGGGTCGCCACAGCTAATCATCTGATTGGCATGTTTGATTTGGCATAGGTTGTTTTTTTTTTTCTTTTTTTACGTCAGATGCCCTTCCTGACAACCCTTTAGCAAGGGACGGAAACACGCTGACGGCTTTGCAGCTACTTTTGACAAAAGTCAGCAATGGTTCTTTTACATGAACCTCTCACCATAGACGGTGAGAGACATAGCCGGCCTTTAATAACCCAGTTAGCTGCACTGGGGGGGGAACAGTGACAACCTTGTGGAGAGTGGGACTTTAACCCCAACCTTAGGATCAGCGATCCAGCGCTCTTTACCACCAGGCCACCACTGCCACACTGGTTCAGAAAATGAATGAAGAACTGAATCTTTAGCGTCAGTTTCTGATGTAAATATGTGCTTGATTGTTTCTGATGTTTTTTGACTAGAAGTATTTTGTCCGTTTGAAT
The DNA here is from genome assembly GCA_024760905.1 of Plotosus lineatus. NCBI lineage: Eukaryota > Metazoa > Chordata > Actinopteri > Siluriformes > Plotosidae > Plotosus > Plotosus lineatus. The sequence goes on from CM045732.1 coordinate 15,997,116, forward strand.
CAGCATTTATAGTCATGAATTCAAATTGCAGACAGCCAATCCATCACATCCACTTCACTTTGGAGTTTTATGGATAGCACTTGAAATTTAGTTGTACTGGTTTTATCTTATGCGATGACGATGAGAGATTCTGATATGATTTCATATCTTAAGAGAGAAGAAAATGCTTGTAGGATGAGGACATTAAAAAGAATGAATAAAAGAAAAACCCCTGCCATGCTGTTGCAAATTCAGCATTACAGAAACATGCTAGAAACCACTAGAAACTGTAGAAATTACTAGTCACAAAAAACCCTATTATTAAAAGCCTATATTTTCTGAATACTCTCCCAAACAATCCCAAATCATGTTCATCTTATCTATCCTGACAAGCTGACAGTATGCCAGTTCACAGAATGACAAAAAGCATTTCAGAATGAGATGGATGACCTTCAGTGCGTCATGCTGTAAATGTCAATCTTTAAACCAGGCTGCCCCCGCCCCCCCCAAATCTCCTGTGCCTGTTCAAATTTCAAGCATCCTTTAATCAGTATAGCAGTACATTCAAATCTTTTCCTCTGTTGTCCTCCATGATGCAAAAAAATTAACTGAAACTACAAAACTGACCGTGCCTGTGCTTTGCCAACCCAATACATTTTCACAGGCTTCACTACTGCTGAGCCAGCAACATGACTAAACAAAATATTACTTCTCATCCTCCAGTCTACAATTAACTTGTTCTTTTAGCTTGACTTGTGGAAAAAAATTGTACCACATGATTCAAATTTTGTTTTTGGGAAGCACTTGACTGCTTTATCAGCATTGTGTCAAAACAAGTTGGTTAGGAAATGAATTTCTTTGGTTACCATTTCTAGCTTGGTCTCTGTTAGTAAAAGCACAGGAAAGAGTTTGTCAAATGTGTGATTTGGCTTTCTGTCCTCAAGAGAATGGACATTTTAAACAAGAGCTAAAAGGCCACAATCAAAATCCTGCCACTACTGTGGAGAGAAGCAAAGGATTCGGCCCAAGGTTGCTTACATGGAGGAGTGGCGGAGGAAAGGAGGAGCTGTTTCAATCTCCCCCACATGAGATTACACCACTGCTCCCCAAAGAGCCTCAACTTGATCGTTAAACATGAGGAAATGAAGGGAGGTGTTCTTGTTTAATTGATGTGTCCATATTTTTATCTTGGTTCAGTTTGTTCGAGCCTGTCAGTTTTGAGCACTGTTACTGTGAACAGAGCTTGAGGAATTTGTTCTGCAGGTGGTTTCTCCAACTGCCTTTTGCTACAAAAATAAAACTGTCTTGAGAGTAGTACAATGACAGAATGAGAGAAATTACTGTCAAGTTTAAACCTTTTTTTGTTTTCTACAAATACCAGGTTTATTCATTCGTTTCAAAATATAATGGTGTGTCTCAATTCCTGTTATTTATTTTTAGAGGGAAAAGAAGTGTGTAAAGTACTTCAAAGGAAAAGAAAGCACATGCCTTTCCACATACAGGAGGAAAGATTACTATTTCAGCATCTTGTGTACGTGTGTGTGTGTGTATATGTGTGTGTGTGTGTATATGTGTGTGTGTGTGTGTGTATATATATATATATATATATATATATATATATATATATATATATATATATATACAGTCGGCCCTCTACTTACAAAATTAATCCGTTTGAGAGCCTTTTTTGTAACGCGGGAGTTTCATAAGCTCGCATTTCACATGTAAAACGCCTGATTTGTTCCAAGGCGCCCAAGACTACCCCATAAACCCTTTAAAAAATATAAAAGTACATCAATTTTGTATGAAATGTGTGTTAAAAGAAAATTATTGATTAAACCATTTGACTTTGTAATCATTCTTCTATAATCACCTGAAGAGAGAGGATGGTTTCACCACCCCTTGAAACAGATCTGTAGTGATAAATGGAGTTTCAATAGAAAGTCTTTGTCCTGTCCTTTTATTTTTGTTATTTGCTCTACCAAAAAGTATTGAGCACTCTCCTACGGAAGGATCTACTCATTTAATCCTCTCTCTATATATATATACATCGGAGTAGAAGACGCCGTCATCTACCTTCTGCAGCGGGCACTCGCCCACCTGGAGATCGCCGGCAGCGCTGTGAGGGTCATGTTCTTTGACTTCTCCAGCGCCTTCAACACCATCAGGCCAGCGCGCCTGCGGGGGAAGCTGGAGGACGTGGGAGTGGACGGGCATCTTGCTGCCTGGATTATTGACTACCTTACTAACCGTCCACAGTACGTGCGGCTGCGCGGCTGTAAGTCAAAGGTGGTAGTCTGTAGCACGGGGGCACCGCAGGGCACCGTCCTCTCACCCTTCCTTTTTAACATCTATACCTCGGACTTCATATATAACACAAACAGCTGCCACCTCCAGAAGTTCTCGGACGACTCCGCCAACGTGGGCCGTGTGTCAGAGGGGAACGAGCTGGAGTACCGGTCGGTCATCGTCGACTTCGTGGACTGGTGTGAGTGCAACCACCTGTGCTTGAACACTAGGAAGACGAAGGAGATGGTGGTCGACTTCAGGAGAAGCACTCAAACACACACACACACACACAATCACTAGTGAACATCCAGGGACAAGACATTGAGACAGTGGACAGTTTCAAGTACCTGGGTGTTCACCTTAACAATAAACTGGACTGGTCCCACAACACCAACGCCCTGTACAAGAAGGGCCAGAGTCGCCTCCACCTTCTGAGGAGACTCAGGTCCTTCAGCATATGCAGACCTCTGCTCAGGACATTTTATGACTCTGTGGTAGCCTCTGCAATCCTCTACGCTGCCATCTGCTGGGCCCCGGGCAGCACAGAGCGGGACAGAAAGAGACTGAACAAGCTGGTCAGGAGGGCCAGCTCTGTCCTCGGCTGCCCACTGGACTCTGTGGAGGAGGTGAGTGAGAGGAGGATGGTAGCAAAGCTCACATCCATCCTGTCCAACAGCTCTCACCCACTGCACCAGACTGTCGAGGAGCTAAGCAGCTCCTTCAGTGGACGACTGAGGCATCCTCAGTGCAGGAAGGAGCGCTACCGCAGGTCGTTCATTCCCACCGCTATCAGACTGTACAACGCCACTTTGTAACTGTCTGTGAAAATACCGGTTATGTGCAATAAAAACCCCCGCGCACTTTAATCAACCACATCTACCCCACTGACTATCAACCATATCAACCATATCAACCCATCTACTCTGCACTCAGATACATTACACTTTAATATAGGCCAATCTATAAAGTTGCTCCATTCTTTTCTTTTATTGTTTAGTAATTTATACTATTTATGTATCTATTTATTTATTTACTTATATAATATGTATGTGTGTATGTTCGTACTTGTATCTATTTTTGCACCCCCTACTGATAGTACCTCAAGAGCCTGTAACAGTGAATTTCTCCATTGTGAGATTAATAAAGCTGTATCTTATCTTATCTTATCTTATCTTATATATATATATATATATATGTATATGTGTGTGTGTGTGTGTATAATATATATATATATATATATATATATATATATATATATATATATATATATATACACACACACACACACACACAGTAAGCCCTTGCCCATTCGTGGTTCAGCACTTGCGGCCCCGCATACTCGAGGATCAGCTGCAAACCTGGAAGTTACGGGCACATGATTCAAATTTAGCCAATGGCTGAGAGCTTTCGTTTCTCCCTGCTGCTGATTGGTTGCAGATGATGTGTACATTTGTTTCCACCCCCCCCCCCCTTTGCGCACATGTCATCAACATGACTGCTTGAATTGTGAATTCACGTTTTTTAATTGTGTTTTTAACTATTATTTAAGCCCTGTGATGTCACTCAAGTGCCCTGTATCTTCTCTAGCTTCTGGTAAGGAGCGCAAGTGCTTTTTTCATTGATAAATATTATCACAGTACAAAATTAAAATTTTTATTTAATCATAACTACATTTTACTTCATTATTACTGTATTAATGAGTAAGACTGTCTATAGAATGTGTTTTACAAGCATATTTTAGTGCATGTAATATCATACGTAGGGTTTTAAAACGGCATCGATAATTCACGGATTTTCAGGATCTGCGGGAAGGGGGTGGAACGTAACCCCCACAAATAACGGGGAGTTACTGCACACGTGTGTGTGTGTGTGTGTGTGTGTGTGTGTGTGTAGTCCTGTCCATGTCAGTGCATGCCTGCTGCCTGTTAAAACAACATAATTGAAACCATAGATCAACCAAAGGAGAATCGCCCATCACAGCTTTCCAACCAAAAGCAGGTATCTAACATTTTGTGGTGGACGTGTGCACATTGTCGAGGCGATGCTCAGATTTTGAAGTACAGTGCTAATGGGATTATTGCAGGCTAGTTTGCATATAGAATTGTGAATCATAAGCTGACATTGCCTTAATACAGTAGTGGATTTTCTTTTCATCAATGAAATGGAAAATTAAAATGCATTAACAGATTTGTGAAGAAGAAGCACTGATCTTTCGTCCAGTGTGAGCAACACCATATTTTTTCTTTTTCCTTAAAAAAACACAACAAAACACTACTGTGAGCTTCCACAGACTTCTTCCAAAGAATTTCTTTTTTTTAGTAATCCCACACAAAATATCTTCCATGCACCAAATACTGACCAGGCTGAAGCGGTTATTGTGGATGAATTAATAAATAAATGATTCAGCAAAGTCCAGTACAGTGGTACCTCACCTTACGAAAGACCCAACAAACAAAAAATCCAAGTTACGAAATGCATTTACCTAAAATTTCCGTCTCTGGATACGAAAAAAATTCATGGTACGAAACGTGCCATCTCAAAAAGTCAAACAATGCGCGAGTTGTTCTCCCATTGGCTATCTCCCAACACCCCACCCTGCTGGCCTCCCATTGGCTAGGAGGGAGCTGTATCTCCATAACACCCATGATGCTTTTTGTGTGCCTTCGACCCATTGTTCATCAGAGTTCTAACACGCTTAGAGGACAGAGTTACTGTTGTTTCGTGAGTTTTTTCGAGTGTGCTCATTGCAACTTTATTTTTCGTCATTCAGCATGCACTCCAAGAAAGTGATTCCCGGTGCAAGTGAAAAGAAGAAGCGGGCTCGTGGCATATGGCTGAGTGATATCTACCATCGGTATGATATTGAAGCAGAAGGAGGCCTTAAAATGTATACTTTTATAATTTTTAAATGGGTTTAGGAGGTAGTATTGGGGGCCTTGAAATGTATCAGGCCTTTTACATGTAAAATGTTACTCAACTTAAGAAAAAAATGAGGTTACGAAATCAATTCTGGAACGGATTAATTTCGTAATGGGAGTTATGACTGTATATTCCAGAAAGAGTTGCCATGTGCCATATGCCTGATACTTTCATACATTAGAGTAAATATTTTTGACCCTTGAAATAATGCTGCCTGAGAGTTAAAAAAAATCCATTGCTACATCTCCTCCTGTTGACTCTAAATGCAGCCCTTTTAAGGAATGAATTAATTAGCATCTCCATGTTGTCATTACTGTTTGATGAAGATCAGTAATGTTTCTAAACTTGGCAGATGCTGGAATCATAAATATTTCTGATACCTTTAATGTCGGTTTCTGACTAAAGTCTCTGTAAAACCTTTGGATAGGCCAAGTCTGTTAAAATTATTTTGGAGTCTCCTATAGTTTATATCCCACCCCTCCAACAAATCCTGTAAACAGCCACTTTATAGTGTGTCCAGTCCTGTAAATGCTTCTCCTGAACTAATGGAGGTGTGATGTGGTCAGCAATGAAATGTTGATGTGTGCATCTTTTTGTGCTCTTAGGATTTTTATAGAAAATTTATGACCGAAAATCATTCAAATTTTAGGTTAGTGAATCGTTACTTATGTGTTCGAATACTCAGAATACACGTGGACTCCCCTCACCACCTCCCATAAATGTTAAAGCTAACAACTCCCTTATGTGCCACTGGGTCAATGTTTACAAATTCCATTATGGAACATTGTCATGAGAAATTGCTTTAACATTTAATGGCAGAAAAGAAAAAAAAAACGTTATTGGGTAAACATTTGCACTGTATGTTGCTTAGCTTCACTTTTAGAGCATTTTCTATATACAGTGGTACCTCAATTTATGAAATTAATCCATTCCGGAAGTGGTTTGGTAACCTGGATTTTTCGTAAGTTGAACCGCATTTTACATGTAAAACGTGTGATTTGTTCCAAGGCCCCAATTACTACCCTCTAAACCCTTTAAAAATTATAAAAGCATACCTTTAAAGGCCTCCTTCTGCTTCAATATCATACGGATGGTAGACAGGTTTGGCCATATTTCTTTGCGATATTGCTCAACCGCATGCCACGAGCCCGCTTCTTCTCTTCACTTGCACCGGAAACGGGAATCACACGCGTGTGTGTGTGCAAGCATGTGTTGACCATGTCTTCTTAGCAGAGTTATAATCTTACAAATGTTTATGCAAAGTTAAAAGCTTGAAACAAAAAAGAAAGTTGCCATGAGCACACTCGAAAAACACATGGAACAACAGTAATTCTGTCTTTTACAGAAAAAGCATTATGGGAGATGTAGCTCCATAATAGCCAATGGCAGGGAGCTGTGTCATCCCTCCTAGCCAATGGGAGACCAATGGGGCGGAATGTTACAAGATAGCCAATGGGAGGCCAGCGGGGCGTGATGTTGGAAGATAGTCAATGGGAGAGCAGCTCGTGCAATGTTTGAATGTCGTTTTTAATTTTTGAATGGCGTATTTGGCGCGTTTCGTATACAGAGACAAAAAATTTTGGAAAATGTTTTTCGTAACCTGGATTTTTTGTTTGCTTGGACAATCATAAGGTGAGGTACCACTGTATTGATACATTGTTTAATGAGTATGCGATAAGGCGTGTTGGATTAGCGAGGTAACTATTACAAGCTAGTTTAAGGTGATTAGGATAGTTTGTGTTGGGCTTCAGAATCATGAGTTTCCTACAAAAGCATTAGTTGGAATGAATTTCTGGTTTGGATTTTTTTCATTAAGAAGTAGATTGAATTCTCTTGATATTAATAAAGCCCCCAGTTCGTTCTCATGTAATTATTTCCATTGTTTCTGAAACACAATTTTATGTAACGGCAGTGCATTTGACATTTAAATTTCCCTGATGCTTTATTTTCTATGTGCAACAGCAGTGAAACAACAATGTGATACCAATTGAAATTCATGAGTTGAATTTCAGATACAAATAGTCATTACTCTCCATTGCACTGACCTTGGAATTCCAATTCTTCCTGTCAGTCAAACTTGGTGAATGAGGCTGAACGTTCAGCTTTGTCTCCAAGCAACTTGTACTTGGCATTGTTTGCCTCTATGTTCTCTCATAATCTGCGGATTTATTGGCAGCCTTCAAATAAAACCGGGCAAAAAATAAACTTTTTCTCGTCTGGAAGTAGCATTACAATAAGCTGTATGGTATGTATAAACTGGAATTATTACTGATTGTTATACATGCATAGATACATTTGCTGAATCACTTTATTCCTATTAGGGTCACTGGGGTGCTAGAGCCTATCTCAGCTGACATTAAGCAAAGGTGCGGTTCACCCTGAACAGCAGCAAAACGCACACAACCATTCACTCTTGTATCTAATATATCTCAATTTGGAACAGTCAGTTGGTCTCGTGTGCATATCTTTGGACTGCAGGAGGAAACACCCGAGTTCCCAGAGGAAACCGGTACATGCAAACTCCACGGAGAAACGCCAAGCCCAGGACTCGAACCCAGGACCATTCTTGCTGGGCAATTTTACCACTAGGCCACCATGCTGCTATGTATAGCCACTTAGGGATTCTTGCAAACTATTCTTTTGTCTCATAACTTCTATATTCTGACAATCAAAGCTTGTTACTCTACATGAATGAATTTGTATTCTGTTCGTGGGATTGAAGACAGGAAAACTTCATCCAGACGCTCAGCTTAACTGTCTTGCCTATGAAAAGTAAAAACTGATGTCTTATTAGTTGTCAAGAACTTGTGTGTTCGTGGTGTGTGATGAATTGTATCTTGTCAAGAGAGCAAAGTCATTTATTTGACTCAGAAAACTTGGCATTTTATGTATGGAAACTTCATGGGTTTCATGTAACTTTAAATATTAAATGCGTATTAAATACGGCAGCCATTGCAATAGTGTTTTGCTGGTCATAGGTCAAAAAGGCAGATAAGTCAATTCTGTGTCATTATGAAACCACAACTGATTTTCAGGCTCTATGCTTTGTGCAATTAGCCCAAAATCATCAAGAGGAAGTCAGCTGCAGGATAGTCACCACTCCCATCCTGTAATGTGTAACACATGCGTGCACATTGAGCTGTGTCTCTCTTTCTCGGTTTCGCACGACTAAAAAAAGCTTCAAGCAGGCCAGGGAGCAGAAAGTGGCAGTTATACAAGGTGCCAAGATAAACCATGCCCTCAGCTGGCAAGGTGTACATGAGTTGGCTTCAAACAGCTGTATTATGAGCACTCGGTGTGAGCCCATGCCATTGGGGAAGAGGTTGAGGGGAAGAGGGGGCAGGGTTATGATGGTGTCCATGGAGAACCAAGAGCATCATGCGTACAGAGAGCTAATATTGGGAGCCAGTGTGTCTTGTTGGACAGATGTTGCTTTTGGATTTCATTGGCTTTTGTCACACTGAGAGTGGTAAGTTCAGCTCATTTTATATCCTGGTTTTCTGTGTTATTGCTATGGCCGCCCTGATGAGTTTACTTTTGGATTTGTTTTGTTTTTCCTCTTTTTCAACGAGTGTTGGTCTGATTTTGGACAACGTGTTTGGTATAATGGTTAGCGCGCCCGCCCCACAGCAAGAACGTCCTGGATTCAGGTCCCAGGCACGGCCAGCATGTCTGTGTGGAGTTTGCATGTCCTCCCTGTACTTGTATGGGTTTCCTCCAAGTACTCTGGTTTCCTTCTACATTCCAAATACATGCCCATGAGGTTCATACTCTAAATGCTGCCAGTACTGCATGTACAGAATACATCATCTTTTTGACTCGGGGGTTTTGGGATCAAAGAAAATTTTGGGTTATTACGAGTACTTTTTTCATAAGCACATTGTTTTAAGCAGATGGGAAATAAACAGAGTTGCGTTTAATTATGATTATATTCATGACGGATGTTAGCATCCTTATTTATTTTTTTAAATTATTCATTTTTAATACATATGCTTTAAAAGTATAGATAATCAGTTATATTCGAGTGCCAAACAATCATTCATAACTGTATAACTATGTTTCTGTTTAAATTTGTTTCTTGATCTGTATTTGTGAGAGGTATGTTTACTCCTTTTAATATTATTCTTTTTTTTTTTTTTTTTTTAATATATACCCTGGAGACGGTGTCGTGGTCATGTCCGCTTCACAGCAAGAGGGTCGTGGGTTTGAGTGTCGAGCTTGTATGTTTGTGTGGAATTTGCATGTTCCCCTCATGTTGCATGGGTTTCCTCCAACAGTCCAACGACATGCACGTGTCGCTAATTGATGGTTCCAAATTGTGTGTGTGTGTGTGTGTGTGTGTGTGTGTGTGTGTGTGTGTGTGTTTGGCCCTGCAATAGTCTGGTGAGTTGTTCACTATGTGCCCTGCCTTTGCCCGTTGTCAGTTGAGATGGGCAACCCCCCCATCAACCTGATGGATCAGATAAGAGGGTCAGCAAATTACTGACTGTGCGTTAAGCCTTTCTTTTTTGTTTTGTTTTTTTTCTTTTTTTCCCAAACCAGAATCTTGTGCATCTTTTATACATGCCTTCTTTTCTATGCTTCCTCTTTTTTTGTCATCAGCCTCTTGCCTCTTTTGGTCTGTAACTCCAACTAGACATCAAAATTGTGAAACACTGTGGTATACACAGCACACTTCCAACCCTTGAGGCACATTTCTGTCTCTGCTGGGTGAGAAGGAACATGAAGGGATAACGAAGGCATGTCTGCATCTTTCTGTTTAGACTGGCTCTCTCAGGTCACTTTGTGCAGGAGGGATTGTGTGGAATCTATAAGCCTCAGCATGTGTTCACTAGCAGTTGTTCATCCATGCTGGGACTCTCAAAGCACTGCAGTGCTACACTTAAGTGGTTGAGGTTGAACCTGTGTGAGATATACAAACACGCACGTGTGTGTGTGTGTGTATATATATGTGTATATATGTGTGTGTGTGTGTGTATATGTGTGTGTGTGTGTATATATGTGTGTGTGTGTGTGTGTGTATGTGTGTATATATATATATATATATATATATATATATATATATATATATATACATACACACACACACACACACACACACACGGTGGCATTCCGCTTGGTTCTCAACCGCAATACGAATAGCGATTTTGTTTGAATTCCGGATCTATTTTTCCCATTACAAATAATGTAAATGGACTTAATCCATTCCGTCGTCTTTTGAACAGAAGTTTACAGTACCGTAACACTTACCATAGGTCCGCAAATTAAGTAAAAAATTATTGAATACAGTACACTAAAGTAAAAACTACAGTACAGTTAAAGCATAAGAACAATAAAGATAAGAATTTTTAACTTCATGGTGGTGAGCAGTTGGCATACATAAATGTTGGAAAGGGAGAGAGGAGCAGGATCCCCTTCCATAACAGTTTCAGGTGAATTAGCCAAAGGTGTTTTTTCTCTTGCTACTCGCTTTTGCGTGGATGATTCTTCTTCAGGATGTCCCTTTCTTTTCTTGAACATTTCTAACGTGGCTTGTTTCTGCCTTCTTTTCAAAACCTTATGGAAGTGGCTTATGACCTCATTGTTAATGGTGTTCACAGCGCTGCTAGCTGTAGCTTTATCAGGGTGATGTAGGGTATCAACAACTTCCGGATGTCCGGAAAGCATGCATTTCCCCTCCCTCTCCGTCTTGTTTTTTCTTGTTCGTTATCGTTCATTCTTGTTTTTTCTTTCGCTTTTTTTTGCGTTCAGCTTCCGGATTTTGTTTGACTACCGAGACAAAAAAATCCCATATTTTTTGGTCGAATTCCGATTTGTTCGATCTAAAGCGTTCGAGAACTGAGGTACTACTGTGTGTGTGTGTGTGTGTGTGTGTGTGTGTGTGTGTGTGTATATATATATATATATATACACACACACACACACAGGGATCCCTCACTTTCTGCAGTTAATTGGGACTGAGATCCCCAAGCGACCATCAAAATCCGTGAAGTACGATCACCTCGCCCAACCTCCCCTGACTGACATATACGTACATGTATATGTGCATATGATATCAATAAATACATATTTAATGCTATAAACACTTATAATAAGAATTAAACATAAGATGTAAATAAAATATAAATGCACACACATACAGATGGTATTGCATGAGAAGACGACACGTATGCGCGCACGCACCTGCGCAGATGTATGTGCACACACAGATGCAACAATGTTACTAGTTTTGATGGGAGATTTTGGGGGTTTTGTTTTGTTTAGGGTTTTTTACATAATTGTCCTTGTTTTTGTGTCATCTTCCTTAACTTTTCCCCCTATTCTTCCTTAGGGGCAGTTCAACATTTTCCTAAGCATACAGAGAGTGCTCTTTTTGACCCCCCCCCCCCCCCCCCAACAAATAAATGTTGATCTATCGGCAGGATTTTTAAAATATATATTAAACAAAACAATGGTCAAACCTCTTTTTATAAAATAAATCAATGTATTTCCTTGATCAATACCTCTTTTATACACCAGTCAAATAATAATGAAATCAATAAAAAAATTATACTTTTAAAGAATTCTTTTTAATGACACCTGCTTTAATATTAATATTAAGACATTTGGTTTTAATAATAAAAATGACATTGTTTGTAATAATATTATTTTATATTAAAATATAATTCAAAATGTCTGCCTGCATTTTTTATTGGTCATTGGCTTTTGGACAACCACGCTTCAGTTTGTGATCAGCTGCCTTCTAATGTTTCAGCAGCTGATACCGGGTTGGGTGGTACTGTATTCATAAATAAACCATTGCATACACAGCGGTTTTGTTTTATGTGCTTGTCGTATAAGTTATCGACCTGAAAGTCACCATTGCTAAGTGCCCGCCTACACAAAGTTACCATGACGTCACTGGGTTGGTACAAAGTACCACATGAAATATAGTGCATGCATATCACAGCATATTATAGGATATAAACAACATGGAATCTCACGCCAACAACACGCACAGTTTTTCAGCAGAAGACGATTCATCTATTACTCTCAGAAGACAAATCCAATATTATAGTTTGAAACATTCTCAAATATATTTCAAACTACATCTGCAAGTACATGTGCTAAATACATTTACAAATTGAGCTAGTTATTTATCTATTCGAAGGCACAAGCAAATATTAATACATATTTACAGCACAAAAACATATTATTTTTATAAAAGTACACTCATGCCTCGGTTCAAACAGTGGTTCGAAGAACCCGATTGTCTGAAGTTTCCGATTCCATATATTTCAACGATTACATCACGAAAAACTTTTATTTAAGCACACTATATTATCTGCAAATGTAAATACTGTATACTCTGTAAATGTACACAATAAGATCAGGAGTCAGGAATCTTTTTGTCTAAGAGAGCCAAAAAAGACATTTTAAAATATATATTATATACAGTATATATCAGGGGTCGGAAACCTATGGCTCGCGAGCCAGATGTGGCTGTTTTGATGACTGTATCTGGCTCTCAGATAAATCCGGTGGCCTTTCTTAACAATAACGAATACATAATTTCACTGTCATATAAATAAAGATATTAAATAAGCCATCAAGTAAAACCAAAACAGATGAATAAATCTATACATCTATTTTCAATGCCATGTCACTGTGGCGCAGCGGAGAGCCAATCCTTTCTGTATGCCAGTATGCGGACGAGTCCGATACCTTCAAACTCTAATTTTATAGGATGATAACCGCCACAGACGGAGTGTGTTGTTTTTGAGTAAAGAGGTAAATTTCCCTCGTTTTGATCAGCTCATTTCCATGAAGCCGAGCCCAGCTGGCAAGCAAACACAAATGGACAGACATGGAAAAACTTCAACCTGCAGAGCAGCTTATTGCCAAAACTTGGGACGCGCTTCCTGTCACACAAACACTGCAGCGTGTGAGTACAATAAAACTAGTGTCAAGGTATCGGACCTGCCCGCATACAGAAAAGATTGGCTCTCCGCTTCACGACACAGTGACATGGCATTGAAAATAGATGAACAGATTTAGCCAGTCTGGTCATCTGGTGGTCACTTTCGGAAACAACGGCTCGCGTTTGGACGATCTGGACTAGTCGAAAGCTTCAGATTTTGTCCGTTGCAAACCCGAAATCCGTTATTCGTCCATAAAACTGAGGCATGAGTG
>CM045732.1:16020474-16045474 GCA_024760905.1 Plotosus lineatus
TCTCCCCCAACTACGATTTCATCCAGTCTTGGTTGTACATGACTAGGCTAAACACTCCTTTTGGGGCCATATTGGTTTATATTCTTGCCATCTAATTAGATTTCTGGATGAAGGAACTCCCTCCCCTTCTCGCCACAGTCACTGACGAGCACTCTGTTCTACCCCCTCCTTGCTATCCACAGAGCGAAAGAAGGAAAACAGGGATTTAGTGACCGCCAAGTCCATAGTAGCTGGACGAAGAGTGCAACACTCTGCTTATGCTTGCCAAGGAGATGGGCAGCCATGGGTCAGTGCAGTGCTGCTATTTGTAGGGATCAGAAAGCAACATGTGGTGTTTGCAGTGTACGTCTGATAGAAGCCAGTCTCTTCTGGAGCTTGAGCTGGAGCCGAGCAGCTGGTAAGCTTTTAGCATGCATGTATGTATTGGTGGGGGGGTTGACTCTTACCCTGGCTAAGGGGGCTCGCAAGTACCTAGTGTGTATGTATTAAAAATAGGAAAAGTGGAGTAGGAAAGTTGTTCTCTTCGAAAGACTGGATGTCCAAGGTTAGATTGTCCTCTGTTCTTCTGTACTGACTTCATATCCTGTTATAATTACTCTGTTTCCTTTACATCAAACATTTTATTTTATTGCCATACTAAATGTTTTGGGGTACACGAGTATTTCACAAAATTTATCTTGTGTGAAATTCCATGAATGAGAGAAATTTGTATTTTTGCTTTTCCATTGAAGCTGTGTAAAAGCACACATTGTAATTAATTCGAATTGTTCTTGTGTGTACAGTATTCTCAAATTTGCATAAGCCCATGTTAGTGTTTACGTAGCGCCATATAAACACAATGTCTATTTCATCTTCTCTGAAGTGGCTTACTCTTTAATCATATTCGAACAGCTTCTCTGTAATTGGAGCAAATTACAGGAAAAGTCTAGATTCAAAGGTTATCACATTGGACCTGTTACGTATAACATTTTAGTGTTTATTCCCAGAATGCAGCTTGCACACACAGTTAGTGATCATTATGAGACACGTTCAAGCTGGTTGTGGTTCATGGTCGTGACTGTTGCTTGTTTGGGTCTCAGGAAAATACAGGTTCAGCTTGGCCATGCTGGTGAAAGCCAGGCTTTATTTGAACTCTGTTGGCTTTTATACTGTGGCAGAGGATTTCTGAGCCATGCAGCCCCGAATGCTACACTTTACAATTTGTTGCGTCTCTTCGTGATATACCTTCCCACTGACTGGAAAGAATTAAACATGTGCACTGTACACTTGTCAACTAATGAGGAGAAATCCTATGGAATTTTCTCATTGGAACTTGTGTGATTTGGATACTTTAATTTTCTTGCATCATCAACGTCTGCTTAGTGTTTTAACCTCTAATCTAGAACACGGTGGAATTACTATTATTTATGCCAACGGATACACGCCCAAACTGATTTTGTAGTCCATTATACCAGTATAGCATCTGCTGAATATACACTGGAGGGTAACAGCAACAGATACTTTGCACAATAACATGCCAGCTCACTTTGCACCAGTGATATAAAGCATGTGTTTGAAAAGGTGGAGCTGTAGTAGCAGATGTACCCAGCATTGTTGACTGTCCGAACATGTATCTGAGCCTTATGAAGAAAATTTTAGGTATCGGCAAAAATAATTTTCTGCCATTGTATTGTTTTCCAAATGCAAAGAATTGGAGTTTGAATAATTTGAGCCAGGCATATGAGAAGGTTGAGAAGCAAAGCAGTATAGTGATCCCTCGCTACTTGGAGCTTCAGTTTCTGCGGCTTCAGTGCATCGTGGGTTTTTCAAAAATATTCATCAAAAAATAAGGAAGGATAGGGAAAAAGTTAAGGAAAATGTCGCAAAACAAGGCCAATTATGCAAAAAAACAGCAAAAAAAAACCACCCAACCCAAAACCTCCCAACTAAACTACTTACGTTTTTATGTGAGGTGCGCATCTGAGTGTGTGCACACGTCTGTATGTGTGTGTGTATTTATATTTTGTTTACATGTTATGCATTATTTGTAATTGTTATTAAAAGCATTTATAGAGTTGAATATGTATCTATTGATATTATATTCACATATACATGTACGTATACGTCAGTCAAGGGAGTCGATCCTACTTCGTGGAAATCGGCAGTCTCGGGGGTCTTGGTCCCCATTAACCGCGGAAAGTGAGGGATCCCTGTACCACTAACCAATGGCTGTTTTTCCTTTACTTAATTTGCTTTGGATTAAAGCAGGAGTCCAGTTATTTTTGTTTGTACCCAATATTTTATCATGAAGAGAGTTGATTCTTTTCCCATAATATGAAGTAATGAAATTGTACAAAAAGCACTTCTACGAATAAAACGAATAGGTAGCATAATTAACATCACACACAACTTGTAGCACTTTGGATCTTGTGTGCTTACATCTTAATAGATATTTTCACTTCTATATATCTTTCCTTTGAATGAGAATAAATGTCAGCCATTTGTTCATTGGTGGCTAACATTGGATGCCAGTTTTGATCCACACCTCCAACTTTAGTTTTGTGACGGGAATATTTTTAAAAGTCATGGATAATTTTAAGATGGGGTTTTTTGTTTGTTTGTTTTGGGGTTTTTTTTTTTTTTTTTGGGGGGGGGGGGGGTGTTTTGTTTTTTTTTAAACAGATTAGCAAACGCTATCTCAAACAGAAAGGAAATGAGCCTTCAGCCACAAGGAAATGACGGGACAACTGATATGAAGGTCGACAATGTTAATGTGAAGTGTGATTTTGAGACTGAAATGTAAATTAGCTCTATTTATATACACTTGTTAGGCTCGCCATCTGTACACAAGTCAGACAGTAAATTATTAGCTCAACTCCGATCAGCATATAAAAAAAAACCCTTAATGAAATCTTTCTGAATTCTTCACTGCATCAGGGTATTACAAGAATAAATGAGTATTTTGTGATTCATTTTGTACATAGTCAGCGTTTGATTATGGTTTTGGATACAGTGGTGATGGAATTATCATGCTTTTAATGATTAAATCTGGTGTGTTAATCTGTTCTGCAAAGAACACACATCATCTTTTAAGCTGAAAATTGTCTGAATGTTGGAGCTTCAGTCAACCAGATTACAGAGAACTAAATTTAATCAGTTGTGTTGGGCAGTAATTGAAGTAGATCTTTGCATTATGGAGAGAAAATAAAGGTCGGGGAGTGGTGTCCAAGTTACTGATCAGAAGGTCAGCTGATCAACCCCCTGAACCAAAAAGTTATCACTGTGAAGTCCTTGAGCAAGACTCTTCACCCTCACTTGCTCGGTTGTATGAATGACATATAAATGTAAGTTGCTCTGGATGAGGGTTTCCGCCAAATGCGGTAAATGTAGCGGTAACACTTGCTGGCCAAGTATTGCTAGTAGTAAGAGAGCAAGTGTGTGTTTTGTTTAAAAGAAAGTCCTGTGAGGTAGCTTGTTTTTATTTATTAGTCCTTGATTATATTTTAGTTTACAAAAGTCTTGCTTTCCACTTTGTCTATTGGTTAATCTTTCTTATAATAAATGGATTTAAGGTCACTTGGATGAACTCGGCATCGGCAGTTCAACAAATCTGTACTTGGAAGCAAATTCCTCTTCTTGTGCATCCTGACATTTTCACCAAGCTAATTCTTTTGCCATTTGATTTTGGCCTCCCCAGAAAAACACTGCTGGGATTCAGGGAATACATTCAGAATGTTATGTTGAATTTCTGAGCGCCCAGCATTCAGTACATTTGACGGACACGTTCCCTTTTCCCACCATGACTTTAAAAGTTTGCTGATCTCTGCCCGCTGGGTTGATGTGGAGGGAGAAAAGGCTTCAGTTTAATTACCAGAGCTGACAAAAGGTATGTCTTCCACCTTGTTTGCTTTATATGAGCTGCAGACAGATCGGTCAAAAGGAGGACAGCAAACGTTCATATGTTCGGAGATGACGTTTTTGCACTGCTATAGTGAGATTTTCTTTCTGCTTTTTCCCTTCTTCAGTCGTCACCACAGCGAATGATTTGCATGTAAGCAAGTAATTTATGTCCAGTTTCAATCCAGCTCCATACTTACAGATGCTTGTTTTTTTGCCTGTATGGTAGTGGAAACCGTTCCATATTCTAGTCGGGTTACTTTTAGTCCTGATTAAAACCATATATCATCTGAGTGCCATTATAACATTAGGGGAAGGTATCACAAATGAGGGGTTAGTGAATATTACTGGCCTACCATTAAATGAGTTTTAAAAGAAACACTCCTGTGTAGTTTCTCTCCCTGGGTATATTGCTTTTCCAATTATTTGGTACGAACAATTGTACACAGATTTCGCATTCCATTCTTCTGCACAAAAGAGTCATTACGTTCAATTTTCTGCTATGTTCATGGAAACATAAACTTATATAGAGCAGAAAATTAAAATGAGCGCGAGGTTGCAGCAGTGAGTAAAATGAAAACTGTTTCAGCTTACCCCCTTTAAATCACTGGGTAGCCTGACATTTTTATTCCAGAAAATAAAATCACAGGACCCCGCATTGAAATCTGTAGCAGTGTGTCCTTTACTGCTACTTTCTAACATTCCCACACCTTCCCCCTGAAACATCTGTCTCGCAGAAACTTTTGCTGTCATCTCCGTACCCCCCCCCCCCAACCCCCCAACACTGGGGTCATCCATCATGGTTCAGAGCGCTGACCATGTTACCCATGCTTAGAATAAAAGGGCTGTCCTCTGGAGATGAGAAGGCACCAAAAAAAGTGAGAATCTCATTTCATTCCCCCCGCTTTGGAAATGTACATCTAGTGCATTCTGAAAGCATCAAGCATCAGTCACGGGAGGTCTGAGTCATTCCCGTTCCATGGCACTCTGAACAAGGATGGTGCCAAATCAGCTGCCAACTGCAATATCCAACACATTTGTGTCCCATTTTTGATGTTCTTATGGGACACAATTTCACAGGAAAAAAAAAAAAAAAACCTGTAGTTTCATTGGTGAATGATTTGTCAACTTGAACAGCTTCCCAAATTAAAACCCTTGTATCCTGCGCGAGTTTTCTCGTTAATCGATCGAGCATGGTGGAATTTTAATAATGTCTGATAAGATCAAAAACAATCTGGTCACCATGAAAGACTATACTGTACTATGGAGCTTCGCTGAAAATGTTTTGAGTCCAGTTTCAGGATCACTCTACATGGAAATAATGCAAGTGGAAAGTAGGAGCTTCCACTGAACAGGTCTGTAAAGTAAGTAAATTTAAATTTAGTGGTTAAATTTATTGGCTGTAACTTTAAGTGCAGTTTACTGGTCATGCTGCCTCAGCAGGTAATGCATGATCTTAATAAATCACTAGTACACAAGTGGTTTGTCAGCCTTAACTTTATTTACTACATCTATAAAATATGTTCTTACCACTGAGCGCTGCTTCAATATGTTTTTACAAAACCATTTCAAACTTTTTTTTTTTTTTTTTTTTTTTTTTTTTTTTTTTTGAGATATAGCCCTGTGCTCTGACAGCCCATTGGTCCAAAAACCTATTGGTTTGACACTGACAGCCCGTTGATCTGATGACTTCAACCCAATTAAATTGAATAGGGTTCCCAAGTGATTTAAGCAAGATGCCCATCTTATGAGTAGGACTGTCAGTACACAGAGACACCCCCCCCCCCCCCCAATTTAAACAATTGCCTAGTGAACTGAATTGCTGACATGCCCATAAATCGGACCAGTCTGTCATCTGGTGTGCAATTCTGTACATTAACATTGGCTGACTACATTGCTCTTCCTATTTAATATTGCATGTTGGCATACCAACCACTAGAACAATAACCTATGTTCTCGTAGCCTTAGGATGCTGTTTTACATACAGTGGTACCTCACCTTACGAAATTAATCCGTTCCAGAGCCATTTTCTTGACCTGGATTTTTCGTAAGTTGAACCGCATTTTACATGTAAAATTCGTGATTCCTTCCAAGGCCCCCAATACTACCCCCCAAACCCTTTAAAAATTATAAAAGCATACCTTTTAAGACCTACTTCTGCTTCAATATTGTACTGATGGTAGACAGGTTTTGGCCATATTCCTTTGCGATATCACAAGCCCACTTCCTCTTTTCACTCGCACTGGAAATCACACACGCATAGGTGTGTGTGTGTGTGTGTGTGTGTGCACGTGTTGACCATGTCGTCTTCGTAAAGTTATAATCTTACAAATGTTTATAGAAGGTTAAAAGTCTGAGTCAAAAAACAGTAACTATGTCCTTTACACGAAAAGTATTATGGGAGATGCAGCTCCATAATAGCCAATGGCAGGGAGCTGTGTCATCCCTTCTAGCCAATGGGAGGCCAGCGGGGCAGGATGTTGGTAGATAGCCAATGCGAGGGAGCTGCGTTATCTCTACTAGCCAATGGGAGGCGAGCGGTGCGAGATGTTGGGAGATAGTCAATGGGAAAGCAGCTCGTGCATTGTTTGAATGGCGCGTTTGGCTCGTTTCGTAAGGAGAACTTGTTTCATATACAGAGACAAAAAATTTTGGAAAATGTTTTTCGTAATCTGGATTTTTCGTTTGCTGGGACTATGGTAAGGTGAGGTACCATTGTATAAGAGTTTTAGTATGGTAGTAATTGTCATTTCCAGAGAGTCCGTTACAGGACATAGTTACTAAAGCATGACATTGGTGAACAATGTCTGCTGGTATTACAAATGTGGAGGTGTGTGTGTGTGTGTGTCTTCATGCACGGATGGACTATCATCCTACTCAGAGTATGATAACACTTGTGACCAATGTTTCTGGGATGTACTCTTGCTCCACCATGACCCTGATTACAAATGAAATCTTTTAATGTGGTTCATAGTCTGTACTATCAATGTTTCCCTGTCAGAGAAAACTGGATGCAGTTATGTGGAATTTAATATAAAAAAATTGCCATGATTAAATTTGACTGTATCATTGAATATAACTCTATTAAATAACATTAGGATTGCATACAGAAAGGAAGTTGACCCTCAAAGCAAAAGCTAGATGGGGTTTGTGATGTTGAAGTTAATGTCCACTGTATTGCTGATTTTTCCCTGATCAGCACTGTAAACTTTTCTGCTTGCTGATTTGTTTAATTGAAGGAACCTCGATCAACATGAATTTAATATACTGCCGGCATATGGGCGCAGAGAGCCGAGTATATGGGAACAGTGTGTGAGTGTGAATATACAGTCATGTATGTGTAAATGAAGGGTGTTTATGTGCAATATAGTGTTGTCAGTCAGATGTACTGCAACTACATACTCTGTGCAAAAAGAGTGGAAGACTTGGGGGGGGGGGTTCTTTTTTTTGGATATGGAGCAGCACATTGTGGCATGTCTAATCTAAATTACTCTCAGCTAGTTATTCTGAAATCCTTGTTTTGAAAGCCCTGATAAATTACTGTGACTTTCACATGGACTTTGTCCCTCTCATACAAGTCAGCAGTAAACCTTTGCAAGTGAAAGGGTGTGTTTGAAACTGAAAGTCAACTGTTTCTAAGTAGAACAGGGGTGTGGCAACGTGGCCTCCAACAACAGAAAGCTTTTCTTGTGCTATTTAAATAGCAGTTATAAATTGTTTTGCTAAATGTGATGAGTACTGTAACGCTGTTTATATATACATATGTGTGTGTGTGTGTGTATATGTATGTGTGTATATATATATATATATATATATATATATATATATATGTATGTATGTATATATATATGTATATATATATATATATATATATATATATATATATATATATATATATATATATATATATATATATATATATATATGTATATATATATATATATATATATATATATATATATATATGTATATATATATATGTATATATGTATATATATATATATATATATATATATATATATATATATATATATATATATATATATATATATATATATATATATATATATATATATATATATATATATATATATATATATATATATATATATATATATATATATGTATATATATATATATGTATATATATATATATATATATATATATATATATATATATATATATATATATATATATATGTATATATATGTATATGTGTGTGTGTGTGTGAGTATATGTGTATGTATATATATGTATGTATATATATATATATATATATATATATATGTATATATATATATATATATATATATATATATATATATATATATATATATATATATATATATATATATATATATATATATATATATATATATATATATATATATATATATATATATATATATATATATATATATATGTATATATATATATATATATATATATATATATATATATATATATATATATATATATATATATGTATATATATATATATATATATATATATATATATATATATATATATATATATATATATATATATATATATATATATATATATATATATATATATATATATATATATATATATATATATATGTATATATATATATATATATATGTATATATATATATATATATATATATATATATATATATATATATGTATATATATATATATGTATATATATATATATATATATATATATATATATATATATATATATGTATATATATATATATGTATATATAATATATGTATATATATATGTATATATAATATATGTATATATATATATATATATATATAATATATGTATATATATATATATATATATATATATGTGTGTATATATATATATATATATATATGTATATATACTCTTTGTTTGACGTGTGTGTGTAAGCTCAAACGTTCAACAGGTTAAATGAATAAATTGAAAATAATGTTATTTCTAGAGCTATAATTTTCACATTTACTTGTTTATTGCAACATTTAATATGAACATAAAACATGTAGACATTAGGGTTAAATGGTATGACGGTGTATATACCATCTTGATGATATAAATTGTCCAACCTTAAAAGATTTTTCTATATCATTTATATTGCAGAGGTAAAGTTATTAAAATTATTACCCCTGAATCGACTGCCATAACACGTGTGTCAGAACTACATTCAAGTGAGCATGCATCAGCAGCACACTTATCCCATTCTGTGCATTTGCAAAAGTGTAAACATGCACAAGTGACAATTTGCATGCACGAAGCTAAAAATAAAAAAAACACAAACATTTTCTTATAACTTGTAAAGTTAAAAGCTGTTTTTGTGATGAACTTGACGCTAGAACACCAGTCTTCTAGAATATACATTATACAATACACTCACTATCTGAGATACGATGTACGTGAGTCACGATCACCCGTACTTACGACCGCGTCTAGCAGATGCCTATTATGAGTTTACTGTATGTGTCTCGCAGCGCAGCATGTAAGAGTTAGTTGTAGCAGCACAGCATCACAGCATTCTACTACTACACTCAGTGACTAGATACCATCGTAGTAACATCTCAGTACAATTTTACATTCATTTACTGTACACCGTTACCATGGCCCCCAAGAGGAAGTCCGATTCATCAGATGGCAATTCTACCAGGAAAGCAAGGAAGGCACCGTCGTTGGAGACGAAGATGAAAGTGATTAAAACAGTATGAAGGAGGAAAAAAGTAAATTCCATCGCTTGAGATCGCCATCTCATCTCTCCCACTCCATGGTGTCTACAATTTTGAAGGACAAGGACTGCATTAAGGAAGCAACAGCCCCAATTAAGTCAACTATCCTCACAAAACAGCGTGAGGACCGATTGCAGAGCTAGAAAAGTTGTTATACATTGTGGTTGGAAGATAATAGGGAAAGAAATGTGAAAGTGATGTTGCGAGCAGTGCAAAGTAAGGCTACACGTTTATTTCGCATGTTGAAAGAACGTGCAGGTGAAGAATACGCTTCACATGAATTCATAGCGAGTGCTGGGTAGTGTCGGTTTCGTTGTGTTAAATATCCGATTTACGACTGGTTGGTTGGAACTGATCTAGGTCGTAACTTGAATAGTGAGTGTATTTAATTTATGTAGAATACACAAAGATAGATCGGCAAATATAATTAAAGATGAGTATAAACTAAATCACATGTTCAGAACACAGGTTTTTCATTCATTCATTTTCTGAACCACTTACTCCTATTTAAGATCAGGAGGCTGGCGCCCATTGCGGCCAACTCTGAGTGAGGGCGAAGTACACCCTGGACAGCTCACCAGACCTTCACAGTAGTTTTTCCAGTCTGCAATCAAAAAGGACGACAGCTCGGGTGAAAGAAACTATCTTCATACTTAAATGGTAGCCGCCTGCCTTTATTCCTCTACATTGGAATCCAAGCTCAGCATTGTTAGTAGGAGCCCTTGTTATAAAAAAATCTTTGATTTACTTTAGTGTGCAGACTGTTTCTTGCCCAGTATGTCAGAAAATATATGAAAGAAACTGCAAAACAAGTCCGCTTTAGTCTACTGAAGTAAAAACTGGTCGCCTAGTAACTTCATGGCTTGTCTTCAGTTGTCTGGTCATACTGTGCTTGGTTTTCCTACAGTTCTTTTGATTTTATTTCTTTTATGCCGGCACACACACAGGCAGGGGAGATAATTCATCACGTTGAGTTTCACAACACCATCTCCAGCAACAAGCTGATAAATAAATGCATACGCAAGATTTTTTCCATTTCGTACATATATGGGATCCCCCATTCAAGTGGATAGGAACCTGGTCTTGTATGATGGGAATTACTCCTTGGGGAATTATTAAGATAACTAACAATGAATTGGCTTCATCACAAGGGGCAAAGAACTTTAATTCTTTCTCCCTACTTTTTAATTTTTTGTTCTCTTGTCTTTGTATAAAAATTGAAGTTGTCTTTATCGAGTTACTATGAAATTTATAGATTGAAAAAAAAAAAAAAAAACTGGAAGTAGAGGCTCCTTGCATCTCGGAGAGGCGGGTAATCTGCTGTGCATTTTTGGTGAATGTTTTAAATGTTGCTAAGTAAACATCTGCCTTTCTCTCTCTGCAGTGTGGAGGGTGATGGTGCTGGTTGTGAGGCAGGTGCGTCTCTGGAAAGCGGATACGCTCGTGGGCCGGTGACGCGAAGCTCCATCATCAGCACTGAGCACTTTGAGGCGCCATCGCTTTATGCACTCGACGTTCGACAGCGCCCACGTCGCCCTAAACTCCAACATTCACAATCTATCCTCCGTAAACAGGCTGAGGAGGAGGCCATTAAACGCTCACGCTCACTCTCTGAAAGCTATGAGCTCTCCACTGATCTCCAGGACAAACAGGTACTCATCATCTACTGTTTTGACATGATATTTTATTCATGTTTTTCAGTTCTCATTTATAACAGTCAATGACACTGTCAGCTTCAAAGTGAATACACTTCAATTAATGGCCTGACATGCCTGTGTGTGTGCATGCATGTACATATGTGTGACAGAGAGCGGGGGGGACGACGACATTACTGACCATTAGTTGCTCAGCATTTGATGAGAGAAGGACAAAAACCTCATTTTTACCAAAATTTCAACAAAGAAATTCACTCCTGTCATGCAAAGTGAAAAAAATCTGATCATAGAATTCTTATATTGGTAGGATAATTTATTTATTTTGTCGAACAAGGAATTTTTCAAATGCCTCAACTGATGTTTCAGAACATCAGTGCAATAATCAGTGCAATAATTAAGAAACACAACTCACAAAGACCTTATGGAGGACTCTGCTTTTGGACAGTGCCTAAATCAATTAATCTTTCACTTAGGTGAAAAAAAATATTTTGAAGGGATTGATTATTTTCTGGGAAGCACAGTGGCATAGTACACATGGTACACATCACAGCATGTCCTCACACATGGAACACGTCCTCACACATAATAGACATCCTCCTCACAGCCAGGAGATACTGGGTTCAAGTTCTCAGCTCGGCTCTCCCTGTGCTTTTGTGGATTTCCTCAGGGTACTCCCACATGCTTCCTCCTACAGTTTAAAGACGTGCACCTTAGGCAAGTCGGCTGCTCCAAATTTCCCTTGGTGTGTGTGTGGGGTGGGGGTGGGGGCTGTAATAGATTGCGACTTTTCCAGAGTGTGCCCTGCCTTTACCCAGAATTGACTAAGATAAGGCCACTGGTAAGGTGCTGGATTGTGTAAAAAACCCATTGCTGACTTTCAACAAGACTAGGCTGCATAGCCATCAGCGTGTTTCTTCCCTGTGATAGCCAAGCGAGCTGTCCAGGGTGTGCTCTGCCTTTACCCAGAGTCGGCGGAGATGGGTGCCAGCCTCCTAACAACCCTAATTAGGATTAAGCGGCGAACAAAATGAATATATGAACGGCACCAGCCTCATCACGACCCTAGTAAGATAAAGGAGCTTGTCAGACGATTGAATGAGTCTTTTCTGTACTCAGTGATGTAATGAAAGACTTGATCTGAATAGATATATCTGGCCTTAGCTCAGAGAAAAATTTTGATACACTTAAAAAAGACAGATGATTTGTACAGTATATGAAAAAATCTAAATCGCTCACACATTTCTATTTCCTCGGTGTCGTTAATTTGTTGTTGTTGGTTTTTTTCTTTTTTTTTTTTTTTTTTTTTTGGGGGGGGGTTTGCACTGCTGCCTTGTTAAAATATTCAGACAGTATTGCCTTTGATTAGAATTTGTTGCTGCAAAGAATTTCTATTTCTTTATTCAGGTTTTCTGTATAACTATCTGCTGTGAGATTTACATAAATGCTCTGAAACCTGAAAAGCATTCTTTTTCTTTGTTGTACAGGCCATATTATTTTTATTGAAAATCCATGCCAGTTTTCTGCAGCATGTATCAAAGGCAAATTTATCTAATAACAATTTGGCATTTCAAAATGATTTGTATTGAAATGCTGCTGTTCGGATTGTTTGTAAGATAAACCTGAAGGTGAACCTTCTTCTGGTAGAAGGTGTCTTTGTAGTCATGTTCTGATTTAGTTTTAGGGTGCATGTTACTTTAGCTATCCTGTTGTTTGACGGAACATACCGAATTTTAATATTTCATTATTAATTGTCCAGCAATAATGTGTCTATTTGACATCCACTGCGGTAAGTATGATATGTACCTTCTGGGAGATGGGAGAGCAGGAGGTGGTCTCTTGGTCAGGGAGGCTAATCAAACATGCATTCATATAATACTTGTTACTTGCTGCAGCTTAGAAAGGTATTCAGAAAGCTGAAGCTGATAACTTTGTGATGGGACTCGTACTCAAAGTCTTTCTGGCTACATGGGGTGAACAAATAGGATTATTTCTCACCGTGGTTCAGCCTGAGGGACTGCATTTTCTCCAAAGCCTTAACAGCATAGACCGGTACTGTGGAATTGCTTTAAGAATGACCCTGAATGCTGTTCCCAGTAGGATATAATGTTTATGGTTCTTACAGTGAGGCCTTGTTGAAAACCCTGTATGCTCTAATCCAGCCGGTGTTGCTCTGTGTGGTTCATGTTGACAGGTGGAGATGCTGGAGCGGAAGTACGGGGGACGTTTCATAACCCGACATGCAGCTCGAACCATCCAGACAGCTTTTCGCCAGTATCAGATGAACAAGAATTTTGAGCGCCTTCGGAGTTCTATGTCTGAGAACCGTATGTCCAGGCGCATTGTCCTTTCCAATATGAGGATGCAATTTTCCTTCGAAGGACCTGAGAAAGTCCACAGCTCGTACTTTGAGGGCAAGCAGCTCTCCTTGAGTGATGACGGCTCGAAACTAGCACAGTCAGAGCGTGGTGACATGGTACCTGTCAACGTTAAGTCACAGACAGGACAAAGTGACTTCACAGATGCCATCACTGAACTAGAAGATGCCTTCTCCAGGCAAGTGAAGTCGCTGGCAGAGTCCATTGACGATGCATTGAACTGTCGGAGTTTACATGGGGATGAGGGGCAAGATGACGGACAACGGGTTCATGGCGACTTGGAGAGGGACATCACGTATCAGGTCAAACCATCACATAGCGGAGACCGACGCAAGCTTGATGAGATGACTGCATCATACAGTGATGTGACCCTCTACATCGATGAGGAGGAACTGTCACCTCCTTTGCCTCTCTCGCAGTCAGTAGTGGACAGGACGTCCATTGATCCAGAACTGCAGCTGCGTACACTAAACTCCTCACAGGACTTTTGGGTACACAAGGATGACAAGGGCGACACTGACACTAGCTGTCGCAGCACACCGTCTCTGGAGTGTCAGGATCAGAGGCTAAGAATGGACCACCTCCCTCTGCTCACCATCGAACCTCCCAGTGACAGTTCGGTTGAGTTGAGTGATCGCTCCGAGCGAAGTTCCCTAAAACGGCAGAATGCCTATGAAAGGGGTGGGCCCAGCCAGCAGGGCAGCCCCAAGCGACATCCCTCGCATCCTTCCCATAGTTCCATCCCTAGAAGGGATGATGATGTTCCCCGACATCGATCAAAGCAGCTAGACAGCCACCTGGTTATCAATGGCACAGCCAACAGGCAGAGCAAATCCGAGTCGGATTTCTCAGATGGCGACAATGACAGTGTAAACAGCACATCCAACTCCAATGACACAATCAACTGCAGTTCAGAGTCATCGTCACGGGACAGCCTGCGTGAGCAAACACTCAGCAAGCAGACATACCACAAGGAAACACGCAACAGCTGGGACTCACCGGCCTTCAGCAATGACGTCATCCGCAAGCGCCACTACCGCATTGGCCTCAACCTCTTCAACAAGTATGTTCTGAATCTTACTTAGAGTGAGACAGAAGAAAGCAAAGAGCGATCAGGGGGGAAAAAGGTTCAAAACAAGGCGTTGGTCTCTCTTTTCATTACCAGTAATCACACTACAGTAATAGCTGTGAATACACAGACTTGCATTGTGATGTGGATGTGATGTTTTTTTTAATTATCATCTTGATCTTTAACCCTTGGTGCCTTGTGATTTGTATGAACCAATTAAAAAGTATGCATTTAATTTCACACTAGGGCGGGTTTTGTGTGTGCATGCACTGTGACTGTCATTGAGGGCTCTGTGTAATTAACACCAATCAATGATATGCCGAGTGTGACAGGCAAGCACAGTTAGCTTAATTAGCTGTTTAGACTAGTTTACATTAGTAAATGACAAGCTGTCAGTCCAACCATCATGCAAATACACTGCAGCTGTCCATCCTCTTCTTTGGAGTAGAGATGATCAGAGTCAGGCTGCAGATGAACAGGCTACCTAGGAGTGTTTGACATGAGTTTGAAATCTAGATTTCCCTGGAGCTAAATCCTGATTGCTGGTATGTGAGTGAGTGCGTGCGTGAGTGTCTGGGATAACTCAAAACCTTCCTTTTACTTAGTAAATCTAATGTGTTATTGGGTTTGAAGCAGGTCCTGGGTTCAAGTCCTGGGCTCGGCGTTTCTGTGTGGAGTCCTCCCTGGTGTCAAATGGAAATCTGATTTCCTCTCACACTCCAAGGACGTGCACATTAGGCTAACTGGCTGTGCCAAATTGGTCCTTTCTCTGAGTGTGGGGGTGTGTTGGCCTTGCGACAGTCTGGTGAGCTGTTCAGGGTGTACCCTGCCTTCCCCCCCCCCCCCCAGTGTCGGCTGAGATAGGCTCCAGCCTTTCTGCGACCCAAGCAGTTTGAGAAGCTGATTGTTAGCGGGTATGATAATGACATCATTTTTAGAATTTGAGTACATAGGTGACTCTGTTTGGTCTTAGACTCTCTGAAAACCGGTTCTAATACACACGACGGGTCTTTGAGCTCTTACATCTTCCTCTCACTTTATTGTTCACAGAAAGCCGGAAAAAGGTATCCAGTATCTGATTGAGCGTGGGTTTGTTCCAGACACCCCTGTGGGTGTGGCTCACTTCTTGTTACAAAGGAAGGGCTTGAGTCGGCAGATGATCGGAGAGTTCCTGGGCAACAGACAAAAGCAGTTCAATCGAGATGTCCTCGAGTAAGTTCTCTTCTCATCACTGGTATTCCTCGCTAACATTCCTTTTTTTTTTTTTTCCACCATATTCCTGCAGGCCCCATACTCATGTATTATACATGTGCTTTGTTATACTTACCATTTTCTTCGAAGAATAAGTGCGTTAATATATAAAGTATTTTTATAGTGTTACACAAATATTAAGGTCTTATATTTGATTAATACACATTTAAACCAGTCAGCCGTAACATTACCACCAAGTGGCTTGTCTGTACTAGAAAGCCCCGGAAACTACAATACAAGCTACATTTCACTGTGTTCTGACACCTTTCTATCATAGGCAGCATTAAGAGTTTTAGCAGTTTGTGCTACAGTAAGTCTTCTGTGGAATCAGACTACGGTAGATGTACACTAGCCATGACTCGCCACCCATGCTTCACACCCCGCCTGCCTTGGGCAGGGATGACACTCTTACCAGTTCACTGGTTGTCATTCCGTACCTATGGAAGATACCTGGAACGCCCCACAAGACCTGTCATCATAGAGCTGTGCAGACACAGTTGTTTAGTCATCATCATGTGATGCTTGTTAAAGCCAAACAGATCCTTACTGTTGCTCTTTTTTTTCCCTGCTACTGACACATCAATTTAGATCTGACTAATTTACCTTTTGCCAGATTCAGCCCACTCTTTGGCAGCTGCCGCAGCGCCAAGATAACCGTACTCACTTCACGTATCACTGGTCATAATTTTTTTAACTTGATGGCTGACTGGTGTGTATTTGTTTATACAGACACTCCCCGACTTATGTTTTTAATTGGTTCCGGACGTCCGAACGCAAGTTGTTACAGTGACATGTGACGTATGACCCTCATACTGCACTATACATCCATAAATAGCATTACCGTATCTCAAACACCCCTAAATCAATTATTATAAACATAACATTGCAAAATAATATCAAATATATAAAATATCAACATTAATTTCAAATAAATTAAATTCAAGCAGAATAATTTCAAATAGATAAAATTTAATCAAATTCACTCATCAAATACAGTATTAAATATAACCTTTAACATTCTCTATGATGCAATCTTTCTGCTTGTAAATGTTTCCAATGGTCGACCGGTCACATTACATGAAGCTGAGTCGAGTCACATTACATGAAGCTGTGTGTGTGTGTGTGTGTGTGTGTGTGTGTGTATATATATATATATATATATATATATATATATATATATATATATATATATATATATATATAAACTGAAATGGGAAGTAGGAGGGGCACGTTCAGTCTGTCGTTTGTAAACAATGGACGCGTCATTACATCAGCGTGCTACGGAGGTATGTCTAAACTCAAAATTTTATTTTTTTGGGGGGGGGGTTTTGTTTTTTGAAAAAAAAAACAAAATCGAAAAAACGGATGAGCGTAAGTCGGGGAGCGTCTGTATACTGTACATATACAAGTACTGTATTCTGCCTAAAATGTACCTTACCTCTATTAAAACAATACTGCTGTCAAATGACTGCTGGAGGTGGTGTACAGAAGACTGTTTTGTGCCAGACTTGATTTATTTTTAATACATCAAATGTCCAATTAAAAACTATTTCATTATTAGGTCAGAACAAATAAATCAAATCTCCAGATGATCTCTGAAAAATTCACCAATTTCATCTTGGCAGTGGCAGCTTAGTGGTTAATGTGATGAGTTACTAATCTGAAGGTCAATGGTTCAATCCTCACGGTCACCATTGTTGGGCCCTTGAGCAAGGCCCTTAACCTTCAATTACTCAAGTTGTATGAAGACTGATTAAAATGTATAGAACTAATTAACAAGACGTTAACAATTGTTGTATTTCTGTGTTAAAGATGCAGCCATTGGAGATGATCCTATGGCCCATGAAAAATTGTCCAGAATAATAGAAGTTATCGGTTCTAAAGAACCCAGTGCAGAATGCTGTCGTGGGGGGGGGGGGGGGGGGGGGTCTCAGTCCCCATTAACCGCGGAAAGTGAGGGATCCTTGTATTTCAAAACACAAATGCATTGGGAACACTGCACATTCTAGTCCATGTCAAAACATGCAGAAAAAATATATCAAATTTGCATTACTTCTTGAAAGAAATTGAAGAAAAGTGAATAATATACTGTTAAAAAAAAAGCTTTCTTCTTTACAAACTTAAACTTTCACTATATAAAATGAAAAATGGTTTAATATTTTGTTTTCCTTTGAATCACTGAACTAATATTTATTTGTATGCACACTGTTACTGAGAATTGCTGCACATCTGTGTTGTGTGGTATCAACCAACTTCTGGCACCTCTGAGCAGGTGTTTCAGCCCAGGATGATTGGACTATGTTCCACAGTTCTTTATTTTTTTTGGTTTTGCCTCAGAAGCTGCATCTTTGTCACACCACAAGTTTTAAGTAATAAGCCCGACGCCATAGTACGAGAAACATCCCCATATCATGATGCTTGCGCCACCATGCTTCACTGTCTTCACAGGTTACTGTGGCTTGAATACAGTGTTTGGGGGTCGTCTAGCGGGGCCGCTAGACCCAAAAAGAACAGTGGGGTTTTTTTTTTTTTGGTTTTTTTCTCAACAGTGGGACTTTGCGGGGGGGCCTGCCTGCCCATAGCTTGACTTCACATAGGCATGTTCTAATTGTAGCAAGACTCACGGGTAACTGTAGACCTTTTTTAATGTTCCTGAAGCTGATTGGAGAGTTTTTGCCATTTTGGCTGTTCTTCGATCCATTCGAATGTTAGTTTTTCCCTTTCTTATGTTGTTGTTGCTGTTTTAAGCATTTGGGATCCTTTTAGTTGAGCAGACTCTCATTTTCTGCATTTCTTTATCTTTTCCCCTCTCCAATCAACTTTTAAATCAAGGTTCTTCTGAACAATGTCTGGAACGACCCATTTCCTCAGAAGTTCATAGAGAAATGCTCTCTAATCAGCATGTACAACACTTGCTGCCTCACTGCCTTAAATAAGGACAATAGTTGGCACCTGTTTTTCAAAGAATGAGTTGACGTCACTAATTGCACTCCATGCTGCTATTATTTTGAACACAAACCTTTCACTCGATGATTCAATTACACAGACTCGGCAGCATACAGGTCATGACTGTTGGGTCTGTTGGATTCTGTTTCTCTACTACACCTGGTGGTCAATTATTTTCCATGTAGAACTATCATTTCTTCCAAAAGCACTGATTGATCAGGTTAGTGATGTTTGATTGATATTATTTTGAACACCACCTTATTTAGCAGTTGAGTGTCTATTGTTCCACTTCTTGTTAAAATGAATAAGGGCATGTTCTACATTTTACAAATCTGAAATTGCCAGAAAAAACTATTCCGATCTGCTTGAGATCTTAAATAAAGTCTTATCAATCAGCAAATCTATGATGGTCTGTTTCTGGCATGTTCTTACACTGGCTTTTGTCTATGCATTTCCTTTTGGCAGTTGTGTGGTGGATGAAATGGATTTCTCTGGGATGGAACTGGATGAAGCTTTAAGAAAGTTCCAGGCTCATATCCGGGTACAAGGGGAAGCACAGAAAGTAGAGCGGCTTATCGAAGCTTACAGGTGAAAACTCCTCCATTCCTCAACTTGCACAAAATCAGCTTAATACAGGTTGTAGAATAGATGTAACAGGTATAAAAGAGGTTTGTTCGTAATTCTGAAGGTTCTCGCCAATCTTATACCCCCATTTCACTGGAGCGCGGCAGACTCCTGGAAGCAAAACCGTAGTCATCCTCCAATGTTCCTCAGTCATTCCGTCATCTTCTGTGTCCTTCCGTACGATTCTAAAGGTATTCTTCCTCTTCCGTCAGGCCAATATTTTCCTCGAACGTGCTTTTGAACATGTTCAATAGCACATTCACGGAAAAATTTTCCAATACTGTTCCCTCACGTTCCTCCGTCCTTTCCACAAACGTTCCGTGATCATTCCTTTTATTACACAAGTCTTCCGTGAACGTTCCGCGAACATTCTTCCTTCTTCCGGGTGGTCAAAGCCGGCCACAGAATCCCCACAGAATACTCACGGAAGGTTTGCAGAATACATGCGGAATGGTTGTAGATAACACAGAAGATTTGCGGAATACTCAAAGAAGTCACTTCAACTATAAATATTAAATTACTCCAGTTAATTTTTTGTTTTCCTGTTCATGTAATAAAGTTTTAAAGTTATAATCACTGTGGTTTGGACTTGTGTGCATGGTTCTTAGTCTGGAATGATTTATTGAGGAGAAAATAAAAGGAACGTATTGACATTATTGATATTAAACATATTAACATATGTTAAATTTTAAATTTATTTGTAAATTATAAACATATTGCACATTAGAAACATATGGAAAATTACAAACATAATCTTAAATTTATTGTACATTCTAAACATAATATACATTATAAACATATAGTATGAATGAGAGAATGAGCTTCCTTGATCATTCCGCGTATTTATAGGTGGAATCAGGAGCAAATCCTTTGATCTTTGCCAATTTTTCCTCGTTGAAACGTGGTTATGCCAGGTATTCCTCCGTCAATCCTCAGTCGTTCCATATTGAATGTGGATGTTCTGCCTTCATTCCGCCTGTTCCGAGATCATTCCGTGGGTCTTCCTTCTAAAAAGGAGTAATACTGCAGTCGTTCCGCAAACGTTCTGTCCTTTCCATGAACGTTCCGTGAATTATCCGAAGGTCTTCCTTTGCTGTCCGCACTGGTTCCGAAGGTGATCCGAGCACTTTTACGCATGTATTCCGACAATGTACCGCAGTCTTTCCATGTCCTTTCCGAACACTCTGTGATTGTTCCGAAGGTGCAATTTTCCATAGGTTTTTCATTCATTTTCCGTGTTAAAATACCGAAGCTCCTCCATACAGTGCGTACCGCACCTTTCCGCCATGATCCTTGCATCCCGCCCTCCAGTGAAGTGGGGATAATTAGTCCTCACTGGGTGAAGGCAGGGTAAACTTTCTAGATCATCACAGGGTAACACACTCAGTCACACAAGGTTAATGTGCATGGTTTTGGACTGTGGGAAGAAACAAAGTGTTGACTGGTCCATGGTGATAAAAAAGTTGGGGACCACTGATCTAGAGGATGAATTCCAAGATGAGGGGGCAATTTCTTTTTTTTTTTTTTTTCCTTTTTAATTAATTTATTTATTTTGAAAGTAGAAATTCAGTGACAGGATTTAGTAGAATGCCACACTGTTTTGTCTGGTCTGTTGTTGTTTCGACTTTTTCCTATTTGGGAACTTGCTTGTGCCTGTTTAGTCAACGCTACTGCATCTGCAACCCTGGCGTGGTACGACAGTTTCGGAACCCAGACACAATCTTCATCCTGGCGTTTGCGATCATCCTCCTCAACACTGACATGTACAGCCCTAATGTAAAGCCAGAGAGGAAAATGAAGCTGGAGGACTTTGTGAAGAATCTAAGAGGTGCAACTTTTATTTGTTTATTCAATGAATTCATACAAGCCTTTTATTCTTACATAGAAAAAAAATGACTCTCAAAAGAAATAATCATCTGTAAATGCACATTTTCCCCCAAGTATAATCAATTCATGGAATGACATTGCATCATAATATAGCTCTGCATAAATATCAAGTAGCATCTGTTGCTGTGGTGTTTTTATGACTGAACTTTTAGGTACATTTAAGTGTAGGAATAAAAAAAAAACATTTCAAAGAGGGAGCTTCACACACACACACAGTTGTGTTCAAAATAGTAGCAGTATGTTTAAAAAAGTGAATAAAGCTCAAAATCCTGACAATAGCCTTTATTGCCATAAACACAAATGCATTGGGAACACTACACATTCTTCACCAGTTAAACATGAAGAAAAAAATATATCAAATTTGTTAGTCCTTTAAAGAAATTTTAGAAAAGCGAATATTAGACTGTTCAAGAATATATATATATATATATATATATATATATATATATATATATATAGAGATAGATAGATAGCAGTGTCTGCTTTGTTCTTTACAAATTCATTTACTGTATAAATTGAAAATTTTATAAATTGGGGTTTATTTAGTTCTACAGTCGGCCCCCTTCTTACGAAAACCCCTGAACACAAAAAATCCAGTATACGAAAAACATTTTCCTAAATTTTTGTCCTCTGTATACAAAACAATTTCTTACGAAAAGCGCCAAACGCGCCATTCAAACAATGCGCGAGTTGCTCTCTCATTGGCTGTCTCCCAACATCCCGCCTCACTGGCCTCCCATTGGCCAGGAGGGAGCTGAATCTCCATAGTACTGTACCTATAATGCGTGTTTGTCACAAGCGTAAAGGAGAAATGTACTGCTGGTTCGTGAGTTTTTCTGAAAGTGCTCATTACAGCTTATTTTTCGGTTTTTAAGTTGTTTAATTCAGTAAATGTTTAATAAATGTGGCTCGCTCCGCCGAGTGTGGGCGACGTCACAACCGACACTGGAGCCCCCGAGATGGGGCGCGGCTCATCCGGACCTCCGATCCCTCAAGCAAACAAGTGAATGTTGAGTACTAAACAAGTGTTCAAAGCGCACTTGTCTGCTTGACAGATCAGAGGTCCGAACAAGCCGCGTTCCGCCCCAAAAGCTCCGGTGTCGGCTGCAATGCTGCCCACACTTGGCGGAGAGCGTCACAAATGTTTAATAATGTTTAATATTGTTTGGTTTGGTTAATTAAAAAATTGGTTAATAAAAAATGTTTAATAATGGTTTAATTAATAAATATTTTAATAAAATGGTTTAATATGTTAATAAAAGGTTTAAATGGTTTAATAAATAATTTTGTTTTACTTTTAACATATATTTCATACAAAATTTGTGTACTTTTATCATTTATAAAGGGTTTATAAAGTAGTCTTGGGAGCCTTGGAACGAATCACACGTTTTAAATGTAAAATGCGCCTCTACTTACGAAAACTCCAGGTTACGAAAAAGGCTCTGGAACGGATTAATTTCGTAAGAAGGGGGCCGACTGTATATCCATTGCTTTTAAGAACTGCTGCACATGTTTGTTGCATGGAGTCAACAAACTTTTGGCACCTGTGAACAGATATTCCAGACCAGGATGATTGGACTACATTCCACAATTTTGTATTTTTTGGTTTTGCCTTAGAAACTGCACTCGGCTGTTCCAGAACATCAATTCTGTTGGTCTGGAACCAAGATGTTGCCTTTTTAATGATGTGTTTGGGGTGTCTTATCTTGTCGGAACACGTATTTAAAGGGCATTTCCTCTTCAGCATAAGGTGGTATGACCTTTTTAATTATTCTGATGGATTCAAACTGATCCATGATCCCTGGTATGTGATAAATAGGCTCGATACCATCTCATGACAAACATCCCTATATCCTGATGCTTGCACCACCAGGCTCCACTATATTCACAGTGTACTATGGCTTGAATTCAGTGTTTAGGGGACATCAAAGGGGGCCACGAGACCCAAAAAAAACAATCTTACTTTCATCAGTCCACACAATGTTGTGCCATTTCTCTTTAGGCCAGTCAATGTGCTCTTTGGCTAATTGTGACCTGTTCAGCAAGTCGTTTTTCCCCCCAATGGTTGGGCTTCTTTCCGATAGCTCAGCTTCACATAGGCGTCTTGTAATTGTAACAGGGCTCACCGGTAACTTTAGACTTTCTTTGATATTCCTGGAGCTGATTATGGGCAAAGTCCTTGCCATTTTGGCTGTTCTTCGATCCATTGGAATCTTTTTTTTTTTCTCTTTTTCTATATCTTTAGGGTATTTGTTGCCTTTATAAAGCGTTTGGGATCATTTTATCTGAGCAGCCTCTCGTTTTCTGCACTTATTTCTATGCTTTCCCCTCTCCAATCAACTTTCGATTTCGATGGAGCGATCTATTGACCTCAGCATTTCAGAGAGAAGTGTTATATAACTATGTTCAAATGTTCAACATTTGCTGCTTTGCTTCCTTAAATAAGGACAATAATTGGCACTTGATTTTCAAAGAATAAATGACATCACTAATAGAACTCCACACTGCTATTATTTTGAACACTTTTTTGCTATTATTTTGAATTTCAAGTCATGATTCAGTTACACAGAATCAGGAGCATTCAGGTCATGACCTGGGTCTGTTGGATTCTATTACTCTACTACACCTGATAGTAAATTATGTGCCATGTTGAAATATCATTTCTACCAAAAACACTGATTGATCAGGTTAGTGATGTCTGACAGTTATTATTTTAACACAAGTGTGTGTGTGTGTGTACACAGTAGCCACCCCCCCCCCACACACTCATTGGTCGTGGCCCCATACCCGCGGATTAGCGGCAGACCCGGAAGTTACTAGCACGTGATTCAAATTTAGCCAATGGCTGAGAGTTTTTGCTTCTCCCTCCTTCTGATTGGTTGCAGATGATGTGTACACCTTTTTTTTTTCCCTCCTTTGCGCACATGTCATCAACGTGATTGCGTGAATTGTGAATTCACTTTTTTTAGTGTGTTTTAATGATTATTTAAGCCCTATGATGTCAATCAAACACCCTGCATCTTCTCTAGCTTCTGGTAAGGAACCTAAGCACTTTATTCATTGATAAATAGATCACAGTACATGACTACATTTTACTACATTAATTACTGCATTAATGACTAAGACTATCTATAGAACATGTTTAAGAAGCATATTTTAGCGCATGGAATATCATAAATAGGGTTTAAAGCCGCGTCAATAACCTGCGGATTTTCAGGATCCATGGAAAGGGGCAGAACGCAACCCCCCGTGAATACCGGGGGGGGGGTGGGGGTGTTACTGTATGTGCGTGTGTGTGTGTGTGTGTATATATATATATATATATATATATATATATATATATATATATATATATATAATGCATACACACATTTTATATATATATATATATATATATATATATATATATATATATATATATATATATATATATAAAATGTATGTAGGGGCAGTGGTGGTCTAGTGGTATAGGGCGCTGGATCGCTGATCCAAAGGTTGGGGGTTCGAGTCCCACTCTCCACAGGGTTGTCACTGTCCCCCCCAGTGCAGCTAACTGGGTTATCAAAGGCGGGCCACGTC
>CM045732.1:16052974-16177974 GCA_024760905.1 Plotosus lineatus
GTTTCATTCATGTCTGCAAGCTCATAGATTTAAGATGCACTTTTGTTGTTCTTGCTGCTGCAGCGTTGCCTCAAAAATAAACTTGAACTGAGCAAGTTGCGATGGGATGGAACATACAGATGAAAAAGAAAGCAGTAAATTTTCTTTGACTTGTATTCCGTTGCAAACGGCATGATGTGAACGAGCGAGAGAGAGATTTTCTATCGGCTTTTTTCAGGGGTCGACACAGCGAATGACTCGCACGTTTGATTTGGCATAGATGTTTCCACAACCCTTTTAGCAAGGGACGGAAACACGCTGACGGCTTTGCAGCTACTCTTTACATAAGTCAGCAATGGTTCTTCTACATGCCTCTCACCATAGACAGTGAGAGACATGGCTCGCCTTTGATAACCCAGTTAGCCGCACTGGGGGGGGGACAGTGACAACCTTGTGGAGAGTGGGACTCGAACCCCCAACCCTAGGATCAGCGATCCAGCACCCTATACCACTAGACCACCACTGCCCCCGTGCAAACTGCATGATGAGCCTAGATATTTTTATTAGCCTTTATTTATTAACCTGAACCAAATTGCTGACATTCTGTACTTTACAGGTCACATGGACAAGCCTAAAGGCTACTGGAAAACATTTGTGGATAAAATGAGACCAAAAATAGAACTTTTTTTTTTTTTTGCTAAAATCAGAGGCATTATGTTTGAAGAAGGAAGACACTGCATCCCTGCACAGAAATATGATTCCTTATGTGAAACATGGTGGTGGTGATATCAGTGCGCGGACATTTGCTCACAGGACAAATGCTCACAACCTTAATTTAAAAAATGGACATTTGCTCACATTTTTTTCTTTGTTCTAATAAATGCATAATACAAAAAGATCACAATATATTATAAAAATTCTTTATTCTTATAAATACATAATGCTAAATTAACTCATTATACATTAAGGGTGAGGGTTTAGGGTTAAAATTGAACAAAAATTTTTATGTTGTGAGCAAATGTCTGTTTTTTCATTTATGTTGTGAGCATTTGTCTTGTGAGGAAATGTCCTAGAACCGGTGATATCATAAATTGGGCCTGTTTTGCTGCCACTTGGACAGGATATATTTTTCTAGTAATGGAGCAATGAATTTTGAATTATAGCGGTAAATTATAGCAATGAACGCTATACTGTTGGTGAATTGAATCACGAGAGAAGTGAGACATACAGAAAAGCAACCACCACAAAGGTGCAAGTCATTCTCCCAAAGAAATGTTAAAGAAGTAACTTTTTTTTGTTTTGTTTTTTGCGGAAAGGCCAACACAATGTCCTGATCTTGATGTAGTAGAAATGTTGTGCAAGTAGCGAATGTGAGGAAACCCACCAACAACACTAAGTTGAAGCTGTTCTGTATGGTGGCAGGATTGATCAACAAATATTTAGTTACTGCACAGACGGGTCTGAAAGCAAAGGTTTACAAACTGTTGTCAAGCTCAGATATGTAATATTATAACATTTTCCTTAATAAATAAATGACCGCGGGTAATATTTGGGCTCATTTGTTTAACTGGGTTCTGGTTATCGCCTAACGTTCCGGACTTGTAAGAAAATCGGAGGTTAATACAATATTTTTTCAGAAGTTAGAAAAAATTATAAAGGGAATACAAACTGTGAAGCACCACAACAAAACACTACCGAACCATATTCAGTACACATTACAAACGTATGGCCACAGACGACAGATGAAGTGGGTCGGCGTGCTCGACTGGCCTGGCTGGAGTCCTGACCTGTCCATAACAGAGACTGTGCAATGAATTCTGCAATAAAAATTAACAGCCTGGGACTATTCCACATCTTAACGCTTGATACCGTTATTCACTTGGTGTCTTCAGTCCTAGATATCTTTTAAATTGTAAATGCTTTCCCATTGCAGCTTGTAAAAATTGTGCCAAAAGTTGAAGTCAGTGCTTATTTTAGCCAAGACAATAAAATTCAAGAGTAAAAAGTCTAATGTATGTTTTATGGTTTTTAATAAAGTACAGATCATAAAGTATTTACTGATCGTTGTTTTACATTTTAATTTCAATTTTAACATAGCAGTCCAACCTTATCTGATTTGGGGGTGTAGTAAGCTTATGCTTTGTCATATTGTTTGATTACTAACTCTCAGGCGTTGTGATTCTGAGAGGCAATGTTAATGGTAACATCATTTTAGCTTTGCATGCTTGGGCTCTGTTCAAAGGCAGATGAAATATGAGAAAGGAGACTTATATATTTCCCCACTGCTCATTTTTTTTTTTTAGCTCTGTATCCTGTAATACTGATAGGTAAGTTATATTATATGTCTTGTTAGGTGCCTAGAATCAGCTTTATTCAACTATAATAGAAGATTACATATACAGACACTCCCTGCTTTACGTTCATTCGTTTTTACATATTTTTCAATTTTACTTTTTTTTTTTTTTAATTGTCAAATTTTGAGTTTAGCATTCTCTCTGTAGTACAAGACGTACCTACTTAATATGCTGACATAATACACTACTTCCACATGACGCTGCGTCCATTGTTTCCAAATGACAGACTGAACGTGCCCCTCCTTCTTCCCAGTTCACCGCATGTTACCCTTGTGTTAAGACGTTGTCTCTGTGAACTTTGTGTTTGCACTGTTTTGTGGACTTTTGTAACCCTAAGCAAATATGGTTGGTCAGAAGCGTAAGCCTACTAGTGATAGTGGTAATCAGAAAAAGTGACAAGCTATCTCCTTAGAAATGAAGATGGCTATTATCAAGAAAATCGATTCTGGTGAAAAACACATGAATGTCGCACATTTCTTCCAAATGGCCCCGTCGACCATCGGAACCATTTACAAACAGAAAGATCACATCACAGAGAATGTTAAAGGTTATATTTGATACTGTGTTTGATTGTTGATGAGTGAATTTGATTAAAATTTATCTATTTGAAATTATTTTTGCTTGAATTTAATTTATTTGAAATTAATGTTGATATTATTTGATATATTTGATATTATTTTACAATGTTATGTTTATAATAATTGATTTAGGGGTGTTTTATGAGATACGTAATGGTATTTATGGATGTATAGTACAGTATGAACGGCATACGTCACTGGAACACACAGTAACAACTTGCGTTTTTTTCAACTTGTGTTCGGCCGTCCGGAACCAAACTAAAACGTAAGTTGGGGAGCGTCTGTATACGTATTAGCCGAGAAAAGTGCTCAATCTATCAAATAAAATAAAATGTTATCCTCTTATACTCAACACTTCTTCCCTCTACCTCAATATTATTCTCCCAAGCTCAGTCCACCTGTTGTGAAGCAACTAGTGG
This sequence comes from Plotosus lineatus, assembly GCA_024760905.1. NCBI lineage: Eukaryota > Metazoa > Chordata > Actinopteri > Siluriformes > Plotosidae > Plotosus > Plotosus lineatus. The sequence goes on from CM045732.1 coordinate 16,056,305, forward strand.
CTTCCCATATATCCATTAGTTTCCCCAGCAGGCAACCAGGCTATATTCTGCTCTGTTTATCCCCACTGTACTGTGTTGTGATGTGTAAGCGTGCTCTGATTTGTGGCATGTCCTGCTCAGGCAAGCGAGGTCGCCGCAGCAGTGCAGGATCTCTAGACAGCAATATGGATGTAAGTACCATAATGTAAGGCTCACCCTTCCAGCCTGGCGTTAGAAAGAACTCCTCCTTAGTAACTTTGACTGTGATACTGTAACTTCATTCTCGCTTTAATTCTTCTTTTGACCTCTTCATTGATTTTTTTTTTCTTCAGTTTATGTATTTGTAATGTGTTAAATGTCACTCACTGCATGAGCTATTTTCCTCAGATATAGTTTCTTTGAAAATAATCTTCACCTTTCCAGCAGACAAAAAAAAAAACCACGCACATAACGATGGGAATTTCGCTAATGGTTTTCGATTATTTTTCTAGGCATATATAATGATTGTGATGGTTATTGGAGACCATTAGGCCAGCTCCCATTATGATGTGCGTGTATGGTGTTTTCACCAGGGTTCAAACGTACTGCTGTTAACCATCTTGCATGAAGATATTCAGCATGCTAATGTTTTTCAGCAGTCCAGGTTGTTTCTATTTCATGTTTATATTTATATATATATATATATATATATATATATATATATAATATATATATATTGTACACACACACACAGAGTGATCCCTCGCTACTGCGTGCTTCAGTTCCTGCAGCTTCAGTGCATTGCGGTTTTTCAAAAATATTCATCGAAAAATTAAAAATTAAGGAAATAGGGCGATAAGTTAAGGAAAATGCCGCAAAACAAGGCCAATTATGCAACAAAAACCTCCAAACAAACAAAAACAACCAAACAAAACTTGGTGCGCATCTGTGTGTGCTTCAATTCATGTGGCTTCAGTGCATCGCGCTTTGGTTTTTTTTTTTTTAATTCATCGATTTAAAAAAATAAGGAAGAATAGGGGGAAAATTAAGGAAAATGCCGCAAAAACAAGGCCAATTATGCAAAAAAAAAAAACTTAAACAAAAAAACAACCCAAAACCTCCAATCAAAACGACTTGGCATTTTTTTGAGGTGCGCATCTGAATGTGCAGGCGCATCTGCGTGCATGTGCGTACACGTCTGTATGTGTATGTATTTATATTTTATTTACACCTTTGCATTATTTTTAATGTTTAATTGTTATTATAAGTCAGTCGGGGGGGGGGGGGGGTTGATCCTACTTCACGGAATTCGGTGGACGCATGGGGATCTCGGTCCCAATTAACCGCTGAAAGTGAGAGATCCTTGTACACACACACACACACACACACACACACACACACACTCGTATGTCTCCACACACACCTGTTTTGTTTTTTGTTTTTTCATTTGTTTACTTTGTGGCTGTGCACAGAAAATGTTTCATGACTGAAAGAACATACTTTTACACTTCTAAATTTCTCCATTGTGAGATTAATAAAGCTGTATCTTCTTCCTCTCCGGTCTTGGAAAAGTGTACCTTGTCCTATATCGTCCAAAGAATTGACAGTGAGAGAAAGTGTGTGTGACTAGGGCAGAATACTAGGATGTACAGGTATAGTATGACTAGAAATATTCCATCCATCAATGCTTCAGAAGGGGTAACAAGACAAACAGTAATTAATGTGATGTAATTAATAACCGTTACATTTGACACACAGTACTTCAAACTTTATCCCAATTAAAATTTACCATTCACTGCCACTTCCAGCTTTTGCATGGCATGCATGCCCATTCAATATTTCCTGTGTCCTCCTATGTGATCCTTGTTGCCTGAATGTTCTGACCATTTTGTTCCAAAAATGTCATACTGATGAGTAGTGTGGGGAATGGAAATGCATTTAACATTGTATTGACTGTAAATTCATTCTGTTGTACTTTGATGATTCAAACCACATTCCACATCTGGCAAAAATGATGGAATCACCAGAGTATGAGGCTGTTCACCCAGCTTTACATCCACTTTTCAACAATCACTGATATATAATGCAAAATTCTGCCTTTCAATCAAATCAAACAAAGACAATGAAATTTTAAATAATATCATTTTTTTCCAGATCACATTGCGAATGGAGAAAAACACTTTAGGAATTAATTATGGAATCACTAACCCAAAATAATAATAAATCACAATAAGTACTTTTTAACCCGATGACCCGAGTTTGTAAGGCATGGGCTTTCACATGAAACTGGTTCCAACTTTCTTGAGAAGCAGTCGTCACTTCTGCTGATCAGCTTTGTAGGATGGAACATTATCATGGACCAGTGTAAAATTTCTAACATGATCTGTAATTGACATTGACTCGTACTGCGTTCCATCACTGAGTTAACCTGCTTTCCCGAGAAAGAAAAGCTTTAACATGCTTTGCTCTGTGGCGAGATACATCACTGCATAGATCGAATGAGAAGTGTCCAGAATTTCAGGGCACACCTGTGCATTGACATGTTGAAGTAATGATCGCCACCTCCCCTGGTCTTCTACCTGCCATGCAACCAATAAGATAAATGGTGAAGTTTGGTTACTGTAAGAAGTCATCGTTATGTTCTGTTAGAATGGCACAAGAAAAACCTCTCGCATTAATTACTTGGTTAATGGATATTTGTAATTCATCTCTTAATATCACATTCATGTAGACGTCCAGAGTCTATGATTGCATCTCGTTAACCCACTGTATGCCTGTTTCCTTCTGGTCAGGCGTTAGTTTCGTAGTTTCATACAGTATTGACACACAAAAATCGACTTCTATTTCCATCCATTTGTTTTATATTTGTTTTTTTATGCAATTGATTTTGTTTTCAGTCTTTCAGACAATATTGCTTTGCTTTTTTTTTTTTGTTTTTTTGCCCTGATTAATGTCTTCCTGGCGTCACTGTATTGTTTTCTCATTATTTATAATGCACCACATTTTAGACACAACTGACCGGGACCAATCAGCATCTTTTGCGACACTCTATGTTGGATTTCCTTCTTAAAGAAGATTTAACTTTTTCCTTTTTTTTTTTTTTTTTTAATTGACAGCTGTTTTGGGGCAAAACAATTCCTCAGTAAGAGCTTAGTAAGGTCTGTAAGCAAACTTCAGTGATTTTAGACCTCTGCCAGTATTTGATTTTGGATAGAAATATGACTGTAATTTGGAGTTACTTAATTTGTCTGGTTTGTTTCATGAAGCCAAGTGTTTATTGTCAATAGAGTAATTTTTTTATCATAATGAGATGTATTTATTTACTGAAAAGCTCTTTTTGGTTTTTTTGGTTTTTCAATCTGGGTGAATATTATCCAAGTGTGTGGTGATTCCATAATTTTGCCAAGGATTGTACCAGATCAAAATGTTTATTTATTTGTCAGTGCTCTGGTTTTTGTTTGTTTGTTTGTTTGTTTTAAGCAGCATGTCAGACTCCAGTCCTGGAAAGCTGTTTGAGTAGCTATGACCAATTTTGAAATGACCTTATTTCATTGTTAAGAAATTATTTCTCTGTTGGGTGACAAAAAGAAAATATAATATAATAGTTTTGTAAACTTGGAACAAACAGATGCCTGACATTCATCTCATTAATGGGTTAATAAAATATATTTTTAGAATTTTTTATAAACATACCACCGCTAATTACAATGAAAATAAAATGCATTACATGTAAACTAATTAGTATTAGGTGTGAGAGGAATCGGCCCAGCAGTGCTCCAGACTTTCAACACAGTAGTCTGACCCCCTGCTGTATATTTCAGTGATGTACCCAGTTTTCTGATAGACCTGCTTTCTTTCCTCTTACCGTGTGTGTGTGTGTGTGTGTGTGTGTGTGTGTGTGTGTGTGTGTGTGTTTACAGGGCTCCATCATTAGCAGTCCTCACATGAGGCGCCGTGCTGCTTCAAGTCGTGACTGTCCCTCACGTCAACACTCGATACCCAGCTCATCCTCATTGCTTGGCTCATTATTTGGCACCAAGCGGGGTGCCAAGTCACCTTCTCTGCCCCCACAGCCTCCCCACCCATCCCACCCCACCTTGATCTCTCATACACCACACCCGTCCAACCTGCACCACACAGCACGTGAGGGCACAAGCCTAAGTGAGGCACATCCACCACACCACACCCAGTACTGCCACGTTCAGCAGAATCCACCCCCGTACCACCACCACCACCATTACCACCCACCTGCACACATCCAGTACCACCCCTCTTCTGCAGCTGCATCTTCCTCCCATGGCCATTCTCATGCACAACACACCCATGGGCCCCACTCTCAGCACTCACCCCACCCTTCCCATCTGCAGCATCACCACAGCCAGGCTCCAACCCCGGCAGCTGTCCCAGGCAGTGGGAAGCCCAAACACAGTGGCATCAGCACTGTAGTGTGAGAGACTGAGACTGGGAAGGACTTTCCAGAGGCACCTTGGCAGAATTGCTCTATAGCTGGCATGTGAAAGACTGTGGCCCAGGAACCAACTGGGAAAACGGGGGATTTAAAAAAAAAAAAGGCATTGTGAGTCGTTTCATTTCATTTATAGCCCCTTTCCTCTGGGACGAGAAAGGGGGGGACACACTGTGTAGCACTGGCTTTCTCTTCCAGGTTTTCAGACGGCTGCTGGACCCTGTGGGTTTCCCCACCTTCATTTCCACATTTCCTGCACATTACTGTTTTTATCCATTCACTCCCTGACAAGGCTGCTTTTTCAAATTAGGGTTAATTCATCCTCCTTTGCTTGTCTGTTGTGGGTTTTTTTTTGTTTGTTTGTTTTTTTTTTTCATTTATTTATATAACTGTACACCTGGACATGTCTGGTTTTCATGAAACGACAATGCCGAGCATGCACAAAGACCATAGCTACTGTTTTATCTTGTATTTAATTGCTTATGGAGCACTATAAACTACCCTGCTTGCTGATTAGCAGAAACCGTCTCAGTAGAATGATAATGTCTAGAAATTGAGAGTTTAAACACAATGGTCAACAATCTAGCCTTGAATAAAGTCACTCACAAAGACGTAAGTGTTCCAGTATTTAATGTAGCTGTAGACTACAGTTCTCTGTGAAATAGTTAGAACTCTTTAATGTGCCAATTATTCAAAAGCAGTTACTGAGATAGTAATAATTGCTTTGTGTGTCGTGCATATACTATTTTGTAAAATAACAATCAATATTACTGTTACAGAATAAAATGCGTCGGAAGCGTGAGATGAAAATCTCAGTATTATACTCTTGAAGTAGAAGATCCTAGTTACTGTTGTTTAAAAAATTTAAAAATGTAAAAAAAAAAAAAATGTTAAAAACCCAATTAAAAATCAGTCCAATACTTTTGATTAGGTAAGTTAGGGCTTGACCCGAAATTCTGGTTGCCTTTGAAGCAAAACTCTGGAAGATTCTTGAACAAAACTTCGAGGATCTTTTGTTCCGGCAGAACTGTGTTTACTGCGCTCATCTGCTCATCACTGAACAATCAGGAGGCAGACGAGCAGGAGGAAGGAGCGAGCTAATGCACAAAATCCTCCCTTGGCCTTGACTTCTCAGTCCTGGCTATGTAGTGCACCATGGTTTTATTTTTTTAACTATTTTTTTAGGGATGAATAAAATTATATGAAGTAACTACATTTAAAGATCAAGCAGCTTCGCGTGACGCGGTATTTTGAGGTACAAAAAAAAAAAAAAAAAAAAGCTTTGCTCAAGAGGATTTCAACCTTTGTTTGTGATTTTTAGGAGGGAGGCTACATTCCAGAGTGACTAATTTCTGTCCCCATGTATTTCAAGAGATTTCTCTCGGGTTCTTGCTGTGCTGTTTGTGTTCTCAGCTGGCTGAGTAAGTTGGTGTGTGCCCTTCAAACTCTGGGTGCCGCTGTCTGTGGTTCTGCATGCAACGTAACTTGAAACAAGCTTTCTACAGTTTTGCTTTCGGTTTGTTTGTGTTTTTTTTTTTTTTTTTTTTTTTTTTTTGATGACTAATGCCTTTCACTTACTCATAAATCCGGCTAAGTATTGTATGAAGTAATGTATATCAGGAGTTGAGATACTGTATGTACCTTTATAAAAGAAGTGAGAAGAGGAAATCACGGTAGGTTTAATTCATATGGTTTTGCACAGGTCTTCAATTTTTATAAGTTTCTTTATGTTGAAGATGCTGTATATAGAAAGGAATTGAAATTATGATCTGATTGTGATCTTGGCTCAGATAAGAAAGATCTAAATAGCGCTTGTCTAATTTTTTTGTTTTTCCTCTAGTGTTCACTCGTGTACAGGAACTATGGTAGACGTTTGCTATCTGAGCTGAGTATCCGCCGTCAAGAGGTTTGCTTAGCAAATGTTGTTCTGTTTGTCCTTTTTTTTTTGTTTTTGTTTTTTTTGTACTAATCATATGTGCAATATGTATGTTTTAGTTTTGTAAATGAACATTTGCAATCTAGTGACAGACTTTTCTTTTCCATGAAGCTTGTCCTTGTCTTTAATTTTGCATTGCTGCTCTCCATCCTTTCTCTGTTCGAACAACTTGCAGTGAGGAATGTCAACTGAAGTACTCTTGCATGTAACATTATACTGTAAGGATATTCTCTAAATATTGTATATTCCCAGAAATATCAGTGTTAATGACTGTTGTTGAAATTTTAAGTGACATTAAAAGTATGTAAACTTCTTTTCATGCAACCGTGTTCCCATGGAAGTCATTTTGTTATATTTTGTACCAGAAAAGTTTCAGCTCGACAAAATAATAGAGCCAGCTATATTCCAGCTTTAATGTACACACTGTGTATCAGTGCTTTTAAAAGCAGATCAAGCTTCCTAGTTGCTGTTGATATTATATAATCCTACTATTATTTAAATATTAATTATATACTATGGGATCATTCATGGTGGTTATCAACATAAGGAGTGATTGAATCAAATCACTAATTATTATTATTATTATTATTATTATTATTATTTATTAATGTTTGAATGCTGCTCTCAGATACAGTTTTAGGTTTGTAACTTGCATAGTAGAATAACACTGAAATCTCAGATGGATTATATTTATCAAGCCATGCCACAAGGAAGTATTCATTTAACAGATTATACATCGAAATGAAATTAGAGCGTCTTAAAATAAATTGATTTCTGGGACAAAGTAGTAAAAAAAAAAAAAGAAAGTCAATGTTTCGATTTTTTCTTTAAATACGTTGTTAAAGCTTTTTCCCTTCATTTTCATTGTGCAGCAGATAGCAAGTGTAAAGCTTTAATCGTGTACGTTGCAGGATTGTCTACTGTACGACTCATATTCCACCGCATGCATTTTCACTGCTGTTTAATGTGTTATCTACCATAGATGAACATTTAAAAAACTTAGGAAATGTACTTATTTGTTTTTATTATGCATTTCCCACTGTGTTCTTTTTATGATTCGGATTTTTTTTTTTTTTTTTTTTTTGGGGGGGGGGGGTTGGATGGGGGGTGGGGCTTGCTCTCACACCAATTTGCCACACATGAGCATGTATTCTGGTTTTACTCATTGTTCTAAAAAAAAAAATCATTGCACTTGTGTGTCTGACAAAGATTGTCATTGTAAATATGATAAACATATAATGAAATTGGGGGGCGGGGCATGGTGGGGAGAGGCTCACAAGTATTTAAAAATTTTAATTTAAATGGAACAGGGCAATAGGGATAACGAGTGTATAAAGTGTGTATATTATTAGTGTTTAATTTTGTCAAGCATAAGTTCATGGGTATATTTTTATCTATTTTAAAAGTGTAATTAACCTACTTATACAGTACTACACCATGCATCTGATTTGGCGTTGGATCCATTTGGATTGTAGGTCTTACAAGCTGGCTGTTAACAGAATTTCTCACATTTATTGACATTCCATCACACATACATGTAAAATGTAGCTTATTTTATAGGCCTAGTAATATGATTGACAGGAGAAATTCATGTTATGTATTCTGTTTCTAAGTAGATTATGAGACCCTACAGCTGTAAATCTATAACTGTGACCATGTGATTATCACAAAATAAAAATATACTGTCAGATTGATAACTTGTTGATCTGTCTGTGGTGTGTACTCTGGGAAATATGTAGTTTGCTATTGAGCATGAGTGAAATTTATTGTTTGTGCAACACAAAAATTGATTCTTGTACTGAACATATCTTTCAATATACACTTCATGGACAAAGGTTTGTGGAATGTTTGTGGGGAATAATTAGGGAAGGAAAACATACCACAAATACTTGGACGCACACAGTTTAACGGAACGGCTTTGTATGATGAAACAATTTTCCATCATTGAAATGAAGGTGCTCGAACTTGTTTAAACATGACATTGTCCTTGAGCACACAGTGAGCACTCACTGACGCCAAAATTTTGGACAGTGTTTCTCATTGTTTGGTTTTATTGGAAATCCAAACAATGAGAAACACTGTCCAAAATTTTGGTGTACACCTCTGCATTAACTTCGGAGATAATAACCATTGCCCCCACTCCTTTACCTGAAATTCAACCCCATACACTACATGACAGAGAAATTATTATTGTTATTATTGTTATTATTATTATTATTTTGAGTTGTCGTCTTTGTTCATCAGTTCAGTTCATTTTCTGTACCCGCTTAATCCTAATTTGGGTCACGGGGAGGCTGGTGCACATCCCAGCCAACTTCGGGTGAGGGCAGAGTACACCCTGGACAGCTCGCCAGGCCATCGCAGGGCGGAAACACGCTGACGGCTTTGCAGCCTACGCTTGTCGAAAGTCAACAATGGTTCCTTTACATGCCTCACACCATAGACGGTGAGAGACATGGCCGGCCTTTGATAACCCAGTTAGCTCCACTGGGGGGGACAGTGACAACCTTGTGCACAGTGGGACTTGAACCCCAACCTTTGGATCAGCGATCCAGCGCCCTATACCACTAGACCGCTGTCTTCTTTGTGTTTCATTAATTTAGACCCCAACAAAAGCTCCAGTACTGTACCATCTCCGTGCCCAATGCAGATTTGATGATTTGTCAATGTCTGTCTTCCTTTCGGCTTTTTTCCTTTTACTCGGGAGTCACCACAGCGAATCATCTGATTCGCACATTTGATTTGGCAGAGGTTTTTACGTCGGATGCCCTTCCTGTCACGACCCTTTTTAGCAAGGGACAGAAACACGCTGACGACTTTGCAGCTACTCTTTACGAAAGTCAGCAATGGTTCATTTACATGCCTCTCACCATAGACAGTGAGAGACATGGCCCGCCTTTGATAACCCAGTTCGCCACACTGAGGGGGGACAGTGACAACCTTGTGGAGAATGGGACTTGAACCCCCAACTTTTGGATCAGCAATCCAATCATCACGCACACACCATGGCTGCATCTCTTTGTAAACTAGAACCACACCAGGTTAACGCCGGAGCAGTGGTAAGAACCCCCTGCCGCGCCCCTAATGTTGCTGTTGTCCTACTGAATTGAGTAGCAGGCGAATACAACACACACTACAATTATCTTCTAACAACACATACGGTATGTTACTCACATGCATGAGAGTAAATAATGCTCAACAGAAGCAGGTGGTGATCGTCTGTTTTTGTCCTTCAGTGGGAACACAAAGCAGAGTTAACTTATAATTTGCATCCGTCTATTGCTTGCTTACTTCAGACCGTTTTGAATTCAGGGTCTGGCTAATATAAACGTGACATGCAGTCATTGTTAGCTCTTGGTTTGTTGGTTTTTGAAAAAGAAGTGAGAAAATACATAAATGGATAATTTCCTTGTTTTCTAAACCAAACAGCCTATGAGAGCCATTTCTTTTAGACAGGGACTTGCCACTGACTCAAAATGTTTAATCGACTGAAAATGAGCTTCACATTGTTAAATAAGCTTCGCATGAACTCCTGTTTCCACCCATTTGGTTTCATTTGTTTTCTTCTCCCCTTTTTTTTTTAAATATATTTTCAAGTCATACTGCTTTAAGTTCTCGGTCCTAAAGCTTTGACATCTGTGTCAACTGCTTTCCTTTTACTACTTTCTTATTTTGTTTGCAACTACAGTACTGTACACCAAAGTTTAGACATGGCAGACTTTTTTTGTTTTTTGTTTTAGAGCAACCAACTTTTTTGTGCTACCCTCCTCCTTGAAGTTTTGTAATCTTTCCGTTGTTTTCACTGACAATCTCTTTAGTGTGGGAAGTTCCCTTTCAAATATAAACACAATAATAATTGAAGGCTTATATAAGAAAAAAAAAACTTTTTTTAGTGTGATCTAATTTGCAACTTTTTCTGAAATGCAAGAATTTCTTTCTTTATCCTTCAATTCCATATATAACCAATATTCCATAATGTTTCAAGAAAATTATTAATTTCATGTACAAATCGCATGTTATCTTCCCAGTATATTTTTACTGGTACCCATTTATACTGCTGGGTGGACAGAGGCACACTTGTGGTTCAGACCTTGCCCAGGGGTCTTAGCATAGTGGGAGTCTAACTGGGATTCGAACACACAACCTCCTGATCATGAGCTCCACCAGCTCCATGAGTCACTAGCATCCCATCCAGGAGGAGTAGAACTCCTGGTAGCTTCACGCTATGGAAACCGGGGATAAGCCTGATGAACCACTTGGCTCGAGTGTAAAAAGCCCAATAGACTACTTACATGTACAAATGACCATAATTGACAAACTCTCTCTCTTAAAACCATTCAGCCTGAATCTAGCAAATTTACTTTTTTTTTAATTAAAGCGATGCCAATACACGTATTAAGAAAATCAAATGAGGTGTATTTAGTGCAATGTGGATTACAGTTGAATCCAAAATCTGACATACACTGAGGCAAAAAGACACAAAGGAACAAAGGGCTTACTTGTTGGGTGACTTTTAAAATGGATTCAATATGAGTAAGTTTAAATAATTTTTTTTTTTTTTTTTTTTTTTTAGCTTGGAGGCTGATCTACTCAAAATTATAATGATTTCAAGCAACAGTTTTGTTATTAAAAAAAGTGTCTCCTGCCAACTTAAAGGCAGAATTGCTAAATCAAGATTGAAAAGGCAGGTAACAGGAAGGACATTTTAACGTTTTAATAACTAATCAGTTGATTTATTAGAAAAACAAACTTGAACTATGTAAACGTACACTCACATGCTTTGTTCTCTTCCTTCTGATCATATCTGATGTCAACAACAGGATCTGGAAAATATTGGTTTTAGTGGTAATGTGCAGGTGGACTTTAACGATAAGAATTTTTTTCTTCACAATAAAATTATATTTTTTTATCCATTCTATGTCCATAAGTTAAATTAAAATGGATAAGTAGGATTTATAGAACACAGAACAGAAGTTAACGGTACCGTAACTCATACCATTGGTCTACAAATTAAGTAAAAAATTATTGAATACAGTACACTAAAATAAAAACCACAGTACAGTTAAAGCATAAGAACAATAAAGATAAGAATTTTTACCCTCGTGGTGGTGAGCAGTTGGCATACGTAAATGTTGGAGAGGGTGAAAGGAGGAGGATACCCTTCCATAACAGAGAGGGACAGAGGAGGACTATCCCCTTCCACAACAGCTTCAGGTGAATCAGCCAAAGGTGTTTTTCCTTTTGCTACTCGCTTTGGCATGGATGACTCTTCTTCAGGATGTTCCTTTCTTTTCTTGAAGAACATTTATAACGTGGCTTGTTTCTGCCTTCTTTTCAAAACCTAACAGAAGTGGCTCATGAACTCATCGTCAAAGGTGTTCACAGCGATGCTAGCTTTAGCTTTATCAGGGTGATGCAGCTCAACAACTTCGGGACTTGTTTTTTCTCGCTCTTTTTTCGCATTCGACTTGCAGATTTTGGTCGACTTCCGGGACAAAAAAAAATCCCGGATTTTTTGTTCGAATTCCGATTTGTTTGACCTCTAAAGCGTTCGAGAACCGAGGTACCACTGTATAACAGAATAACTAAAGTGATTACTTACAAGCTTTTGCTGTCACAGCTTTAGGAAAATTTAACAAAGGAGCAAAAAATAAAAAAACATGACTCAATTCATTACTGTTTTCATAGCACTTAATTGCAATTGCAGAAAATCGCTTTCCAGGCATCTACATGTATTCCACCGGGTCAGAAGGAGGTCGACCTCACTGAATGATGCAGGAATTGTACATTATTGTGAGAAGCTTATGGAAGGGTATTACAGTTTGTATTGAATAAATTAAACAAATTAAAAAGCAATGCTCCTAAATATTAGCATAATACTGTACATGAAAAAAAATTGTGCCAGAGAAAACTGAGTGTAGTAAATAAAAGACAAAAATATATCTGTCCGTTATCTATTATTTTGAAATGGCCTGATATGGAAATGAGACATACTGTGTACCCTAACTGGTTTAACACAGGAAATGTATGAGAAAGTTGTGTAAACATGCATTTGAAATTCTTTAGCTTGGCTTTATGTACAAGTTTGGCCTCATTTCTATGTACTGTGTATACATATATAATGCTCACTCATTCGGCAAAGCGTTTAATTCTATTAGGGTCATGGGGAGGCTGGGGCCTATCTCACCCAAGTCTGGGTGAAGGTGGGTACACCCTGAACAGCTCAGCAGATCCCCACTGGAAACACGCCGCACAGAAAACTACACGCACTCAAACCTAGGGGCAATTGTTAACAGCCAGTTAGTCTAATGTGTATATCATTGGACTGTTGGAGGAAATCTGAGGACCCACAGGGGTCTAACCCCACACAAGCACAGAGAGAACATCTGTACAGAAATGCCCTCAACAAACTTGGGACTCAAAACCATGACCTTCTTGCTATAAGGCGGACAGGCTAACCACTGACGCCACCATGCCGCCCTATATTGTAACAGTCGTTGTAAAATTACATATTGCTATGAGACACGTTGGTGTTGTTTGAAGCATCTTCATCAGCATAAGCACTTTTACTTTTAGTTTTAAGGGCACAAAAGAAAGTTGCCTGTGTGTTGCATCAGAATTTCACATCATCCTCTGCGCAATAGCTTTTGGAAAATGAGTTTTCTGCTTTCCTCACGTTGCCTGCTCGAAACAATTTACACCACCATTAAGAGTCCATCCCTGTTCAGTCAAGTAAAACTGACATTTACACAAAGGTTCACTGAATACCTATAAAGTAATTAGACATTTTAAATAGCTATAGAAGTCCAAATACGCATAGCCACAGCCACAACAGAATATATGACACAGCCTGAATGACAAATGATGAATAATTTCATTTAACAGAATATTAATATTTTAACACACACCCCATGTTGAGCCTTAATTATCAGCCATATTATCAAATAGAGTTATACTAATGATAACCACAAAACAAGAGATTAAACGTTAAATACAGCATTTAAAAAGGTGTAGGTTTTGTGTGTTAATGATTCACATGATTCCCGTGTTTTTGTTGTTTTTTTTATTTTTGTCTTGTATCATTTATATCCCAGCAGCACTTTTCTTTGGTATTTATTAAATTCAGTAAATGCATTAGTATTCAGAGTCAGACCTGACAACTCTGGATTCTGAGGGCGGAAAACATTCTGTACACGCATATTCCCATCTAGTGGTAGTTAAACATAGCCAGTCCACTTCTCTGCATGTTTTTTGGAGGTGAGAGGAAATAAACTTGTGGACAACAGGCATAGCAACTCCATACAGACCTGACACCACATTATTTATTTATTAGTTTTTTCCCCACAAGCCCTGAAATTCAAGGCCAGTTATTGTGTTTTTGCAATATACACTGGAGAGATTTGGTTTCGAGATCAAAAGATGAAGCGAAGCAGCACGGTAGCATAATGCTTCGCGCATCTGCCTCAAAGCAAGAAGATCCTGGGTTCAAGTCCTGAGCTCGGCAAAGGCGTCTCTTCGTGGAGTTTCCAGGTTCTCCCCCATGCTTGTGGCGGTTTATTCCGGCTACTCTGGGTACTCAATAAAAACCCCGTGCACTTTAATCACCCACATCTACCCCACTGACTGTGAACCATATCAACCCATCTACTCTGCCCTCAGATACATGTACACTTGAATATAGGCCAGTCTACAAAGCCGTCCCTTCTTTTCTTTTATTGTTTATTAATTTATACTATTTATGTATCTATTTATTTATTTACTTATATAATATATATGTATGTGTGTATGTTTGTATTTGTATCTATTTTTGCACCCCCTACTGATGGTACCTCAAGAGCCTGTAACAGTGAATTTCTCCATTGTGAGATTAATAAAGCTGTATCTTATCTTATCTCATCTTACCTCGCACAGACCAAAGACATTGTACGTTTGACGGTTCCGGGACACTTGCTCACAGGACAAATGCTCACAACCTGAATGAAAAAACAGACATTTGCTCACAACATAAAAAATTTAGTTCAATTTTAACTCTTAACCCTAACCCTAATGTATAATGAGTTAATTTAGCATTATGTATTTATAAGAATAAAGAATTTTTATAACACTTTGTGATCTTTTTGTATTATGCATGTATTAGAGCAAAGAAAAAAAGATGTTTTGAGCAAATGTCTGTTTTTTCATGACTGTTGTGAGCATTTGTCCTGTGTGCAACTGTCCTGTGAGCAAATGTCCACGCACCACATTGGACGGATTGGCTATTCCAAATTGCCCCTAGCTGTGAGTGTGAAAGGTTGTGACAGTGTTGGTCATGCAATGGACTGGCAAGCTGTTCAGGGTGTACTTTCTTCCGCTCAGAGCAGGATGAGCATACCCTGGGTCTTCCCACAACCCGAGTAGGAGTAAACAGTTTGGTGAATGAATAAATTAAGGGACGAAGGAAGGAAAATAAAATGTGCTAGACATCACTTGTCCTTTCTCAACAGCTGACCAAACCATCAGAAAGTTTTGATGATAAACCAACAAGCAAGAAAAGTCTTCTTCACCAAGTAAATGCACAGCGTTGACCCCAAGATGTAAACCACTGGAAAGCCTCAGGCATACGAAGACCTGGGGAGAGTTTACAAAATAAATACAATTTTAAAATACAACCTTTACAGTTCTTTCTCAACACCTTACATACTTACTATGGTGGGCTGAAAAGTTCATAGACTGACCGTGATTCAATAATTGAATTTGACTAAATATGTGGGTTTTGTTGTTTTTATTGTAGTTGTTCCACATTTTCTTTAATATAGTCTCCACCATGGTCTATACCAGTGGGTTCTTAACCTGGGTTCGATTGAACCCTAGGGGTTCAGCGGCGGTCAAGACACACACCCGACTCATATTCATGATGACACTCCCCACTTGGCCATCACTGGCTGCAGGTGATCACGCTACATTGCTTGGCCAATCTGTGCTGCAGGAAATTTGGTGTGCTCTATAGTCGACTTGTGACTGTCGTGATGGTTTGTCGTGTGATTTCTTTCTGAACGTTTTAATCCTTACTATGTTGAGCAAAAAAATAAAGTGGTCGGACGAATAGGTACAACATGGATTCACATATATAACAGAACGTGATGCTAGTCAGCTTCCTATCTGCATGATTTGCAAAGTAGGATCAACCCCCCGCTGACTGACATATACATGCATGTCTATGTGTATACAATATCAATAAATACATATTCAGTGCTATACATGCTTATAATAACAATTAAACATTCAAAAATAATGCATACGATGTAAATAAAATATAAATACACACAAATACGCACGCACTGGGATGCACACCTCACATAAAGATGTAAGTAGTTTTGATGGGCGGAGTTCATGCATTGTATTGGTTTTGTTCTTTGAACACAGTGATGGTAATGCACAGTTCAGTTTGGTGCCCCAGTAAAAACCTATGTCTTGAAAAAAATATATCATATTTTATTTTTCAATAAAGAATGCTTCGGTGAATAAGCGTATGAAATTGGTGGGCTTCAGTACCGCCAACAAGGTTAAGAACCACTGGTCTATACACTTCTTTAGTCAATGATGCAGCACTCGGCTCCCCTTGATATAGACGCTCGTACCCCAATGATCAGATGGATTACTATGAACTTTTCTGCCCTCACTAGTACAGATGAGAGAAAGATCAATTTGTGCCAGAAAAATGGAAAGAGCAGACTAGAGGGACATGTACATAAATAAAGGGCTGTCTTTCCTGCATCACACATGCACTTCACTTTGAAAGTGTGTGTGTGTGTGTGTGTGTATATATATATATATATATATATATATATATATATATATAAAAATCTAGAGAGGTGGAGGTATGCCCTGGAAAGGAGGGAAATGAAGATTAGCCTCAATAAGACAGAATACATGTGCATGAATGACAAGGACCCAAGTGGAACAGTGAGGTTACAAGAAGCAGAGATAAGGAAGGTGGAGGATTTTAAGTACTTAGGCTCAACAATCCAGAGCGATGGTGAGTGTGGAAAAGAGGTGAAGAAGCGTGTGCAGGCAGGTTGGAATGGTTGGAGAAAAGTGTCCGGTGTGATGTGTGATAGGAAGGTATCGGCAAGAATGAAAGGAAAAGTGTACAAGACGGTGATGAGGCCAACGATGCTGTATGGTTTAGAAACAGTGGCCCTGGGGAAAAGACAGGAGGCAGAGCTGGAGGTAGCAGAGATGAAAATGTTGAGGTTCTCTTTGGGAGTAACGAGGATGGATAGGATCAGGAATGAGTACATCAGAGGGACAGCACATGAAAGATGTTTTGGAGACAAAGTCAGAGAGGCTAGATTCAGATGGTTTGGACATGTACAGAGGAGGGATAGTGAGTATATTGGTAGTAGGATGCTGAGGCTGGAACTACCAGGCAGAAGGCCTAGAGAAAGACCAAAGAGACGATTCATGGATGTGGTGAAGGAGGACATGAAGGTCGTTGGTGTAAGAGAAGAAGATGCAAAGGATAGGGTGAGATGGAGGCAGATGATTCGCTGTGGAAAAGCCAAAAGGAAAAGAAGATATATATATATATATATATATATATATATATATATATATATAAAACAATGTATTAAAGGTAAAAATCTGCACTCTGAATTCTTATTAAGTTTCCTTCAGTCCAATACGAACACCATTTAAAGTGCTGGGAAAATCAAATTCACTGATTCTGTAGTTACGGACACTGTAGTAAATCCTCATTATGCATGATTGTACTTCATTATCTGACTCGTGTAATGAATATTTGCATAATGTGTAGCCGCACAGTTTTTGTCTATCTGGATACTTGAGCTCAAAGGTAGAAAGAGGTGTTTGTGTGTGCCTGTGTGTGTGTGTGTGTGTGTGTGTGTGTGTGTGTGTGTGAGAGAGAGAGAGAGAGAGAAAGAAAAGTCATGGCCTTTGGCAGAAAATTGAGTGTTATTCAATTATTCTGGTCTGACCTTAGAGAAAAGACAGCAGAAGACTAAGCAGCAGGAGATCAGGCTGACAAACTAGTCACAGGGTAAATGCCACCCTCTGTTTCATCTGTGTCTTTTAACCGCAACTTTGTCGTACAGTGATACCTCATCTAATGAGTGTCCCTTATAACGATTTTTCCATGATACGAGCTTTGAACCCACCAAAAATCTGCTCCATCCAATGAGCAAAAATTCACTTTACGAGCTCTCCTCAAAATGGCTTTTCCGGGCCGATTAGCCTCGTATTCTTCTGCGTGTATTCCTTCGTGCGCCGAGAATGCCATGTGCAGTGCTTCTCAATTATTTTCTGTGACACCCCCTCTAGGAAGAAAAAAAAAAAAAAACATTTCACGCACCACTATAGAGTTTATTGCACTTCATATTGTTTGCTCAGTGCTTTTTCCTTACACCATAGCGTGACAATGAGAGCGTCACTGCCAACTACTGTAGTGGATGTGCAATTACACTTAAATCTATTACAGTATGGTACACGCATCTGTATGTTTGTGTATTTATATTTTATTTACAGCTTATGCATTGTTTGTTAATGTTTAATTGTTATTATAAGCATTTATAGCATTGAATATGTATTTATAGTAGTTAAGGTGCTGCGTTCATGATTGGGAGGTCGTGAGTTCAAATCCCACTGAGGCCCTCACTGTGCTAAGACCCCTGGGCAATGTCTTAACCACAAGTGTGCCTCTGTTCACCCAGCAGTATAAATGGGTAATAGTAAAAATATACTGAGAAGGTAACTTGCGATGGACTAGAGTCCCATCCAGGAGGAGTTGAACTCCGAGTTGTTCACGCTACAGAAACCGGGGATAAGCACCGGCCTGATGAGCCGCTGTGGCTCGGGTGTAAAAAGCCCATGGACTTTACCTTTTATGGCAAAAAACATGTTCCCCAGGGTCATCCCCCCAGCATCACACCATGACATCTTCGCCGTAGTCGATGATCGGAAGGGCTACTTGACTTATTATTTATTTGTTTGTGGCAGGTTATATGAGTTTGGAATTAATTGGTTTTCTGTTATTTCTCATGGGAATAATTGCATCATCTAATAAACTTTTCGGCTTCCGAACTTGCCCTCGGAACCGATTAAATTCGTTAGCTGAGGTATCATGGTAATTTTGTGAATTTGGTGATTTCTAAGTGAAAGTACTACAGTGCCTGCAGCACAAATTACTATAGCAACCAATCACAGTGAGTATGATGGTGAGAAAAGTTTTTTTTTTTAGATATAAAGATATTCACTGCACATTTGAGTCACTATTGTATTTCTGAAGAAATACAAATACAAGAAGTTCAATTGTACAAATATACAATTAGGGCAGTGGTGGGCTGGTGGTAGGGTGCTGGCTTATTGATCCCAAGGTCGAGGGCTCAAGCCCCACTATCACCAAGCTGTCACTAACACCCCCAATTGGGTGGCAAGAACCATTGCTGAGATCGTAAAGAGTAGGCCATTTGACTGCTGGTGGCCCTCACCCTCAGTCGGCAGAGATGGGTGCCATCCTCCCTCTGAGTAGTTCACTTGAATCAATGCATATGTAGAATTAGCATTTTTCTTTTTCTAAAGTGAATCAATTTGAATATATAGTAGGACCCCCCCCCCACCCCGATTCGCCAGTTTCGCGGTTCACCGGTCACGACCCCGCATACTCGCGAGTTAGCGGAATCCCCAGGAAGTTACTTTTAATGATTATTGAAGCCCTATAATGTCACTCAAACGCCCTGCATCTTCTCTAGCTTCTGGTAAGGAGCCTAAGCGCTTTTTTCATGAATAATATTATCACAGTAAAAAAAAAAAAAGTTTTTACTTAATCATTACTACATCTTACTGCATTATTACTATATTAATGAGTAAGACTGTCTATAGAATGTGTTTAAGAAGCATATTTTAGTGCATGTAATATCATACATAGGGTTTTAAAACCGCATCAATAATTGGCGGATTTTCAGGACCCACTTGAAGGGGCGGAATGCATCCCCCACAATCAACAGGGGGTTACTGTATAGGTTTTTCTTTTGGTGGAACGGTGGCATAGTGGTTAGAATGTCCGTCTCACAGCAAGAAGGCCTGGGTTCAATTCTCAGCTCTGGCTTTTCTGTGTGGAGTTTGCATGTTCTCCCAATGCTTGCGTGGGTTCCCTCTGACAATCCAAAAATATGCACGGCAGGCTAATTGGCTGTTTAAAATCTCCCCTAAGTAGGTGTGTGAGTGTGTGTTGACCCTGTGATTACATGGCAAGCTGTCCAGGGTGTCCCCCGCCCTTACCAAGAGAAGGCTGAGATGGGCACCAGCCTCCTTGTGGCCCTGATTCGGATTTCTTATAAAATGAACAAATATTTTTTTTCTTCCAATTAAGTTCACTGAAGCTGTTAGAAATGCAGATCACCAGCAGTTTGTACTGAAGGACTCAGTAATTAAATCCTAAACGCAAAAGTATTTATTCAAGTTATGCACCCAATTTGTAAGAGTATATTTTTGAAATATTTATATTTCCTTTCGTAGTCCAAAGACGTGGTCTATTGGCTAGGGCGCAGGATTGCTGATCCGAAGGTTGGGGGTTCGAGTCCCCACAAGGTTGTCACTGTCCCCCCAGTGCAGCTAACTGGGTTATCAAAGGCAGGCCAGGTCTCTCACTGTCCATGGTGAGAGGCATGTAAAAGAACCATTGCTGACTTTCGTAAAGAGTAGGCTGCAAAGCCGTCAGCGTGTTTCTATGACCTGGAGAAGGATGGGCTCCGCCAGGCCAAATCAGCCCAAGTCCCGCCATGAAGGTGCCCTAACAACATCCTCGAATGTTAAGGGATAAGTGAAGTGAAGTGAGTCCAAAAGACATGCACAATGAGACAAGCTGGCTGCTCCAAATTGCCCCACGTGTGTGTCAGTGTGACTAGTTTGTTTGTTTGCGTGGGTGTGTAGAACTGTACTTGTGTGGCGAGCTGTTCAGGGTGTATCCCGCTTCACCCAATGTCGGCTGAGATAGGCTCCAGCTTTCCCGTGACCCTGCTCGCAGTCAGCAGTTTAGTAAATACTGCCCTCTAAGGACAATACATTCCAGGTACGTACTTGCATATTTCTTGACGCCTGATCATGACGTCATTTCTGTGCGACGAATATAGGTGAAAGGTTTTGCTTGGTACTTCTTTTAAATTGCGGTTTCAAGTACCTGAATTGTGAAGGTTCTGTATGAGAGGATGATGAATCTTAACAGAGTCTTTGCTTTGGCAAAAACGATTAATCTCGGAAGGCCTTTATTTTATGATAAAACCGGTAAAAAGCTGATAACCTCATCTCGGTGTCATTCTCCTCACCGCTGTGTACAGTCGAGCTCGAGGAGTTTAGCCTACGCCAAGGACCTTTTCCTAGGAAAAGTAAACAAGGTGTGTGTCAAATATGCGGCTACATGATTACATTCATTTAATTTATCCGTACATTAACTTTCTTTCCTATTTTCTGTGGCATACTTGAGGGATGTTGATAGGATTTTAACATATTGGCGCCACATAACTTGACATTGATTTTAATAGGTTTCAGGTTATATTTGGTGTTTCGGTGTGTAACTGCTTTTGAAACATGTTGGTTTTCAGGTACTAATGCCGTGTCTGTCTATTCCTTTCTTCAGAATGAAGTCTTCCCTTATCCAGAAATCAGTAATGAAGAGTTAGAAGAGTTAAAACAGTTTGTTGCTCCAGTGGAAAAGTTTTTCAGTGAGGATGGTAAGTAACAATAAAAAAAAAAGCTGTTCATGTACAGTAAACCAAAAAGTATTGACCTATTGACCATCTCACTTCTTTAAAGTTGATTCTCAGAAGATTGATGAAGAAGCGAAAATCCCATCTGAGACCTTGGATGGCTTGAAAGCTCTGGGGCTGTTTGGAATCCAGGTTCCTGAGGAGTATGGTGAGATCAACCTTCAACTGGACTGCTGTAGACTTGATGAACAGCTCATTCATGGTGTTCTGGCATCAAAATGTGTTTTTCCTGCCGCCGATGCATTATGTGGGGTTTTTGTTGGTTTTTTTTTATATATACAGGTGGCCTCGGTCTCTCCAATACTATGTATGCTCGTTTGGGTGAGATCACGTCCCTTGATGGAGCCATTGCCGTCACACTGGCGGCACACCAGGCTATTGGCTTAAAAGTGAGTGATACTTGATATATAAGAGTCTTGTTCAAGGACTCAACATTGACAACCTGATGGTACAGAGGCATGAACCCTGATCTTCTGATCTATACCCAAAACTGCCCGACACACATTGCTTTTGTGTAAAGATGCCAGTGCCGTGTTTGCTGGATCACAGCTAAATAAAATTAATAGTAATAATACTAAGCTCAAAAGGCTCTCATTAGTTTCGTGAGACCTGAATATAGCCTGATTTTCAGTGGTATCAAGTTTGCAAGGGTCACACAGTGGTTAAAGTCTTGGGCTAATAATCAGAAGGGCAGGGGTTCAAGCCCCACTACCCCAACAATTTTGCTATGTCTTGGTTGTCATGCTCAAGGACTGCTACGGAAGCTTTAGTTTTATTTCACCAACATGGCAACCCACCTGACCCTTGCCATGTTTGCTTTTGAAGGTTGGGGTGCAATAAGGAATGACAATATGAAGGATAACTGTAGTCACCTGTGTTCTGGTGGATTGATAGCATTAAGACCAGTCTGATCTTCAATTCTATTTTTTTTTTTTTTTTTTTTTTTACCCTGCACAAAATCGATTGTAATTGGTTCAGTATCTCGTAAGCATGCTGTAATGACAATAAACCCATTTTGCCACTGACAGTCTCATTTACATTTGCATTTATTGTATTTGGCACATGCTGTTATCCAGTCCGACTTTCCTTTTTTCTTATTTCTACAACTGAGCAGTTGAGGGTAAAGAGCCTTGCTCAAGGGCCCAACAGTGGCAGTAGTGGTAAAGGGACTTGAATCCCCATCCTTCTTATCAGTAACCCAGAGCCTTAACCACTGAGTTCTATTTTCAGACAGTATGGAATGGATCCATATAGAACTTCCTGTGCGTGTTCGCTTCAGTGTCTATAAAAAAAAAAACAAAAAAAACTGAAGTTTTCAAGTACAGTGTACTTTTCAGTGCCTGTTGTCAGTTATCATACGAGGATATTTTCTGATATGAAGTATTGGCACTTTATTCAGGACAGGACTTCTGAAATTTGCTTTAAGTTCTGCAATGTTTACTGTTATTTCAGGGAATCCTTCTGGCTGGAACTGAGGAACAGAAAACCAAATACTTGCCCCGATTAGCTTCAGGAGAACATGTCGCAGCATTCTGTCTAACTGAACCAGGCAGGTCTGATTTCATTACCAATACATTGTATATTTTATACTATTTGATTCTGTTTGATTCCTTAAAGGAGTGAATGTCCTAATGTCTTTTGTTTTAGTGGAAGTGATGCTGCCTCTATTCAGACTCGTGCAACACTGACAGAGGATGGGAAGTATTTCCTGCTTAATGGCTCAAAGGTGACAGTTATCAGTAATAAGTGGGCATGTATATCTTAAAATGCTTTATTCAGAATGTATGAGTTGATTTTCCTTAGCTGTAAAGTATGAATTTTAAATATGGAGAACAAATCAAAAAACATTTTGACTGCATCTTGACTTTTTTTTTTTTTTTTTTTTTTTTACTGAGAACATTGATTTTGTAAATAGTCTTTGACATGTAGTGCTCATAGAACTATACAGTGAGATGTTATTTGATGTTAAACCTCATGAGCTTTTGTTTTGTTTTTTTCAAAGTAAACAATTGAAATTTTTATTCTTGGAACACATTTATATAAAAAGCTGTAAAGGTAAGCATCTACCCTTTTGTAATGTTGCCATTCCTTCTCACAACAATTGAAATACACTTAGGGCCTGAACACACCAAGGTGTTTGCTAACAGGTCATACAGTGTCGATGTTTTATTTTGGATTCAAGCTCCCCAGTGCATTTTGTAGTGGAGACAGGTGTATAATGGTTCTTGATGAAGCTCTGTCTCAGGGATCGGACATTACGGCGTTCAGCTTAGACTTGTGCCTTTGACTTTTACAAATCCAAATTCCCTAGAATCCTTGAATTATTCATTATACATCAGTGCACAAGTGACAAAACTCAATACGTGCGGGTCAAATTTGGACCACCATCTTATGTGTCCCGCAAAATCTTTCAAGAATATGATTGCCATACAGTCTTTGCCTCAACCGTTACCATGAAACTTAATTTGTAATCCTTAAGCGAGGTGGTAGCCTATTTCAATTAAACAACTGGCCTTTGATCTCCATTAAATTTAGAGATGTGGCCCTCTGTGGAAATGAATTTGAAAGCCCTTCTGTAGAGGCTAAAATACCCATATCCCTTGCTATCTTTTTTGGAGGATTGTTTTCCTACTCCCAATTTTTATGTAGTTATTCACTGCAGCTTAATGTGCGAAAGGCCAAGAAACCGATTGTGGATTTTTGGAGATCCAGGGCAACAATGTGTAAATAGTAGATGATTACATATACCTTCGAGTTCATACTGACGGTGAACTGGACTGGGTTTATGAATCACCACTGCACGTTACAAGAAGGGACAGGAGTCATCTCTATTTTTGTGGAGACTCATGTCGTTTAACACCTGTGGGACACTGCTCAGCACTGTCCTCTATGCTGTTGCATGCTGGGGCAGCAGGCTAAGGGTTGCAGATGCAAACAGACTGAACAAACTGATCTGCAAGGCCAGTAACGTTGTGGGGATGGAACTGGACTCTCTGATGGTAGTGTTGGAGAGGCAAATGCTGACCAAAATAAAGACAATATTGAACAATACTTCCCACCCTCTTCACAACCTGATGATCAGTCACAGGAGCCATTCAGTGAGAGACTTATACCACCGAGAAATACTCTACTGAACGACACAGGAAATCATTCCTCCCTTTGAAAATTAAACTGTCTCCTCCACATAGCAACAACATCCACTGTTATACATTTACATTCTACTGTTTATCATATTGATGATACTGTACATATCCCTCACTGACACCATCCAGTCTCTGTATGCTTATATAGATATTACTACTCAATTTAGATATGTATATAATATTTATAAGTTTTCTTTTTCTATTTCTTTCTTTGTATGGAGCAACCGGGATCAATAAAGTATTCTGATACCTAATTGGTTGATCTCATTAAAGCGCTATACAAATACAATTAAGTAGAATTGAATTGAAGGTACCCTAAACTGCCCCATCCCATCTGTTTTTGGAATATGTGGCTAAAATGCTGTGAGTGATGTTAAAATGGAAGCTGCTACCATGAACCTTCAACTAGTTCAGGAAGGTATGGCTATGTATAGTGGAGTAGCTGAGTTATGTTATCATCCGCCGTATTGAACTTTACTTAACTTTCTTAAATGATGGTTATTATTATTTTGTGATATTATTCTACATTTGTTGTAAAGTTTGGCATATTTGATACCTTAAAAAATTAAGATCAATTTAAATTCATATATTCTACATTCGATATTGAATTGATGCCCTTTCTTTGTAGTATAAATGTTCAAATCTGGTCATTATGCAATTAAATCAATGGGCATCAAAAATATACAAATATTACGTATGCACATTTAATGAATGAATTAATTTTAATTTTGAAAAATCATAAACTAAAAGGTTAAGCAAATCTTTAACGAAGGTTGCATAGAACCCAAAGCATGTGGAGAAATTCAAGGTTTACTTTCAGCCGGCTATAAATTGGCAAATACAGTATGTTCTTTGCAGATTTTTAGAATTTATAGACAACTGGTTTCATTCAAAAGAAAAATTGTCCACATTTGAACTTTTGGCTTCATCACTTTAAGATCTGGATTTCCAATGGTGGGATGGCCGACATCATGACCGTGTTTGCAAGAGCAGAAGTGTTGGACAAAGATGGACAGAAACAAGACAAGATAACAGCCTTCATCGTGGAGCGAGCATTTGGTGGCGTGATCAGCGGCAAACCTGAGGACAAGCTGGGAATCAGAGGCTCGAATAGTTAGTTAACTGTTTTGTACAATGTATAATGGTTCTGAAGCTAATATATAGATGATGTCCTGTTTTTTTTATTATTATTATTGCTCATTGTAAAAGACAGGGTTTTGATTAAAAGTGTGAAGAAATATTTTTGTATTTCCATGTACATCACTGGTAAAAATGTGTTTGTTTGTTTTAATGGCAACTTGTCTTTATTTCGTTTTAGCGTGTGAGGTGACATTTGAAAATACAAAAGTGCCCATAGAGAATGTGATTGGTGAAGTTGGAGGAGGATTTAAGGTGATATGACAGCAACATACAAAGGAGTGTTGTGTTGATGAGCATGTCACGGTGTAGTGCTGAGAACATTTAAGTATCGGCTGTTTGTGTCTCCACAGATTGCTATGAACATCCTGAATAGTGGGAGGTTCAGCATGGGAAGTGCGTGTGCAGGAATGGTCAAGAAGCTAATTGGTAAAAGATATCAAAGAAAAACGTTCTGTATTTTCCTTTTAAACGGATTGGATCATGAAAACTGAGCATCAGTTTTTCTTCTAGAAATGACGGCGGAATACGCAAGCACAAGGAAACAGTTCACGAAGAAACTTTCTGAATTTGGGATGATTCAGGTATGCTGACTGTCACCATAGCTTACTGATCACTTAGTGCAAGTTATATTGGAAAATGTATGCTGTAGAAAAATGTTGGTCTTTCTACAGGAGAAATTTGCCCTCATGGCCCAGAATGTGTTTGTAATGGAGAGCATGGCATATCTGACGTCTGGGCTGATGGATCGTCCTGGAGTTCCTGATTGCTCTGTCGAGGCAGCCATGGTGAAGGTAAAGCTTATTTCACCCACTTTTTACCATTAATGTGCTTTCCTTTTTTTGGTTCCTTTCTGTCTGTGGGTTCATAAAACATCTCTCAGGCTCGTGCAGCATAAAAAAGCACAACCTCTGACTCGGAAAGGAAAACAGACTTGTGTACAGACGCTCCCCAACTTACGTTTTTTTTTTTTTCACCTTACGTTCGGCCATCGAGAACCGAACTAAAACGTAAGTTGTTACTGTATGTTCCTATGACGTTCATACTGTACTACACATCCATAAATACCATCACTGTATCTCATAAAACACCCCTAAATCAATTATTATAAACATAACATTGTAAAATAATATCAAATAATATCAACATTACTTTCAAATAAATTAAATTCAAGCAAAATAATTTCAAATTGATAAATTTTAATCAAATTCACTCATCAAATATCAAATACAGTATCAAAGAAAACCTTTAACATTTTCTGTGATGCGATCTTTCTGCTTGTAAATGGTTCCGATGGTCGACGGAGCCATTTGGAAGAAACGTGCAACATTCACGTGTTTTTCACCAGCAACGATTTTCTTGATAATAGCCATCTTCGTTTCTAGGAAGATGGTTTGCCGCTTTTTCTGATATGCTTCTGACCAACCATATTTGCTTAGGGTTACAAAAGTCCGCAAAACAGTGTAAACACAAAGATCACAGAGACGATGTCTTAACACAAGGGTAACACGCAGTGAACTGGGAAGAAGGAGGGGCACGTTCAGTCTGTCGTTTGTAAACAATGGACGCAGCATCATGCGGAAGTAGCACATTACGTCAGTGTACTACGTAGGTACGTCTTGTATTACAGTGAGCACGCTAAACTCAAAATTTGACTTTTTTTTTTTTACGTAAAATCGAAAAATACGTAAAACGAATGAACGTGAAGTGAGGAGCATCTGCAATCTTTTTAAACTTTAATTTAGTTGAGTTCTGTTCAATACTTCCACTCACTTGAAAAACTGGGTGCATGTTCGATGTTATGACAGAGTTGTTTAACATATCTTGATGTAAATATCAGGGAATACGAGCTGGAACTTTAATCCCTCTCCTCATGTTCATGTTTTGATCACAAACACAGATGTCTTCAGCCCATGAAGCAGCTGTTGCTCAGAGAAAAGTCAGAGGTAGATGGATACAGGACTCGTGTTAATCTCGAGCCAGGCTTGAGAAATTGTGTGTTTGTTTTAAAATACTCTACACTGCAGTAATGAATTGTACAGAATGTGTTTCTAGCTGGAAATACTATAAACTAGCCGTTATAATAACTTAAAAATTCTCTATTTTTTTTTTTTACATTTACATTGTGCGTATCCTTAAGTGACCGCACAGGACAACTACAGTGCATAAGTTCCACTGTTTTTAATGTTCCTTTTACGGAGCAAAAAGACTTTCATTATAACATATAAAAATTAAAAAAGAAACAATTGGACAGACAGACATGCCTCTGGCATGCCACAAAGAGTATTTCCCATTGGTATTATAACCATGTCAAAACTTTCTGTTGATTTATTCGAAGCCATCCATTCATTGTTATCCTATTTATTACCAAATAATATATGAAAAGAATTGGGTTTCATATTAGAAGAGCTGAGAACCAGAGTGGTGTAACCAACAGAAAACTGTTTTTGAGGAAAAACGACATGAACATTCTGGCAGTCTAAAGAATTCAGGGATAATACTCCTGATTCAAGATCAGAAGGACGATCATTATGGATCCTTAGAGCTTATCCACATCTGTTACATTGACCTTATCCCTATTTTTGTTCTGTATCTTTCCGCAGGTGTTCAGTTCTGAGGGTGGATGGGTGTGTGTGAGTGAAGCATTGCAAGTATTGGGAGGGATTGGATATACCAAGAACTATCCCTTTGAGCGCTACCTGAGAGACTGTCGAATCCTGCAGATTTTCGAGGTACAGTAATTTATAAAAACATTTATTCCCATTGGCTCACTTTAATTTATTTTGCTGTTTGCTATACTGTATTACTCCTGCAAGGGTAATTATTGCCCCTGCATTTAACCCGTACAGTTTAAGCGCACACACGCACACATACACATTCGGGCACCCGGAGAGCAGTTGGGGGTTTAAGCCTCGCACCAGGGCACTTCAGCCGTGCATGTGGAGTAAAGGAAGGAATTCTCTCGTGTTGTACATAATAATTAAAAAATATTCGCTGAAGTTGAGGTAGATGGCACTGAATAGTCTCCTGAGCTATATATATGCAGGAACATATGCAAATGATTCACAATTTTTGTCATTTATTTTTACATCTATGACAAAGGAAGATTTACTAATTTTTATGGTTCATGCGACAGTTGAAATTAAAGATCTCTTTATCTTATCTTTACCATGAGCTCCATGAGCTGAGCCTAAGCACACGCCTTAGTTTTAGTATATACTACACTGAAGCTTTTTAAAAGTGACCGGGATCACACCAGAATACTTCCATATGCTCCAGAGTTTGTATAAAGTGCCTTTTCCTTTTAAAAACATGAGTGGAATATTGCTTAGCTTTCCTGATATTTTTTGAGGGCCAGCATTTTCCTAATTTTCTAGGATTTCTGAATCGGTCTGCACTTTTTTGATTCACGTTTTATCCACCTTATAATAATTAACATTTGTTCAACCAACTTGAGTTGGAATATTCAAGGATAGCTATACAGGGATCCCTCGCTGCTACTTGCTTCAATTAATACGGCTTCAGTGCATCGTAGGTTTTTTTAAAAAAAATAAATATTCATCGAATTAAAAAATAAGGAAATCAAGGAAGAATAGCGGGGAAAGTTAAAGAAAATGCCACAAAAACAAGGCCAATTATGCAAAAAAAAAAAAAGCCACGGGCTGTCGGTTGAAACAGAAATGAAATTGAAGAACAAATAGAAATGGAATAAAATCTATATAAAGATATATCATAAATATACATATGAAATATGATTAACATTATTCTGAGGTACACTTGATACTAGGCTCCGGCAAAGGGGCATGGCTAACATGGCGGTCCGGGAAGAGAAGCAGAACGATAGTTTCAAAGAAAAAACAAATTGACTCCAGTATTGTAATGAAGTGGATAAGAGTGAAACTCTGTAAATCTGATCAGATCCGCTGTGCTGTGCTTGAGAGGAACCAGGAGTTTAAACACGAGACATAATGATATTGATAATCTACAGATGATTTATGTAGAGAGAGAGAGAGAGAGAGAGAGAGAGAGAGAGATTGTATACAGTACAAACTTGTATAGGTTACTGATACAAGGTTTAAACATAAGTTCCCCTCTAAAGAATGCCCTGTAATGACTTACAAACAAATTCATCTAAGAACGGCCGTCCTGAACCTAACTCGTTTGTAAGCTGGGGAGCGTCTGTACTTACATTGTTGCATCTCTGTGTGCATGCATCTGCGCGCATGCGTGTGCATGTATGTCGTTTTCTTCAAATGCAATTCCATCTGTATCTGTGTGTTCATATTTTATTTACATCTTATGTTATTTTTTAATGTTTAATTATTATAAGTATTTATAGCATTTAATGTGTGTTTATTGATATTATATACACACATACGTGTACGGTAACGTCAGTGGGGGGGTTGGGGGTAATCCTACTTCGTGGATTTCGATGGTCGTGTGGGGATCTCGGTCCCAATTAACCGCGGAAAGTGAGGGATCTCTGTTTGTGCCTGTTTTCTTCTATCCAAACCCACTGGATTGTAATCGAGCATTGTAATCAAGCATTTTTATTATTGTCACTCACAAAAAAAAGTTATTGAAAGTCTTAGCGAGTATGGAAAGGTCTGATTTTTGTAGCAGGCTGATAAAATTGCAGTTGGTAAGGGACTGTACATATTTACAAAATATAATCAGTAATTATTGAAATATATCTTAATTGTTGCTAAAACCTAAGGCTAACAGTTTGTGGTATTAACATTATTTTTGTTTTTGGATGTTTATGTAGTTAGTGGATATAATATTAATGAAATTTAAGTAATTGTCTGGTGGACAGCCAGCTTTTTACATTCTCATTTCAAACACTGACATGTGTCAAAATATAGTATATGTGGTATATACTGGTGTGCTATGATCATTATGTCTACTTATTGTATACCACACATTGTTTGCAATCCAAATACGCTGACTAACTTAGAGGTGGGTTAGGTTAAGGAAGAAGAATGAATAAAGAATTATGCTTTCTGTGTTGTATTGTTTTTCAAAAATGACTTTAAGGAATAATAATAATTTTCTCTATGCCTTGACCAGTAGAGGGCACAATGAGCTTGCTATAGTAGTGCCCCTCCATATTCATTCCTTTTTTTTCTATCTGCGTGTAGGGAACCAATGAGATCTTAAGGATGTACATTGCCCTCACAGGAATGCAGTATGCAGGCAAAATCCTAACAGGAAAAATCAAGTATGCATAAACCATAAATGTATCCACCAGCCTCATCATAGTTAAAGAATGCAACAAGGTAAACTGGCTGTGCGTTGGCTGTGTTTTATAGGGAGATGAAAAAAGGTAACGTTGGTGTGGTGTTTGAGATTGTTGGGAATAAGCTGAAGGACTCTCTGTGGAGGACAGCAGACTTTGGCCTGACCGGTGCAGACGGTGTGGCTCATCCCAGTTTGAAGGTATCTTGGTTTGTTGTGTTGCTTATGCATTCATATCATAAATATTGGATATTGCATTTAAACCCACATATATAGATGGAATAAAAAATAAAACATGATGCTACTTGCTTGTATAGGAAAATAATTACTGATACAGTGGTACCTCACCTTACGATAGTCCCAGAATACGAAAATCCAGTTTACGAAAAACATTTTCCTAAATTTTTTGCCTCAGTATACGAAACAAATTCTCCTTACGAAATACGCCAAACGCGCCATTCAAACAATGCACGAGTTGCTCTCCCATTGACTACATCTCCCAACATCCCACCCCTCTGGTCTCCCATTGGCTAGGAGGTATGACGCAGCTCTCTCCCATTAGCTATCTCCCAACATCCCGCCCCGCTGGCCTCCCATTGGCTAGGAGGGATGACTCCACTCCCTTGAGCAGCAGCTTGTTTCATGAGTTTTTCAAGTGTGCTCATTGCAACTTTATTTTTTTGGCACAAGCTTTTAACCTTGCATAAACAGTTGTAAGATTATAACTCTACTAAGAAGACATGGTCAATTAAAAAAAAAAAAAATTCAAACAATGCGCGAGTTGATCTCCCATTGACTACATGTCTCAACATCCCGCTCCGCTTATCCTCCCATTAGCTATCTCCCAACATCCTGCCCCGCTGGCCTTCCATTGGCTAGAAGGGATGACGCAGCTCCCTCCCATTGGCTATCTCCCAACATCCTGCCTCGCTGGCCTTCCATTGGCTAGGAGGGATGACACAGCTCCCTTGAGCAGCAGCTTGTTTCATGAGTTTTTTGAGTGTGCGCATTGCAACTTTATTTTTTGGCTCAGGCTTTTAACCTTGCATAAACATTTATAAGATTACAACTCTGCTACGAAGATATGGTCAACACGAAGTCAGTACCTTAAAAGGTATGCTTTTATCATTTTTAAAGGGCAGTATTGGGGGCTTTGGAACGAATCACGTTTTACATGTAAAATGTGGTTCTACTTACGAAAAATCCAGGTCACTAAAAAGGCTCTGGAACGGATTAATTTTTTAAGGTGAGGTACCGCTGTAATTCCTCTGAAAATGAGTTGAGTTGAGTCCAATATGTACAGGCACTCACTATTTCGCGCTTCAATTTATGCGGCTTCAATGCGTCATGTTTAATATTCATTGAATTAAAATATAAGGAAATTAAGGAAGATAGGGGAAAAGGTTAAGGAAAATGTCACAAAAACAAGGCCAATTATGCAAAAAAAAAAAAAAAACCTAAACAAACAACCCAAAACCTCCCATCAAAACTAGTTGCATTCTTGTGAGGCGCGTATCTGAGTGCGTGCACATGCGCGTCTGTATGTTTGTGTATTTATATTTTATTTACAGCTTATGCATTGTTTTTTAATGTTTAATTGTTATTATAAGCATTTATAACAATGAATATGTATTTATTGATATTATATACACACATGGGGCCGGTGGTGTAGTGGTTAGGGTGCTGCACTCATGATCAGGAGGTTGTGTGTTCAAATCCCAGTTAGACCCCCACTGTGCTAAGACCCCTGGGCAAGGTCCTAACCACAAGTGTGCCTCTGTTCATCCAGGAGTATAAATGGGTAGCAGTAAAAATATACAGGGAAGGTAACCTGCGATGGACTAGCGTCCCATCCAAGGGGAGTTGAACTCTTAGTTGCTTCACTCTATGGAAACCAAGGATAAGTACCGGCCTGATGAGCCACTATGGCTCAGGTATAAAAAGCCCAGCAGACTTTACTTTTACCTTTTTATATCTTCATATACGTATATGTCAGTGAGTTGGGGGGGGGGGGGGGGGTGATCCTACTTCGCGGATTTCAATGGTCGTGTGGGCATCTTGGTCCCAATTACCCGTGGAAAGTAAGGGATCCCTGTACATCATGGGCACGCGAGCAGTGGTGGCCTGGTGGTAAAAGGTGCTGGATCGCTGATCCAAGGGTTTGGGGTTCGAATCTTGCTCTCCACAAGGTTGTCATTGCCCCCCCCCCAGTGCAGCTAACTGGGTTATCAACGGCGGCGGGCCATGTCTCTCACTGATTCATGTGAAAGAACCATTGCTGACTTTCATCAAGATTAGCTGCAAAGCCGTCAGCGTGTTTCTGCCCCTTGCTAAAGGGTTGTGTCAGGAAGGGCATCCGACGTAAAAACCTATGCCAAATCAAACATGCGAATCATTTAATATGACTTCCATGAGGATGGAGGCAGATGATTCGCTGTGGCAACCCCTGAGAAAAAAGGGAACAGCGAAAGAAAAGCTGTACCTCGTGGGTACATTACCTGAATGGGCTAGAGTTCTTGCTGGTTGGTAAGGAATCAAAAACGTATTTAATTAAATCAAATGCAAATCAGTAAATATCTTGTAATTATACAAAATCCTTTCTGCTTTGCAGACTACACATTTCATGCACCTCGTCAAATAAAGCCAAGCAAACTTGGCAAACAAATGATGACTGAAAAGACTCCCTTTTTTATGTATTTTTTTAATCGCTCATATAAACAGTGCAAAACCATTTTAACTGGAAATCGAGCTAATGAATAAAATGCCTTGCATCTGCAACCCCCACAAGAAGGCATGTGCACATGACCAGCGTACTCGCAGCTTATTATATCTGTAGGTTGCCCAGCTTGAAACCTGTTATTCGGTGTAAGAATTTGAGGCATGATAAAAAGTTTTTAATGGTGTTTCTCACTTTTTTGCATTCATCATATTTCTAGTTTTATTATTGAAAATCATACTAACAATTTTACTTTATTGTAATTTTTACTCAATTCTAGTTGATTTAAATGTAATAGTAACCGCCCACATATGTGAACATCATGAAACAAGAGAGTTAAGACATTCATAAAAACCCATCTGAGAATAAGAAATATAATTTTATTTTGCTATTATGCTATAAATGTAAACACAGTTAAACACACTCTTTTAAGGAGGAAAATACAAAAAAATATAAACGTTGGAATCTGATCCTCTTGAATAAATTTTAAAGTGGCACCTTAGTACTTTTGGTGACTGGGATTTTTTTTTTTTTTTTTTTTTTTTTTTTGTGAAACTGATCCAATTTCACACAAGATTTTAATCTCTGGTCTGGAATCACTCATTGCTTGGTATACAGTGCACTATATGGTGGGTTTTCCCATTTTGTCATAGTACCTAAATATTTCTTTCTTTCTTTTTTCCCCTTCCTTTCAGTTGTTCCCTTTTTCTTCAGAGTTGTCACAGCATATCATCACATGTTTGATATGGCATAGGTTTTTGTCAGATGCTTTTCCTTACACAACCCTTTTGCAAAGGGCAGAAACACGCTGAAGGCTTTGCAACTACTCTTGTTGAAAGTCAGCAATGGTTCTTTTACATGAACCTAGACAGTGAGAGACATTGCCGACCATTGAAAACCCAGTTAGCTGCATTGGGCGGACAGTGACATCCTTGTGGAGAGTGGGACTCGAACCCCCAAGCAATCTCAGCAATCCAGCACCTTTTACCACCAGGCCACCACTGCCCTATCGTACCTAAATACTGTATATAGAGAAGCATTATGCACTTTATAATAGACTCAGTGTATCCCTTAATGCATAGGGAAAGTAGTAGGCAACCAGTTGTTACCAACCTAGTGTACCGCAAGCAAACCTCGGTTTTCGAACGCTTTAGACATCGAACAAATCGGTATTCGATCAAATTAATTCAGATTTTTTTTTTTTGTCCCAGAAGTCGAACAAAATTCGGAAGCCGAACACGAAACAAACGAGACACAGTGCCTGTCGGGGAGTAACAGCAGGATGATAACCAAATCGTTGAAGACATCGTCAATATAGGCATTTACATTTCTTTGACATGTTTCATTACTGCATAATGTTTCTACACATTCCTTTAGACAATTCTTACCTGAGCCTAGCCTACTCTATATTAAGAATTTGTGTGTTTTCCCTGTTTGTTTCACTTTTAATATACAATTTGATATATAAATGACATTATGAAATAACATGTTTAAAAAACATAGTTTTCTAACATCTTGGAATGGATTAAGACCGTTTACATTATTTGTAATGGGAAAAATAGATTCAGAATTCAAACTAATCGCTATTCGAACAGCCTTCTGGAACATGTAATGCAAAAATAGTGGCCTTAAATATGATTAATACAATGATTGTTAAAAATAATGTTGCAGTGCAGTGGTGGCAGTGTTTGTGTATGATCCACCAGCTCACTTGATGTGGACCCATCACATTTTTATTTTGCAACAGTATTATGTAATTAACAACGCTGTGGAGAAGGGAACAAGTTAACATCTAGTCTTGCGCTCACCATACAGACACTCCCCCCTTACGAACATCCGGTCCAAGGTCGAGAGTGAAAGTGAAATGAAATTGAAGAACAAATAGTAATAGAAATGGAATAAAATCTATAGAAAGATACAGTAGGCCCTTGACTATTCACGGTTTTGCACTCACGGTTTGAGTATTCGCAGACTCCCGAGCAGCTGACACGTCACTCAAATTCAGCCAATGGCTGTCCTCCTTCCTGCTGATTGGTTGAGATGATGTAACGCCCCTTTTTCCTCATTCGCGGGAAAGTTTTCAATGAGCTTGAAATCTTTTTGTGTGTGTGTGTGTGTGTGTTTTAATTACCAGTTAGGCTCTATGGTGACACTCAAACACTGTGCGTCTTCTCTGGCTAAGTGCTAGAAAAGGTAATGACGTTGGTTGTCTCTTCTGAAGAAATAAGACTTTCTCCTGAAGAAACGACAGTTTCTTCTGAAGTGCCTGAAGAGAAATAAAAATCTGAAAGCAGTCTAGTATTAAAGTCTTTTTCAATCATTATTCTAGTACAGTACCGAAGTTAATTTTTAGTGAGTGTGATTTTATGTATTGTGTTGTAGCATGTTTATCGTTTTGTTTTGTTTATCCAATTTATTACATTTCATGTTCTTTTATGTTCTTTTTGGGGGGCTTTGATTTTGACGGCTGTGTTCTCTAACGAACCGTCCATTCTGGATTAGGGGGTGTGATTAGGGGTGATTTAACACCATAAAGACTTTAAAGCTTATTGCACATTGAGTTGAGTCGGGTCAATGTGGGGCTGAGTGAGACACAAACCATGAATCATATTGGGAAATGATTCACAAATAATCCACCAATCAAACAGAATTATCTAGGAAGCATTACACACACTTCAGGTAAATAAATCGGATTATCTTCATGTCGACGTTCGATTAAAGTTTTCTGGTGCTCCTTGCAAGGGCAACCGGAAGCTGATCAGTTCAGTTGTCCAGTTGTAGTGTCGCCTGTGTGTGCGTGAGAGAGAGAGCGAGCGAGAGAAAGAGAGAGAGAGATTGTATCCAGTATAAACTCGTATAGGTTACTTGTACAAGGTTTAAACATACATTCCCCTCTGAAGAATGCCCTGTAACAACTTACGAACAAATTAATCTAACGAATAGCCGTCTGGAATTTAACTTGTTTGTAAGCTGGGGAGCGTCTGTATGGTCCCCTGTATTTAATTCCTCATACAGTGATTCGGGGCAGTGAATGAATGAGTGATTTCACACACAGGGTATTTTAGGTAAAGGTTTTTGTTAAATTAGAGTAAATACTGATGTGCCTCCATTTCCCACAGGAGAGTGCGAAGATGTTTGAGCAGAACGTGGCCTCGTTCGGCTCCACAATAGAAAACCTGCTCTACAGATACGGAAAGGTAAATCCCTCCTTGATAAAAGTTCAAATGTAAATGTTCATTCATTTGAATGTTAACCTTGCAATTTAATTTTATTCCCTGGGCAAGTTAGTTTCTTTGGCTACTGAAAATGAATTCCTTCTTCCTTGCCTGACGTTTGGAGTTTTCTGTGATCACTACTTCTACATACAGAGAAAACTATTGATTTAACATCCCAGTGTTGCTGGTTGCCATAAGGAGGTGTGGGGTAATTAGAGTGGGTCTGTTGAGTACTGTTGGGACCTCCTTGCTTTTCCCCATTTCCTGTTGCACTGAGGTAATGTGTGGCCTCATGTGTGATACAGCTGTACTGACCTCTCCTCAGCCTGTCTTCATTTCTTAATAGAAAAAGCCATACAATTATAATTAGGACTGCACTCACAGACATATGAGATTCCTGGATTCTTCTCATGTGATTGTTTTAATCACTGTTTATTTTCTCTTCGATGTGAAGGAAACATAACTCATGTCTGTGCAGGAAATGAAATTTGTCGAGTTTAAAGCGACTTGCAATGTGTGTGTTATTGCACTAAATGTTTGTGTGCCATTCGGTTTCAGACAATAGTAGATGAGCAACTTGTGCTTAAGAGAGTGGCCGATACACTAATTAATCTATATGCAATGACGGCTGTGCTGTCCCGTGCCAGTCGCTCCATCACCATTGGACTTCGCAACCACGAACATGAGGTAAGTAATTCTCCATCATTCAAGAGTCTCAAACAAACATCTGACAAACTTCTAACAAAACATCCCACAGCGGTTCAGTCTATTATCCAACAGACGCCTGATCAACCACCACAATCTACAATATGCTATAAAGTTTGAGGTCAAGAGGAAGAAACACCATGCACAGTGGGTTTTTTTTTTTTTAAGCCATTCCTTGTAATTTTAATATTGTAATGCACTCGTCCTGGGTGACACATCAACAATGTGTACGATAATCAATCTCCAGATCAACCTGCAGATCGCAAGTTCATATCCAGGTTTGATGTATGCAACCATCCAAAGCCAGGATGCTATTTAGTGGAGAACCGATTAGCCTCCCTGCTGCTGATGGTTGAGGATGTCCTGTTACTTAAAATGTTCAGTAGCCGATCATGGGTATCTGTGAGCTCATGCATACAAGGTGGCGATGGGTGGATATGCCGCCCCTGAATGCGTAGCAGTTTATAATGATTTATAGTTGCATGATAGGGATGCAGTACTTGACTGGTGGGAATTGATTATGATGAAATTGCTAGGAGTTAATGGCACTGTTTATGGAAGAAGATAACGTTGGTGTGGTTCAGAGGGGCAATGGAGGATGTCGGTGTACAGGTCAGGAGCACTTACCGAGAATAAGTTAATTAGAATGGATTTTCTTTTAAGATCCGCTGAGAAATGGACGCTGTGAGGCTTCATGAAGCTAACTATAAGATCTGTACATGACAGCTGGCATAACTCAACTGTCATTTGTAGTTGGCCAGCCAACAAGACAATAAGACTCTGTACAGAGTTCAAGATGAAATCACTAATGTTATCCTGCCAACGGCAAAGACATTCAGCTTTGGAAAAATCGGTTCCCACCGCACCCGCCTTCTCTTGTGCTAAAAGTGGCCACTTGTGTAAAGTGTGTGACGTATACCTCAAGCCAAAACTGAACTGAAAGGAAGGAGAAAAAAAAGAAGGCTGTTACTGATTAAAATACTTTTTTTTTTTGGAGATGATGTCCATTTCTGTGAAAGGGGCAGTGGTGGCCTAGTGGTAAAGGGCACTGGATCGCTGATCCAAGGTTGGGGGTTCGAGTCCCACTCTCCACAAAGTTGTAACTGCAAACCCCCCCCCCCCCCCCCCCCCCCCCCCAGTGCAGCTAACTGGGTTGTCAAAGACCGGCCATGTCTCTCACTGTCTATGGTGAGAGGTTCGTGGAAAGGAACCATTGCTGACTTTCAACAAGAGTAGCTGCAAAACCGTCAGCATGTTTCTGCCCCATGCTAAAGGGTTGTGTCAAGAGGGGCATCCGACGTAAAAACCTATGCCAAATCAAACATGCAAATCACAGATTTGCTGTGGCGACTCCTGAGAAAAAGGAAACAGTCGAAAGGAAAAGATGTCCATTTCTGTGAAACAGTACAGACCCTCCCCGACTTGCATTCATCCATTTTACTTTTTTTTTTTTTTTTTTTTTTTAAACAAAAAAAAAGTTACAATTAAAAAAAGTGTTCCCAAAAAAAAGTCCAATTTTGAGTTCAGACGTACCCACGTAGTACGCTGACGTAATGATGCTGCATCCGTTGTTTACAAACAACAGACTGAATGTGTTCCTCCTTCTTCCCAGTTCAGTAATAGTTCAGTTATATATATATATATATATATATATATATATATATATATATATATATATATATATATATATATATACACACACACTACTACATATAAAGTACACTACTTTCGCAAGTACACTACTTTTGGTTTTGAGCGCCTCACATATTGTAAGCGTTGATTGGCTGTATTAAGCTTCATGTAAAGTGACTCGGTATCAATAAGTGACTTATTTGAAATTATTGTTGATATTATTTGATATTATTTTACAATGTTATGTTTATAATAATTGATTTAGGGGTGTTTTATGAGACACGGTAATGGTATTTATGGATGTATTGTACAGTATGAGCCTCATATGTCATATATCACTGTAACAACTTACGTTTAACTTTCAACTTGCGTTCGGCCATCCGGAACCAATTAAAACGCAAGTCGGGGCGCGTCTTGTAATAGCTATTAAAGTAAATGCCTGAGACCTCATAGTGACCTATGAGTTAATTCAATAACCCCACATCCCACACCCCCCGTGTTGATTTTGTTTAGGATTGATATCAACTACTGCAAGTTCACTACTTTAAAAAAAAAAAAAACTTGTATTCATCATACTCATGCATGGACTTCACTACAAAATGCTCTCACAATGACTGTGCGTTAAGTGTAATTCTTTTTTACAGTTGCCCCCTTTTTAAACTTCTGTAGGTGCTGCTTGCAAACACCTTCTGCAAGGACGCTTTCTTCAAAAACAGCTACTGGATGACTCAGCTGCAAAGAGGTGAGTACAGCAAAAAGCAGTAATTGAGACCAGACCTGGTGCGTTTTATAGCAGTCTGAAAGAAAGCATGTGGAATAATAGGCTTTAGCACTCGAGCCTTTTACTGTAATTCACTTAACACAACCTCGTCTTCCTGTTACACTCAGACTAATTGCTTTGGCTGCTTGAGACACCTTCAGTCATTTCTGCTGAATGAATTGTTTTTTTGTCAGTAATGAAAGTGTATTCATTACAGATTCCCCAGAGAATAATGACGCCAATATTAAGAAGATTGCCCAGGAAGTCCTGGAGAAGCGGGCGTATATCTGCTCTCACCCTCTTGAAAGAACGTTCTGACATGGCGCTTAGATCTTTAGACGTAACTGTACTGCACTCTGATTGGTTGTGGGGAATTTTGTGAATTCAAGGCTGTTTCGTCCTGTTTCTCCTCATACTTCAATCCTTTATTACTAAAGCTCCCTGTGTTGATTTTATCTTCCATCTTGATTTTATTAATATGTATTGAATAAGTGCTCAGCTTCGTGTTTTACAATACATAACCCCATTAAATGAAGAGCAGTGTAAAATCTGAACTAGTTCATTATTTTTTAAATTGGCAGGGGAAATTTGTAGCATTGAAGACACAATAGAGCTTCATATTACACAGCTTTGAACGTGAACTAGCCTTTTTACTTAACGTGACGTGTAATGTAATAGAAATGAGGATCTATAATAATATTTCATAAATGCACAGTGTTCAGATCGACTATGTATATCTGAGTATTATTGTGAGGTTTTGAAACGTATGCAAATGTTTTTTTTCATCTGGAAGAGGCAGGGTAGTTCGCTCATGTTGAAAGCAGTATGACCTCCAATAGTGTCTGTTGACAACAAAAAGTTCAAGTTAACTGCTTTAGTTTTTTTTCTTGAATTAAACAAGCAGTCTTTAGTATCCATCTCTCTCTGTCAACCTATATTTCTATGTCCATATTGTGTGTGTGTGTGTGTGTGTGTGTGTGTGTGTGTGTGTTGGGGGGGGGGGGTTTGAATGTAATGTTTTGACACCTTTTGGTCAAGCCTCAAATGACTCCTTTCTGCCCATATACAGGGATCTCTCGCTACTTCGCGCTTCAATTCATGCGGATTCAGTGCATCACGGTTTTTAAAAAATAATAAATAAATATTCATCAAATTAAAAAGTAAGGAAATGAAGGAAGAATAGGAGAAAAAGTTAAGGAAAATGCCACAAAAATCAAGGCCAATTATGGAAGGAAAAAAACCTAAACCAACAGAAAACAACCCAAAATCTTCCATCAAAACTACGTACATTGTTGCATCTGTGTCTGTCATTGTCTTCTCATGCAATACCATCTGTATGTGTGTATTTATATTTTATTTACATCTTATGTTTTTTTTTTTTTTAATGTTTAATTGTTGTGATAAGCATTTATAGCATTGAATATGTATTTATTGATATTATATACACATATACATTTACGTATACGTCAGTCGGGGGGGTTGGTCCTACTTTCCGGATTTTGATGGTCGCATGGGGATCTCGGTCCCAATTAACCGCGGATAGTGAGGGATCCCTGTATGTGCACTATGTAAAGTGTGTGTGTGTGTGTGTGTGTGTGTGTGTGTGTGTGTTAGTGTTACTGGGACTTACCAAAACTGGGATTTTCTGTGGTCAGTATTATGTGTTGTATTTATTTGGGGAAATGAGGGGAGGCATGCTGTTAAGAGAATGTGCTTCAATCTTTCTTCTCTCTGTCTACCAGTGTATGTCATGGGCTGAAAAAATACATGGCACTTTTACGATCCTATTGTGTGACAGTTTAAAGAAAATCACCATCTATATAAATGTAGTGCCCTCCACCTTTTGCTGAACAACCTTTAATTGTAATAAATGTATTCCGGGGAGGGTAATGGTGTTATTTCATAGTTGGAACAGGTTTTATCTTATTGTAACCATCCTTCTTTTACTCCCAAGTTCAACTCGGATGTTTATTGCCTGATATGCTGTCATGGCATTTTGCTTTTTTCCTGGTATACCTGAAGAATAATTGTTTGGTGTGGAGGTAGTATCTGCTGCTGAATTTGAAACCAGGTAACTCCCATGTTGATGCATGATGGATTTGTTTTCTATTAAGAAATTTATTCCAAACCTTTGTGAGATGAAGCTATTTCACAAAAAGTAAAAAAAAAAAAAAATTCTGAATCATATTAACTCATCTTTGCAAGTTGTGCCAATAATCATGGTGAGGTTTTAAATTTTATGGTATACATACATTTTCTGTATATTTATCCTTCTCTAATCGTTTTTATTCTCCTATATCTCAGTAATTTACTTGACAGCCATGCCCTGAACCTTTGCTTGCTTGTGTAAATATGTAAGGGTTTGGTATGGGAAAGCTGTACCATTGACCTTTTCCATGCTCAGAGATAGCTTCATTGGCTTGTCCTTCAGAAGATCCTGTAGCTTATCCAGGAGTAATCTTTGCATGTGCCACTTGAATTCTGGGACACGGATACGACTTGTAGACTCCTTATCAGGCAAGATGTTTTTTAAGCAATTTGATATACTGAGCATGTGCAGCTCCTAACTGTTCCTGATTCAAGGCGCCTCCTAGAATAATCCCACAGAGCAGGATGAGGGAGCATTATGATTGGGTATGTGTATATATATATATATATATATATATATATATATATATATATATATATATAGTGTGTGTGTGTGTGTGTGTGTATATATATATATATATATATATATATATATATATATATATATATATATATAGTGTGTATGTATGTATATGTATATATATGTGTGTGTGTGTGTGTGTGTATATATATATATATATATATATATATATATATATATATATATATATATATATATAGAGAGAGAGAGAGAGAGAGAGAGAGAGAGAGAGTATGTATGTGTATATATGTGTGTGTGTGTCTTCTTTTCCTTTCGGCTGTTCCCTTCAGGGGTCGCCACAGCAAATGATCTGCCTCCATCTCTCCCTATCCTCTGCATCTTCTACTCTTACTCAAACGACCTTCATGGCCGCCTTCACCACATCCATAAATCGTCTCTTTGGTCTTCCTCTGGGCCTTTTGCC
Source organism: Plotosus lineatus (assembly GCA_024760905.1). Lineage (NCBI taxonomy): Eukaryota > Metazoa > Chordata > Actinopteri > Siluriformes > Plotosidae > Plotosus > Plotosus lineatus. The sequence goes on from CM045732.1 coordinate 16,099,061, forward strand.
TGGTAGTTTCAACCTCAGCATCCTACTACCAATATACTCACTATCCCTCCTCTGTACATGTCCAAACCATCTCAATCTAGCCTCGCTGCCTTTGTCTCCAAAACATCCAACATGTGCTGGTCCTATCCATCCTCGTTACTCCCAAAGAGAACCTCAACATTTTCATCTCTGCTACCTCCAACTCTGACTCCTGTCTTTTCCCCAGGGCGACTGTCTCTAAACCATACAACATCGCTGGCCTCAACACCGTCTTGTACACTTTTCCCTTCATTCTTGCCGATACTCTCCTATCACACATCACACCGGATGTGTGTGTGTAATTTTATATATATATATATATATAGGCTGCAAAGCCGTTGGCGTGTTTCTGTCCCTTGCTAAAGGCTTGTGACAAGAAGGGCATCCGATGTAAAAACCTCTGCCAAATCAAATGTGCAATCAGATGATTCGCTGTGGCGACTCCCGAGAAAGGGAAAAAGCTGAAAGAGAAGGATATACATATATGTATGTGTGTGTGTGTGTGTGTGTACACACGCACAGTATATGTATATTTTAATATATAATATTAAAAAGCGTACACAGGCATCTTACCCCCTCCCCCCAGCGTACGTTTTGTACGCTTAGGAAAATGTTGAATGACCCCTTAGTGCTAATATATATTGTAGGGCGCTGGATCGCTGATCCAAAGGTTGGGGGTTCAAGTCCCACTCTTCACAAGGTTGTCACTGTCCGTCTCCCCCCCCCCCCCCCCCCCCCCCAGTGTGGCTAACTGGGTTATCAAAGGCAGGCCATGTCTCTCACTGTCTATGGTGAGAGGCATGTAAAAGAACCATTGCTGACTTTCGTAAAGAGTAGCTGCAAAGTCGTCAGCGTGTTTCTGTCCCTTGCTAAAAGGGTTGTGACAGGAAGGGCATCCGACGTAAAAACCTCTGCCAAATCAAACGTGCGAATCAGATGAGTCGCTGTGGCGATTCCTCAGTAAAAGGGAAAAAGCCAAAAGGAAGACAGAATTGTGTGTATACACATGAAATAACACTCACCATTTCACTGTCACGACCTTGTGTTGCTTGTGGGACGTGGTGGTCTATCAGAGCAAGTACTCGACACATAATATAGGAGAAATTCTCAGGGGGGGGGGGTGGTGGCATTTAGCAGCATTATTGAACCTGATTTGTGACTCATCATAAATATGTATTTAAATTGAAATTAAGGAAAGCATTGCACACTCTCCCTGTTCCACTGAAAATGTGTATTTTTATCATCTGGTGAAATTTGCAAGCTGCTAAAATGCATTTGATAATTGAAAGGGTTGAGATATTTGTTGTCCATGGACCGTATTTCAACACAGTAAGATAATGTCAAAAATAAAAGTATGCAGATATTAAATTAACAAATCGGATGTAAATTAGTAAACTTCTGAATAAAATGAAAGCAGGCACATCTGCACATAATACTATGTAATACTGTATGACATTACATTTATATACAATCAGACAAGCATCTGCTGGTACACTTGAATGAATGGAAAATACCTCACAGTTTTCTATTGCAAACACATGTTTACAGTTTTTTTCTACATTTTGAATATCCCAATTTTTGCAGTACAATAGTGCCCCTTGTGTCTCATAATATAGAGATTATGGATAATAGCACGTTTTGATATGGAAAACATTGACCTGTGCATTCAAGCTTTTATTACGTTTAGGCTTAATTCTACTTTAAGTAAATTACAGGGTTTCCCTAAATGTAGCTCAATGAGAACGATGGAAAACTTTTTTTTTCCCCCCATTGTGCTTCATTTACTCTCTCAGCTCTCATTCGTGATGTGATGACATGGCTCAATCCAGAAAGACAGAGAAGTACAGGGATCCCTCACTTTCTGCGGTTAATGGGGACACCCCCCCACACACACACTTCTGTGAAGTAGGACCCTCCATGACTGACATATACTTACATGTATATGAGTATATAATATCAATAAATACATATTCAACACTATAAATGCTTATAGTACCAATTAAACATTCAAAAGTAATGCATAAAATGTAAATAGTGGTGGTCTAGTGGTGTAGGGCGCTGGATTGCTGATACAAAGATTAGGCGTTCAAGTCCCACTCTCCACAGGGTTGTCACTGACCCCGCCCCCCAGTGCAGCTAACTGGGTTATCAAAGGCGGGCCATGTCTGTCACTGTCTATGGTGAGAGGCATGTAAAAGAACCATTGCTGACTTTCGTAAAGAGTAGCTGCAAAATCGTCAGCGTGTTTCTGTCCCTTGCTAAAAAGGGTTGTGACAGGAAGGGCATCCGACATAAAAAAAAACCTCTGCCAAATCAAACGTGCGAATCAGATGATTCACTGTGGCGACGCCCGAGTAAAAGGGGAAAAAGCCGAAAGGAACACCGACGCACAAAAATATATATATATTCACAAGCACATGTATTATTGTTGATCGCCATTTTTATAATATTAAAAAATCGTACACAGACATCTTACCCCCTCCCCACTAGCGTACGTTTTGTACTCTTAGGAAAATGTTGAGTGACCCCTTAGTGCTAACCAGTAACGTTAACCACACTGTTAACTTTGACGGTAACGTTAACTAACGACGTGACTAACCATGCTTTGAACAACGCATATTTAACGGTCGGTTAGTTAATGGCGGGTTAAAAATTTAACCAGCCGTTAGGGGTTAACCGGTGGTTAAAGAACCGTGTTTTGAACAATCAGGCCCAGGAGTTCAACTCCTCCTGGATGGGACGCGAGTCCATCGCAGGTTACCTTCCCGGTATATTTTACTGGTACCCATTTATACTGCTGGGTGAACAGAGGCACACTTGTGGTTAAGACCTTGCCTGGGGGTCTTAGCAGAGTGGGATTAGAACACACAACCTCCCGATCATGAGCGCAGCACGCTAACCACTACACCACCGGCCCCACATATTTGGCACTGGTAAGTTATTCTAAACCAGAAAGATCAAATCGAATTAAAGTGCAATGTATAGAATAATTCATCTTTAAACAATCGCCCATATTGGAGGTACGAGTGTGAGCATGGATCCTTAATTACGTTTACTTTTTTCTCATATTAGTTTGTGATTATCAGACACTTGTCTCCAAATATCACATTGACAGCTGCAGTAGTAGATCAGTTCACAGTATAGTGTGAATGACAAATCAAAGACTTTTTTTTCTTTTTTTTCTTTTTTAACTGCATTTTGGAAAATATTCAAACTTTTCTGGAACTGTGGGTTCAGTTCAGTTCATTTTCTGTAACTGCTTTATCCTAATTAGGGTCGCGGAGAGGCTGGACTCCGGGCGAGGGCAGAGTACACCCTGGACAGCTCGCCAGGAAACACGCTGACGGCTTTGCAGCTACTCTTCACCAAAGTCAGCAATGTTTCTTTTACATGTTTTATGGAACCTCGCACCATAGACCGTGAGAGACATGACCAGCCTTTGATAACCCAGTTAGTTGCACTGGGGGGGAGGGGCAGTGACAACCTTGTGGAGACTGTGGGTATGCAATGATATTTGTCAATCTCATAAACCCGTGTGTTATTCACAATAGTACTGCACATAGAAACATTAAATGTTGTTTATTGGTAATATTTTACTATTTTAAGAAAAAAGGCTACTGTGAATTTATAGGTAAATAAATAAAAATGGCGCGCAAGCTTTACCCACAGAGTTATGACTGATGGTATACCTCGCCTGTGTTCCAGCGAATTGGTATCCGAATGTATTTACTGATGGTGACGTTAAAGGACTTTTGGATTGGGGATGTCTGCCAAATTTGTTTTGGTCGTAGCATAACATCTCAAAGTTAAGACGGTGTCATGTTTACCACTGTATATATATATATATATATATATATATATATATAGCATTCTTTCTTCTTTCCTCGAGTCTGTGTATTTCAGGGAATTTTTGGAAGGACGGTATTTCCCTATTCTTGTCTTGTATTGGATTCTACGGTAGTTGTTCAACTGTCTTGTGTCTTTGCATATTTTTTTTTTTAATTTTATACACCAAAGGTTTTCACTTGGTCAGAGGTCTGGGCTGCAGACAGACCAGTTCAGCAGCCCTTCTGGAGCCATACTGTTGTAATAGATGAAGTATGCAGTTTATCTTTATGAAAAATGTTAGGCCATCCATGAAAAATGCGTCATCTGGATGGGATCATATGTTGCTTTTAAAACCTGTATATATACCTCTCACTACTGTTGGTGCCCTTCCAGTTATGCAAGCTGTCAATACCATACCTTTAGAGGTTCAGGCTTTTGAACTGAGCGCTGATAACAAGCCGAACGGTTCTTTTCAGTCCTGAGGACACGAGCCATGTTTCAAATTTAGGCTCTTCTCATCGCAGAGCAGTTCTGCACTCTGCCTTCGTCCATTTTAAGTTAGATTTGGGACGGCAATGTGAGGTCACAAATAGTGGGTCCTGAAACGTGTACCGGCACTAAACAGACATACATGCATTGAATGCTGTGAATGCAAGAACAACCAAAAGATTATCAACAATAATGTCTAAAATGCAAACACAAGCCATCACTTTCTTCTCACAGGCAGCAGAGGCAGCATCAGAGAAACCCTCAATGCAAGCACTGACTTATTATTTTGAACACAACTGTAAGTAATAACAAAAACAACAAAGCTAAATGTTTTAGAATCACAGTGGTAGACGTGTGCCTTAAAAATGGTTTGGAAAGTTTCACACCTATTATAGCATTACAGGGATCCCTCACATTCCGCGGTTAATTGGGTTTGAGATCCCGCCGCGACCATGGAATTCCGCGAAGTAGGATCAAACCCCCCCCCCCCCCCCCCATGACTGATGTATATAATATCAATAATACACATGCAATGCCTTAAATGCTTATAATAACAATGAAACATTAAAAAATAATGCATAAGATGTACTGTCAATAAAATATAAATACATACCCATACAGACATGCGCACACACTCAGCTGTGCACCTCACATTAAAATGTAAGTAGTTTTGATGTCAGGTTTTGGGTTATTTTTTGTTTTGTGTTTGTTTAGGGTGGGGTTGTTGTTTTTTTTTTTTTTTTTTTTTTTTTTTTTTTTTTTTGGGGGGGTTTTTTTTGCATAATTGGCCTTGTTTTGCGGCATGTCCCTTAACTTTTTCCCCCTAATCTTCCTTAATTTCCTTATTTTTTAATTCGATGAGTATTTAAAGAAAAAAGAAACGTGATGCACTGAAGCATGAAGTAGCGAGGGATCCCTGTATTTATAAAATAATTTGACTATATATACTTAATTATGTGAATTACATAATTTGTTTGACTCTGTTTACTGAACAATTAATTTTACTTTATATTGCTTTTCTCCCTTCACCAAAATCCAATACTTCACCTGTTTTTAGACCTTTATAAAATATTTTGGATTGCCTGTAGTCCATTGTCAAAATAATAATAGCATTGTAGAAAAGCCTCCACCCTTCTCAGTCCTACAGTGAAAGTAACTCCATGGGATTTGTCTGGTTTCACTTTATAGGCGAAAGGCTGAACTGTTTCATAAGTGAAAGCTTTCATCAGAGGCTCCTGCTGTGGCTCAGAGTGGGACACATCAAAAGCCGAGCAAGCAGTCTGCTGGTTTAGACTGGTGCTGTTCCACAGCCGATTAGAGGCCTCAGAAATCTGGGCTTTCTATGATGGCCATTCTCCCAAATCCACCCCTATAGTACAAGGAAGAGCATAAGAGAAACCCCCAAAAGCTCTCACACCACATGATCTAAACATGCTGCTTGCTGACAGGGAGCACATGGCTGAAGTGTACAGTAATGACACATGCATCGGATCACTCTTCGGACTTTAGTAAAGTTTAACTCGGCGGACGGCCAGTTTCTCAGAGTTATTTCCTGTACTGTTCACAAACTTGATTGTATTGAGTACCTGCAGGAAAATCAATGGCCTTTAGCTCAGCTGAGGCAACTTCGTTTTTGAATATGTCCTCCTCCTGCTGGTTTCTCTTGAAGAGGTTTGAGTTTGTTTCTTCTTGGGATCTGCTGTCTTTTAATTTGTCACTCTTTGTAGAAGCTGATCGGGAGAATGTGACAAATTATGGTTTATTGCTGTCCAATTTGCAGAATAACATTTGAACCCTAATGGTGCTCCAAGCTAATAGTGCTCAGAAGTTTATGTGCAGGTTTAGCCTCATGGCTACACAGTGGCTTACATTTCAGTTATCGCTGATTTTTTTTTTTTTTTTTTTTTTTTTTTTTTTTTTTTAAAACCGCTGCACATACAGAGTATTTTTGTGGTATCTTTGGAGCCTTCCATGCTGTGATCTAACGATCGTTTCAGTGCTAACTTTGACCATGTCGTATACTTTGCCACAGTGGCATCATACTTGATTTTTAGATGAGTAGATTCAGGATTCTGCTTTCTTCCATATCTAGAACATAAAAAAATTATTTTGCTTTCTTTAGTCTTCTATTTTTGTGAATAGAAATCGTGTCTGATGCTAAAGAGAGTAAGATTTTACTTCAGGCTTCCAACTAAAAATGCAATCATCACCACAATGTGTCTAAAGATCAGCATTCAGTATTTCACAGTAAGTGTTCAAAGGACTTAGACTTATGCATGAAATTATTAGTTTGATATTTTGTATGTTTTTTTTAACAGACAGTAAAGTGTTAAATTATTAGGCCATTTTTTTAAATTCCTCGTTTGGCAGATTTCTATTATGTAAACCCAAAACAGGAGATAGAAAAATATATATATTTTAAGAATAGGTGTTTTATTTTTTTTTTTCTTGAACAGCACAACAGAACAGTCTGCAAACGTCTGGGGACCGAAGAGACACATTTCTCAATTTAAGAAATAGGAATGCTGTCCCATTCTTGTCTAATACAGGCCTCGAACTGTTCAACTGTCCTGGACCTGCTTTGTTGCTCCTTCCTCTTTATGATGCGCTAAATGTTCTCTATAGGTGAAAGATCTGGACTGCAGGCTGGCCATTTCAATACCCGGATCTTTTTCTACGCAGCCATGATGTTAAATTAATGCTGCATGTGGTTTGGCATTATCATGTTGAAAAATGCAAGGTCTTCTCTGAAAGAGACGGCATCTGGATGGGAGCATATGTTGTTCTAGAACCTGAATATACCTTTCTGCATCGACGGTGCCTTTCCAGATGTGCAAGCTGCTCATGCTGCATGCACTCATGCTATCCCATACCATCACAGATGCAGGATTCTGAACTGAGCGCTGATAACAATTTGGGTTGTCCTTGTCCTCTTCAGTCTGGATGACATAGCATCCCAGTTTTCCCATAAAGAACATTGAATCGGGATTCGTCTGACCACAGAACAGTTTTCCACTTTGCCACACTGCATTTTAAATGACGCCTGGCCCAGAGAAAACACCTGTGCTTCTGGGTCCTGTTTCGAAATGGTTTCTTCTTTGTGCTGTGGAGTTTCAGCTGGCAACGACGGATGGCACAGTGGCTTGTGTTTACCGACAATGCTTTTTGGAAGTATTGTTGAACCCATACTGTGATTTCACTTACAGTAGCATTCCTGTTTGTGGTGCATTGCATTTAAGGGCCCGAAGATCACGGGCATCCAGTATGGTTTTTCGGCCTTGACCCTTACACACAGAGATGATGATAACTTTAAACTCTTTGCAATTTTTCACTGGGAAACACTTTTCTGATATTGCTCCACTGTCTTCTGCACAACATTGGGGGAATTGGTGATCCTCCACCTATCTTTGCTTCTGAGAGACACTGCCACTCTGAGAAGCTCTTTTATGTCCAGTCATGTTGCCAATGGATCTCATTAATAGTATTTGGTCTTCTAGCTGTTCGTTATAAGTGCAATTGACTTTTCCAGCGTCTTATTGCTACCTGCGAACTTTTTTGAGATTTGTTGACACCATGAAATTTAAAATCAACATATTTTCCCTTAAAATTATACATTTTCTCAGTTTAAACCTTTGACCCGGTCATCTATATTCCATTTGGAATCAAATATTGAAATGTGGCACATCCACATAAAGGCATTCAGTTTTTATTCACAGTTTATATTGTGTCCCAACTTTTATTTGGAATCCGGTTTGTATAAACTGTCATTTTCCAAACCATTCAAAAAGGAGGTTCTCCTAAAAATATTTGTGTTAACCTTCCCTCTCACCTTGTCTCTGAGGGTGGGAATGAAAGTGACTGGAACCTCAGTTAGCTTTTAATGTTGCTGCCATCAACTCAGAATGGAGAATCTGCATATAAAATTTAAATCTGATGTCTCTTTTTGTTTTTTGTTTTTTTTTCAAAAATGAAAACAAATAAATCAGATACATATATTGACCAGTTCTGTCACATACTGTATATCAATAGTATCGATAGTATTGTGTGCCAAAGATCCATCAGTATTCATAACTCTACAGGAGTGAGATTTCTTAGTGATTCCGGATTGGGAAGTTTGGAGTGATCTATAAAGTTTATAAAAGTGAATCATGGTCTATCACTGTAGTCTTGTCTTTATACACTTATAAAATAATGCTGCATGTTTCTACCTGTGATGCACTTGATTTGTGAAGGTTGTTGGTAGTCTGGTGATAGGCCAAGAAAGAGCACCACAGATGCAGTGTTTGCCTTGAGGCTGTTAATAGAGAAGTACAGAGAAGGTCAGAGGGATCTGCATTATGCCTTTGTGGATCTGGAGAAAGCATATGACAGGGTAAGGAGAGAGGAACTGGGGTATTGCATGAGGAAGTCTGGAGTGGCAGAGAAGTATGTTAGAGTGGTGCAGGACATGTATGACAGTCGTGAGGTGTGCTGTCGGTGTTACAGAAGAGTTCAAGGTGGAGGTAGGACTGCATCAAGGGTCAGCTCTGAGCCCCTTCTTGTTTGCTATGATGATGGACAGGCTGACAGACGAGGTTAGACAAGATTCCCCATGGACTATGATGTTTGCAAATGACATTGTGATCTATAGTGAGAGCAGAGAACAAGTGCAGGAAAACCTAGAGAGGTGGAGGTATGCCCTGGAAAGGAGGGGAATGAAGGTTAGCCTCAGTAAGACAGAATACGTGTGTGTGAACGACAAGGACCCAAGGGGAACGATGAGGTTACAGGGAGCAGAGATAAGGAAGGTGTAGGGTTTTGAGTACTTAGGCTCAACAATCCAGAGCAATGGAGCGTGTGGAAAAGAGGTGAAGAAGCGTGTGCACACAGGTTTCAATGGTTGGAGAAAAATGTCCGGTGTGATGTGTGATAGGAAGGTATCAGCAAGAATGAAAGGAAAAGTGTACAAGACGGTGATGAGGCCAGCGATGTTGTATGGTTTAGAAACAGTGGCACTGGGGAAAAGACAGGAGGCAGAGCTGGAGGTAGCAGAGATGAAAATGTTGAGGTTCTCTTTGGGAGTAATGAGGATGGATAGGATCAGGAATGAGCACATCAGAGGGACAGCACATGTAAGATGTTTTGGAGACAAAGTCAGAGAGGCTAGATTGCGATGGTATGGACATGTACAGAGGGGAGGGATAGTGAGTATATTGGTAGTAGGATGCTGAGGTTGGAACTACCAGGCAGAAGGCCCAGAGGAAGACCAAAGAGACGATTCATGGATGTGGTGAAGGAGGACATGAAGGCAGTTGGTATAAGAGAAGAAGATGCAGAGGATAGGGTGAGATGGAGGAAGATGATTCGCTGTGGGAACCCCTGAAGGGAACAGCCGAAAGGAAAAGAAGTTTGTAGTCTGGTGATATGATGTCCCTTTGGCCCTTTTTGAAAGTTGCAGTTATTGGGTTCTTTTTCCTTATAAAGAGCTTGCAATTTACACACCATTTCCTTCATGCCACCTCAGGAAACATTTGGTGAAATGTTACCCTAGCATTTCCAGAGGTTTACTGTAATCAAGGGGATTTAATTAAAGAGCAAGCAAATTAATTAGATGTTTTGAGCTGAAATCATGGGAAGAAAGAATAATTACCTGTACTTGCCTGTTCACAGCCTAGGCCAGCACCTACCAACACACCATTTACACTGTGCAGTCGGTTTCTTATATAACAAGTTGGATGAGGAAATGTCTGATGATTCATTATAAATACACTGAGTATGTGTAAATACCACTCAGCAATATAATGTGTGAGTGCATATATACAGCGGTAGCTCACCATACGAAATTAATCCGTTCTAGAGCCTTTTTCGGAACCTGGATTTTTCGTAAGTTGAGCCGCATTTTACATGTAAAACGTGTGATTCAGTCTAAGGCCCCCAATACTACCCCCTAAACCCTTTAAAAATTATAAAAGCATACCTTTTTCAGGCGGGGGCAGTGGTGGTCTAGTGGTATAGGGTGGGGGGTTCGAGTCCCACTCTCCACAAGGTTGTCACTGCCCCCCCCCCCCCAGTGCAGCTAACTGGGTTATCAAAGGCCGGCCATGTCTCTCACTGTCTATGGTGTGAGGCATGTAAAAGAACCATTGCTGACTTTCGACAAGAGTAGGCTGCAAAGCCGTCAGCGTGTTTCCGCCCTGCGATGGCCAGGTGAGCTGTCCAGGGTGTACTCTGCCCTCGCCCGAAGTTGGCTGGCATGGACACCAGCCTCCCCGCGACCCAAATTAGGATTAAGCGGGTACAGAAAATGAACTGAACTGAACCTTTTTCAGGCCTCCTTCTGCTTCAATATCGTACCGATGGTAGACTGGTTTGACCATATTCCTTTGCGATATCACTCAACCGCATGCCACGAGCCCGCTTCTTCTTTTCACTCGCACTGGGAATCACACACACACACGTGCGTGTGTTGACCATGTCTTCTTAGCAGAGTTATAATCTTACAAATTAAAAGGTTAAAAGCCTGAGCCAAAAGATAAAGTTGTAATAAGCACACTCAAAAAACTCAAACAACAGTAACTCTATCCTTTAAATGAAAAGCATTATGGGTGCTCCGTAATAGCCAATGGGAGGGAGCTGCGTCATCCCGCCTAGCCAATGGGAGGCCAGCGTGGTGGGACGTTGGGAGATAGCCAATGGGAGAGCAACTCGTGCATTGTTTAAATTTTTGAGATGGTGTTTTTGTAACGTGAACTTGTTTCGTATCCAGAGACAAAAATTTTAGGAAAATGTAACCTGGATTTTTCATTTGTTGGGGCTTTCGTAAGTTGAGGTTCCACTGTATATATACTGTGTGTGTGTGTGTGTGTGTGTGTGTGTGTGTGTCTTCTTTACAAACTCATTCACTGTATAAACTGGAAAATGTTTTAAGATGTTTGCTTTCTTTTGAATCACTGAACTAATATTAAGTAATATTTAGCAATTTCTCTTTAGGTCAGTTATGTGCTCTTTGGAAAAACTGTAACCTCTTCAGCACATGTCTTTTCTTCCCCCCCAACAGTGGGACTTTACGGGGGCTTCTTGGCGATAGCTTGGCTTCAATAGGCATCTTCTAATTGTAACAGTACTCACAAGTAACCTCACTAATTGAACTCCACACAACAAAAAATGAATGACATCATTAATTGAACTCCACACTGCTATTATTTTGAACTTATTTTTTATTTATTATTTTCAATTAGTGATTCAATTACACAGAAACAGCAGCGTGTAGGTCATGTGTGTTGTATTCTATTACTCTACTACACCTGATAGTAAATTATTTGCCATGTAGAAATATCATTTCTACCAAAAACACTGATTGATCATTTTACTGAAGTCTGACTGTTATTATTTTGAACACAACTATATACACACACACACACTCCATTTGCGTCAGTATGTGGTGTAGTCCACCAGTAACAAGTTGCTTAGTAACATTGGCTCTTGTTCATTATACATTCAGGAAAACTTGTTTGGAAAAAGAGACAGGTTATATAATCATTCCTGAAACTCTTTTATAAACATTTGCTGGCGCTGAGAGCACACCTCTTCACACTGCATCCTTCACCCTCTTATCCTGTGGCAAACTGAAGGCTTTTAGTCTGTCATATTTTGCTTTCCAAGACACCCTATCCTTAGTGTCCCACAACCTGAAGATGATTTTGAGATGATATCTTTATAAGCAGCTCTCTGGTAACATTTGAGCTTCACAGACTGAGACCAGCCCAACCAAAGGTTATCATCCACCTGCCATGCCTTCCCCACCTACACACGTGCACAAAATCTATTAGGCTATCAGGGTGTATGACACAAAATAATACTGCCTACCAAGCTGAACTTTGAACTCAACTCAGTGGGCAGACATGCTAACCACTACCCACATGTCCCGGTCAGTCAAATGTCATTTGTGATTATTCACAATTCTTTTAATTTTTAACAAGGGATTGTATTTGCTGTTTTCTCTGATCATGCTTAACGGTTAGTGACCGTTAGCACAAGCACCCTAGCAATGTGGTGACATGTCTTGACTTTAAATGCCTACCCAAGCTTATTATTATTATTATTATTATTATTATTATTATTATTACAGCTGTGTACTATACAGTGTGAGTATACAAATTAACAAAAGCTCTAAAAAGGAGTCAAGCTTGTTTTATTACCTTTGTCTTATTATCCATACACAGTTAGCCCTCTACTTATGAAAACCTCTGACTATGAAAAGTCCAGGTTACGAAAAACATTTTCCTAAATTTTCATCCTCTATTTATGAAAACAACCTCTTTTTACGAAAAGCGCCAAACGTGTCATTCAAAAATTCAAACAATGCGTGAGTTCCTCTCTCATTGGCTGTCTCCCAACATCCCACCCTGCTCCGCTGGCCTCCCATTGGCCAGGAGGGAGTTGAACTGTACCCATACTTCCTGTACCCATACTTCCTGTTTGTCACATGCGTGAAGGAGAGTTGAAAAGGAATGTTGGCTCATGAGGTTTTTTGAGATTGATCATTGCAGCGTTATATTTCGTTATCCATCATGGACCCGGAAAATACAGAAAAGCGGAAATACAGTGACGGAGGCGATTATTTCGGAACGATATTGAAGCAGAAAGAGGCATGAAAATGGAGTGCTCTGTGGGACAAGACCTCCGATCTCGCAAGGAAGCAAGTTAATATTGAATCAGGACCTCTGATCTTTCAAACCGGTACTGTAATTCCGCTTTAAATACAACATCCCGTCTCAAATGCAATGCTGCGTCGGCTGTGCGCCGCGTGTGGCAAAGCACACCAGAGAGAGAGAGAGAGTGAGAGTGTTGTGTGTGTGCGTGCGTTAATAAAAATGTTTAATCATGGTTTAATTAATTAAAATGTTTAAATAGCTTAATAAATAATTTTCTTTTACTTTTCACACATATTTCATGCAAAATTGGTGTACTTTTATCATTTTTAAAGGGTTTATGGCAGTGGTTCCTAACCTGGGTTCGATCGAACCCTAGGGGTTCGGTGAGTCAGTCTCAGGGGTTCGGCGGAGGTCAAGACACACACCTGACTCATATTCATGACGACACGCCCCGCTTGGCTATCACTGGCTGCAGGTGATCACGCTACATTGCTTGGCCAATCTGTGCTGCAGGAAATTTGGTGCGCTCAGTAGTCAAATTGTGACTGTTGTGATGGTACATCGTGTGATTTCTTTCTTAATGTTTTAATCCATACTATGTTGAGTAAAAAAAGAAAGTGGTTGGACGAATACGTACAACATGGATTCACATATATAACGGAACGTGATATTCGGTGGCGTCCTATCTGCATGATTTGCAAAGTAGGATCAACCCTGTGCTGACTGACGTATACGTACATGTATATGTACATATAATATCAATAAATACATATTCATTACTATAAATGCTTATAATAACAAATATTCAAAAATAATGCATAAGATGTAAATAAAACAAATACACACACATACAGACGCATGCGCGCGTTCACACACAGATGCGCGTGCACGCACGCAGATGCGCACCTCACATAAAAATGTAAGTAGTTGTGATGGGGGAGTTCATGCATTGTATTGGTTTTGTTCTTTGAACACAGTGATGTTAATGCACGGTTCATTTTGGTGCCCCAGTAAAAACATATACCTATGTCTTGAATTTGAAAAAAAAAAAAAAAAAATCATATTTTATTTTTCACTAAAGAAGGGTTCGGTGAATAAGCATATTAAACTGGTGGGGTTCAGTACCGCCAACAAGGTTAGGAACCACTGGTTTATGGGGTAGTCTTGGGAGCCTTGGAACGAATCATGTGTTTTCTATGTAAAATGCCTCTCTACTGACAAAAACTCCAGATTCCGAAAAAGGCTCTGGAACGGATTAATTTCGTAAGTAGAGGGCTGACTGTCCACCTTTGTCCTCAAGACAAACATCACTATGTCTATTTTGATTGGCTCACTACCATCAGGCAGGAGATTGTCCTCAATGTGGTAATAGGCACGTGCATGTGGCACTTCTGGAGCACATTCAGACTGGACTGTTTTGAGTCGTCTCTTTTTTTCCTGGAGCCATAACTGGGTAATCTTCATGGCCTTAATATCAGAAAAGACACGATTTTCCTACTACAACTGTCTGCAAAGCACACTGTAAATGTATCTGATAACAACACAGGAAATTTTTCAAAATCACGGAATCATTTTAATCTGGACTACTGTAAATACTGACCAAAATGAATGTTAATAGCTTGTTGCACCTTGTGAGATTGCCCTCAGGATGCTGAGCGTGGAGGGAACTGAGTAACTGGAGTCAGCATTCGACTGTGAGTGGACATGGGTAGTATGTGGGCATGGCCTAGCTGGCTCAGCCTCTGTCCCTTTGCATTCATGGTTGTTGACATCATTGTCATGAACATTACTTCCATCATGTGTTTCTTGTTTGTCAGAAGACTTGAAAGCATCATCTCGCTTGATTCTCATCAGTGTTTCCATAGACTGAGCTGCACCCCCAAACTCACACACAGGAGTCTGGCTATAAAATGCATTTTTGTCGTTATTTGGATGGGGTTGCATATTGATCAGCACGTGTCAAAAGAGGACGGTCCTTGATTTGAATTCCGCGCTTGGCAACGGCATTTCTGGGTGGAGGATGCATGTTCTCCCCGTGCTTGGTGTGTATTTGGTGAGCTGTTCAGGGTGTACCCTGCCTTCGCTGTGGGACCCTAGAAAGATTAAGCAGTTCCGCGAATGAATGATGTTTGGATGTTTTTCAGTAAAAATAAAATAACTTTAAAAGCTTTTAAAGAACATAAATAATGCTTTATTGTGTCATGAATAATAGCATATAGTTTCAGTGTCCT
The DNA here is from genome assembly GCA_024760905.1 of Plotosus lineatus. Lineage (NCBI taxonomy): Eukaryota > Metazoa > Chordata > Actinopteri > Siluriformes > Plotosidae > Plotosus > Plotosus lineatus. Next base: position 16,114,260 of record CM045732.1, read on the forward strand.
CGACAAACTGTTGTCATACAGTGAAGCATTTCAGCCTATCAGCATCATGATGTATAACCTCCAATCAATGCATATGGGCACAGGATGGACAGATGCTGTACAGCCATGAGACATCAACTTAATGGATTCTTAAGTATAGTGCCCTGCCATAAGTAAAGGACACAATTACTGTGGTTTGAATGCAGACCTTTGGGTGTGTGCTGGAATACGTACACTGAACTCAAGTAGTCACCCAGCTCTGCAAATATAGTAGAATGCATTCCGTGGAAATCACATCGTGTCAAGTTCGTCGTCCCGTATCTAATTTCTGCGTAATTAATTTAAATTATAAATACCCATGAATATGAATTTGGATTGTACTCAAAAGACTACTTTTATTAGCGGCATGGTGGTGCATTGGTTGGCACGTCCACCCGACAGCAAGAAGGTCCTGGGTTTAGAGTCCCAGGCTCGGTGAAGGGCTTTTCTCTGCAGAGTTTGCATGTTCTTCTGGTGCTTGCACGGTTTTCCTCAAGGTACTTTGGTTTCCTCCAACAGTCCAAAGACCTGTACATTAGGTTAAATGGCTGTTCCAAATTGCCCCGAGAAGGGAATGAGTGTTGACCCTGCGATAAACTGGCGAGTTGTGACCCACCTTTGCCCAGAGTTGTCTGAGATAGCCTCCAGCTTTCCTTTGTCCCCAGTAGGATTGAGCAGTTCAGGAAATGGATGAATGGACATCTGCTCCTAATACTGTAGTTTAAACCAATCTAAAATATAATCAAAAATACCAATTAATCAGCCGGAACATTAAAACAACTGATCTATTATTGTGTGCGTCCTACATGTTTTGCCAAAGTGAATTTAACCCTTCAGTGCATGAACTTCACAAGAGCTCTGAGAGTGTGCTGTGATGTCTAGAGTACCAAGTAGTTCCCGCCACATCCTTTAATTCCAATAAGCTGCATGGTGTGGCCTCCATGGGTTGAACTTCCTTGTCCAGTAAAAGGACAATTTTCCTCAAACCATTCCTGAATTTTTTTGTTTGTTTTGTTTAGTTGTTGTTGTTTTTCATTATGTCAGGGTGCATTATCTTGCAGAAAGAGGCTGCTTCCATTCCGGGATATAATTTGACATAAATTAGTCTAACAATTTCGAGGTAGGCAGCACTGAGTGAATACCCGTCAAAGTAACATCTACATGAATTCTAAGACTATTCTGTATTTCACAGCAGAACATTGGCTAGAACATCATGCTGCTCCAGTGGCTCACCATCTTCACATTGTCCATTCTGTTTCCATCTGTTCCCCAGGAAAGTGACACATACACCTAGAGTAGTTGTCCATATAATGCAATAGAAAATATAATTTGTTAGACCACGCCCTGCTATGGCCTGACAAGCTATCCAGGGTGTACCCTGTCCTTGCTCAGTCGGTTGGGATGGGCACCAGCCTCCCTGCAACCCTAATTAGGATTGATCAGTTCAGAAAATGAATGAATGAATGAATGAATGAATTTATGAGACCAGTTCCCCATTTTCCATTTCTCCATTGCTCATTGTAATTGCCTATTGTAGAAACTTTCTGTAGTAGACAGAGGCCACACATTTGCACTTTGACTGATCTGCAGCTACGCAGCCTAATATCCAGAAAACTGCAATGCACTGTGTTCTGACAGTTTTCTATCATAGCCATTGTCTTTTTTATCAATCTGTTCTCTTCAAATGTGTGTGTGGATATTAACCACTGCGTACTGGCAACACCCCACAAGACTGTTGTTTGAAGATGATCTCCAGTTGTCTCGCAGAGGGAATTTGGAGGAAGTCAGGAGGTGCTTTTGATCAACAGCATTTCAGCCATGAAGGTTGAAGGTGCAGCTCACTCCCCTAACCACCACACATTTTCCACCTAAACCTGCTTCAGTAACCATCAGGCCATGGTGAGCCGTGTATGCATATGTAAAAATTCCATGATAATACCTGCTTACAATTTTCCATGTAGGGATTTTGCTCTGCCGGGTTCATATACCAATGCCATAAAGCCATGAGCCGGTTTTGTTGTCAGATCAATGCTCACAGACACACACAGACAACCCAACACAGACAACAGTTGTCAAAGCTCACAACAACCCAACACACAGACACACGCAGAGACAACCCAACAGACAACACAACACAACACAGACAACACAGTTGTCAATGCTCACAGACAACTCAACACACACAGACAACACAACACAGACAACCCAACCTAACACACAGACAACCCAACCTAACACACAGACAACCCAACACACAGAGACAACACAACACACACAGACAACACAACCCATCACAGACAACACAGTTGTCAATGCCCACAGACAATTCAACACACACAGACAATGCAACCCAACTCAACACACACACAAATACAACACAGACAACCCAACACACAGACACACACCGAGACAACCCAACAGACAACCCAACCCAACACAGACAACACAGTTGTCAATGCTCACAGACAACTCAACACACACACAAACACACACACACACACAGACAACGCAACCCAACACAGCCAACCCAACCTAACACACAGACAACCCAACAGAGAGACAACCCAACACAGACACACGCAGAGACAACCCAACAGACAACACAACCCAACACAGACAACACAGTTGTCAATGCTCACAGACAACTCAACACACACACACACACACAGACAACACACCCCAACACACAGAGACAACCCGACAGACAACACAACCCAACACAGACAACACAGTTGTCAATGCTCACAGACAACTCAACACACATGCACACAGACAACACAGACAACCCAACCTAACACACGCAGACAACCCAACACACAGACACACACCGAGACAACCCAACAGACAACCCAACCCAACACAGACAACACAGTTGTCAATGCTCACAGACAACTCAACACACACACACAGACAACACACAGAGACAACCCGACAGACAACACAACCCAACACAGACAACACAGTTGTCAATGCTCACAGACAACTCAACACACACGCACACAGACAACACAACCCAACACAGAAAACCCAACCTAACACACCGAGACAACACAACCCAACACAGACAACACAGTTGTCAATGCTCACAGACAACTCAACACACACACACACAGACAACACACCCCAACACAGACAACCCAACACAGAGAGACAACCCAACACACAGACACACGGAGACAACCCGGCAAACAACACAACACAACACAGACAACACTGTTGTCAATGCTCACAGACAACTCGACACATACACACACACACACACGCAACACAACACAACACAGCCAACCCAACCTAACATACACAGACAACCCAACACAGACAACACAGTTGTCAATGCTCACAGACAACTCAGCACACAGACACACACTCAGACAACACAACCCAACAGAGAGACAACCCAACACAGAGACAACCCAACACACACACACACACACACACACAGAGACAACCCAACCTGTTGGCAATGATGAGTGCACTTGCACTTTACATAGAAATGTTCTTGTATTGTCAGTGTTTTTTTCTTTCCTTGAGGAGAAATAACTTTATAAATTCAGCTGTGAATACAGTAAGATAAATGATGTCTCTTTCTTTACTGAAAATAAATACAAACCTTTTGGAACTTTGCTTTTAGGCAGCGCCTAAATATTTACATAAAATTCTCCTGCAGTCTGCAGAAATATATTAAACTCATCATCATTATTATTATTATTTTTATTGTTGTTGTTGTTGTTATTAAAATTATTATTATAAAGAACAATGTATTTAAACCCAGACATAAGCAGCACGACCTGAAAGTGACACATAACCTCTAACATTTTAGTCTGGGTTTGTTTTTTAATACAGACCACTCGTTTATATCTTTTCGAGTCGTTTGAAGAGCACGAACACAAAAATACACAAAGCGTTTTGGTAACCAAGGCAACCAGGCATCGTCACTCTGGAAACGAATCCCAAGCAGCTGCAGATTTGCTGAATTTCCAGGCTGCTCAGGTTTAACGTCCTCTGAACCTTTACCTGAACGGTATTAGTTTTATTTTGAGTTTCACTGAGGTGTCGTTTAAATAAAATTAAATCAGAGTGAAGAGAAGCTCTGAAACACCGAGGATGAGATTTCAGAGAACGGGAACTGCTTTTCAAAAGTTTTTTTCGGCTCAGTGTTTGGTGGGCTGTACGTTACATTCCTCAGCACACACACACACACACACACACACACCGACTCTCTCTCTCTCTCTCTCTCTCTTTCTCACACACACACACCCCGACTCTCTCTCTCTCTCTCTCTCTCTGTCTCACACACACACACACACAACGACTCTCTCTCTCTCTCTCTCTCTCTCACACACACACACACACCTTCTCTCTCTCTCTCACACACACACATACACCCCTTCTCTCTCTCGCTCTCTCTCTCTCTCACACACACACACACCTTCTCTCTCTCTCTCTCACACACACACATACACCCCTTCTCTCTCTCGCTCTCTCTCTCTCTCTCTCACACACACACACCCCTTCTCTTTCTCACTCACTCACACACATACACACACACACACACACTCTTCCTCTCTCTCTTTCATACACACACACCTCTCTCTCTCTCTCTCTCTCTCCCCCTCACACACACACACACATCTTTACTCTCTCTTTCTCTCACTCACTCACACACACACAAACACCGTCTCTCACAGACATTCTCTCTCTCGCGCGCGCGCGCACACACACACACTAACCCAGTGCGCAATGAGAAGAGGATGGTGATCGCCTGAGCAGTTTCCTCTCTCTTTTTTGCTGGATCTGTGAAACCTGTTTGTTCCTCCTGTATAAATGGAAAAAGTATAAAAGGGAAACCCAGAGAATGGAACTGTGGGAGTCATGTGATCCGTACAGCCGCCCGGCGCGCAGGACACAATGGATCGTGAGCACTCTGGCTTATCATTATGGACTGGACCGCGGCGTGGAGAACGAGATCATAGTCCTGGCTACCGGTTTGGATCAGTATCTGCAGGAGATCTTTCACCATCTGGACTGTCAGGGCGAAGGCAAAATCCCCGCCGAGGACTTCCAGATCCTGTGTGAACTGCTGGGTCTGAGTGGAGACGGCGGGGCGGAGGACTGCGCGGGGATGCCGGACAGTTTACCGAGCGAGGTCACCTTCCGCCAGTTTCACGCGCGACTGTGCGGCTACTTCAGCACTAAGGCCGGCTGCCACTACGAGGACGGTCGGCTGCTGGTGGGAAGAGACAGCGAGCACATCGAGACGCAGATCCGCCTCCGGAGCCCCCTGAGACGCAGGGACAAGCTGCTCGGCCCGGGAACGGCCAGGCGCACCAGCGACTCCACGCTCAGTGCGGGCTGTAAGCAAGGCTCGTGCACGCGCGAGTGTTATGAGGACATTGTGGCTTTGGAGGAGGCGGAGGACAGGATAGCCAAGCTGGAGGAGGAGAACGCAAGTCTGCGGGAGCTGGTGGAGGACATGCGGGCGGCTCTCCAGAGCAGTGATGCGCGCTCGCTGGCCCTGCAGGTGACGGTCTCTGTTATGGAATGAAGGTCCTGGGTTCGAGTCCCAGGCTTGAGCATGTCTTTGTAAAATTCCAAAGTTCTCTCCATGCTTCCCAAGGTTTCCTCCTGCAGTCCAAAGACATTCACATTAGGCTCATTGGCTGTTTCAAATATTTCAACTTGTGGATAAATATTCTATACTATAATAAACTTAACAACAATACAGTACAGATTTTTTTTTTTTTTTTTGTACAAGAATATTCATTCATTCATTTTCCAAACTGCTTAATCCTAATTAGGGTCCAATGGAGGCTGGCGCCCATCTCAACCGACTGTAGGCGAGGGCGGGGTACACCGTGGACATCACCAGGCCATCACACAGCCAACATTTCATATAACCCTTCATAGTGACACTGACCCCTACAGGTGACACAGGACAGGAGTTGCTCTGATGGGGTCAGTGTCATTCATGGCTGTTTGAAGAAGAAGCCAAAATCCATGAAAGGTTTTATGAAACAACTCAGAATCATCTACATATCGACCGAAATTTGGTATAAAAGTATATTATCCATGAATTCATTTGTTTGTTTTATTAAGATTATTTATTGAGTGAGTACTGTCAGGCTTCAGCATGGGTGGGATCAGAATTTGAAAAGGTCGAATTGGGATCCTGAGCTTGGGTTACAGTTATTTTTGCTGAGTTGCCCTGCATGTACCGCCTGAGTCTGTGTGCATTTCCCCTGGGCGGTCTTATTTATATGCAACCCTGGGTGGATTGGCTATGCTAAATTGCTCCTGGGTCTGAAATCCCATTCGAGGTCTATTGCTACACATGGCCCTGAACATGGTAAAGAAACTGTTAAAGAACAAAAAGGACTGAATTAATGGGATTGATACATCTTCTTCTTCTTCTTCTTTTCCTTTTGGCTTTTTTCCCTGTCTCGGGAGTCACCACAGCGAATCATCTGATTCGCACGTTTGATTTGGTATAGGTTTTTACGTCGGACGCCCTTCCTGTCATGGCTGGGTTCATGATTGGGAGGTTGTGTGTTTGAATCCCAGTTAGACCCCCCCCCCCCCCCCACTGTGCTAAGACCCCGGGCAAGGTCTTAACCACAAGTGTGCCTCGGTTCACCCCGCAATATAAATGGGTACCAGTAAAATATACTGGGAAGGTAACCTGTGATGGACTAGCATCCCATCCAGAAGGAGTTGAACTCCTGGTAGCTTAACGCTATGGAAACCGGGGATAAGCACCGGCCTGATGAGCCACGAGGCTCGGGTGTAAAAAGCCCAAAGTTCTGTCGTTTAACTGTTTACTTTGTAAATTGATAAAGAAACTCAAAAACCTTGATTATGACTCAAAAGCATGGGTTTCCTCTGGGTACTCCACTTTCCTCCCATAGTCCAAAAACATTCATTCATTCATTTTCTGAGCCGCTTAATCCTAATTAAGGTTGCGGGAAGGCCGGCGCCCTGATACACCCTGAACAGCTCGTCACGCCATTGCAGGCCATGCACATTCGGTTAGTTCCAAATTGCCCATAAGTGTGGGGGTGACTGTGATGGATGCTGTCCAGGCTGTATCCTGCCTTTGCCCAGAGTCGGCTGAGATAGGTTCCACCCTTCCCGTGATCCTCATGGGATTAAGTGTTTCAGCAGATAAATAAATGAATGAATGATTTAAAAACACTTAGGATTGTACTGATGTCACTACGCTACTCCCGATATTGATGTTTTTCTCTCTGCTTTAGGTTGGACTGTGGAGGAGCCACATAAAACACAGACCAGACAGTGGCTGCTTTGTTGCCCATTATAGGCGCCTGACTCAGAAAGCCAGCACTCAGAGCAATATGAAAAGACTTCAGGGCTTCCTGACGGACACAGGATTCTCTCGGAAGTCTGAGCAGGTTGGGGATGTCCTTCTTTTAAACAAGAAGCTGGAGCAGGAGCTGCGTGTTTCTAGGGAAGCTGTGCTGATGCTGGAGGAATGTAACAGAAACCTGAAGAAGGAACAGGCGGAGATGAGGAAGAAGGTCGAAGAAGCCAGAGAGGCTCTGCTCAGTGGTTTAGGCAAAGTTAAAGAGCTGGAAGCCAAAGCCAATCATGTACCTGTCCTGCAAAGACACGTGCAGCAGCTGCAGACGGAACTGTTATACTACAGGTAGGAAAAATCAACGTAGACATTCCTAATATTATAGGCGAGACAGCGCCTTAATCTGCAGTGCATTCTTTTCACACTGATGATGTTGCCAGTGTTTTGGGGTTTTTTACAGGCCTGAGTGTGCGTTGGCTTGTTTTCGAGTTGGTCTAGATTGTCTGAAAGCTGTGGATACATGCAGGTTATTGCGTAATTCTGTTTTGTTTCATCTGTTGTAATGAATTGTAGCTTCTAAAATGGTTCCCAAAGAATCCAGTCGCTTGGATCATGAACAAGTGTGGCAGCCTACATGCTATTTATGCTGCCTTGATGTGGTTTACTCTGGTGAGTGCGGATCTTGTTTTGTTTGGGTTCATTAAGCAGACAACGTGTGTGGCAAGTGGGCTGCCGCTTTGGTTTGTTGAAACTGTGCACAGCTCTGGCTGGGTTCTGCTTGCTTCAGCGGAATTTCGGTTTTATACCTAACCTGTCATTGAACTTTCCAAACGCTCAGCCATTTAATTAATGTTTACAGTCTGCTCAGCTGTGCACTTGCTCTTTTGCTTCCAGCAGCATGTGTACAGATGACCTTTGGGTTGTTTTTCAGATCGATGACTAATTGAGTCCCTAAGAACCAGAACGGACCAACCCACATTGTTTTTGATGGACCATTCTGGCTCTCAAAGTCATTTTACTTTTACCCAGAACCAGAGATGAATCCTCTCAATATCTTCAGCCCATAGCTGTTTAGGGTTGAGAGGATGCATCTCTGGTTCCAAGTACAGTGGTACCTCATCATCATCATCATCATCATCATTTTCTGTAACCGCTTCATCCTAATTAGGGTCACGGGGAGGCTGGTGCCCATCCCAGCCAACTCAGGGCGAGGGCAGAGTACACCCTGGACAGCTCGCCAGGCCATCGCAGGGCGGAAACACGCCGACGGCTTTGCAGCTACTCTTGTCGAAAGTCAGCAATGGTTCTTTTACATGCCTCACACCATAGACAGTGAGAGACAAGGCTGGCCTTTGATAACCCAGTTAGCTGCACTGGAGGGGACAGTGACAATCTTGTGGAGAGTGGGACTCGAACCCCGAACCTTTGGATCAGCGATCCGGCGCCCTATACCACTAGACCACCACTGCCCCCAGTGGTACCTCACTTTACGAAATTAATTCTTTCCAGAGCCTTTTTTGTAACCTGCATTTTTCGTTAATTGAACCGCATTTTACATGTAAAACGCGTGATTCATTCCAAGGCTCCCAATACTACCCCCTAAACCCTTTAAAAATTATAAAAGCATACCTTTTAAGACCTCCTTCTGCTTCAATATCGTTCCGATGGTAGACGGGTTTGGCCATATTCCTTTGTGATATCACTCGAGCCCGTTTCTTCTTCTCACTCGCACCGGAAATCACATAAACACACACATACACACACGCACGTGCGTGTGTGTATGTATGTATGTGTGTACGTGTGTGTGTGTGTGTGTGTGTGTGTGTGTGTGTGTTGACCATGTCTTCTTAGCAGAGTTCTAATCTTACAAATGTTTATAGAAGTTTAAAAGCCTGAGTCAAGAAATAAAGCATAAAACAACCGTAATTCTGTCCTTTACACGAAATGCATCATGGTGGATTCAGCTCTATAATAGGCAATGGGAGGTAGCTGTGTCGTTCCTCCAAGCCAATGGGATCCCTGTCCAAGATGGCGTCAGGTGGAACTGTCCAAGATGTTTGAACGTCATTGATGGGAGATGTTTGAACGTCATTGATGGGAGAGCAGCTCGTACATTGTTTGAATGTTTGAATGGCGCGTTTGAATTTTTAAGATGGAGCTTTCGTAACGTGAACTTGTTTCGTATACAGAGACAAAAATTTTAGGAAAATGCATTTCGTAACCTGCATTTTTCGTTTGGTGCGACTTTCGTAAAGTGAGCTACCACTGTATAAGTAAAATGACTTTGAGAGCCAGAATGATCCATCAAAAAATATGGGTTAGCCCGCTCTGGTTCTCATAAGCTCAGTTAAGATTTTAAGATTTTATTCCTTCCAAATAAATACTAATCCGGGAAAGAGCAATCTTGAAATTTATATTCACTTAATGAATTTACCCACCAACACATGTCACACATATCCGAGAAGATTACGCTTCATATTTACATTAATTATAAATGTTCTTATCCTTTTTTAAACCTGGTGGTAAAAGGTGCTGGATCACTGATCCTAAGGTTGGGGGTTCGAGTCCCACTCTCCACAAGGTTGTCACTGTTTCCCCCCCCAGTGCAGCTAACTGGTTTATCAAAGGCCGGCCATGTCTCTCACTGTCTATGGTGAGAGGTTCATGTAAAAGAACCCTTGCTGACTTTCGTAAAGAGCAGCTACATAGCTGTCAGCGTGTTTCTGCTCCTTGCTAAAGGGTTGTGTCAGGAAGGGCATCCGACGTAAAAACCTATTCCAAATCAAACATGTGAATCATTAATATGACTTCCATGAAGATGAAGGCAGATGATTTGCTGTGGCCACCTCTGAAGGGAAAAGAGGAAGAAGAAGTTCTTATCCTTTTTTTTTTTAAATTCATGCCAAGGTACTGTACAGACAATTTTCTCTCTGTGTGAAGAGGCCAGTGTCTCTTGCTGCTCTTAGACCACATCATTCATTCACAATTACAATAGGGCTGAACCGTCCAGGGTGAATTCTATTCACTTTAGGGCCTGTCCTAAAGCCCTCGCAACTACCCCTCCCCAACCCCCATATATGTGGGGTCCCTCTGCCTGCATCATGCCACGCAGTAAAAGTGAAATAAAGCCAAGTCCTCCAAACTCTCCTGTTACACGTCAACATTTGTATATTTTCATCATCAGTTGTTTTTATTTACAGTTCCGAAGTTGCAACCTGCGAAACTGTGATAATGGCACATCTATGAAATAAACACTGGGTTGGTTTGTGGGATTATACTAAGTGTCAGAAATGCGTGCAGTAAGCACACAGCTGTTTAAAAGCAGTATGCCAGTGGTTGCTTTTAACACAGCTGTCTGTAGAAGCAGATGACACTGGTACGTCACAGTACGTGACCCACATGTCCTCAAATCTGTCTGTTCTTCTTGTCCTAATTTAGACATGCTACAATTATTCTCATTTGTCTAAAGTGGTCACTTGAAATACTGCACCTGCCTATAAGTCTGCTCATGTGGTGATGGAAATGGTCATAATGTTGTGTCCACATCCCACATTAAAAAAGCTGTGTTCTGCTAATTATGCTCATTAAAAAAAAAAAAGTCATTGCTGTTTAAATCACTCTTTTGATTGAGGTTATGGGGGATTATTATGTGCAGAATGTGATTGGCGTTGGCCAGATACAGCAGTATTTTAATGAAAGTGAATTCAGTTGATATATTCGTTGCTATTCTTTGACACACATCAGATGCTTTACCTGTTCATATTTTTATTTACCTAATTTTTCTAATTTCTGAGAGATTTCAGCCCAAAATGATGTGAAAGCCCCACAATAGACTGAGTGTATAAATGTAAGCTCTGTATGAAAGGGCTGCTAGCTGTGATGAAGAGTGGATGAGAGGGGGGGGGGGGGGTTTGGTAATGGAGCAGGCCCTGTGGAGGAGACTCTGGGAAAGTAATGGATTTGCTGACTTCATTTCCATGAAAAACAGGAGACCAAGCCATGTGTAGCTTAAAGGACTGGAGGCTCCCAGTAAACACTGAGGAGGAATAGACCTGCAGGGCACTGAGGTCTGGAGGCTGGGGGAGGAGGAGGAGGAGGAGGAGGAGGAGGAGGAACAAAAGAGATGTCAGGAACCATCTGGAGCAGGATGCAAATAGTCAGCTGTGTTTTCACTGTCTTCGTCTCCTGAGAAAAGAAAAAGGGTGAAGCTTACTGCCGAAAAACACGACTCTCCCATCTTGCTCTGATATAATCCTGCCTATTTGTATTGTCACACTTTAAAGAGCTGGAACGGATGCAGGCACTCCATAAATATTTTTAATAAATAAATAAAGAGAATCAAACACAGCATGATAAACAACAGAAAGGGACCATTGCGTAATGCCACAAGCCATGGGTTGGCGAACAACAAAGGAGAAAACAAAAGCCCAAGAGCCTATAAAGCTCTCATGATCCCTAAGAATACCCAACAAGGAAATATAGTCAACAGAGTCATTATATGCAGCTGCCAATCAGTCCTAAATACAATACTGATTCAAGACACATGCGGCGTTTTTAAAATCATGGAATTCGGCGGACACCCTTCTCCAGAGTGACTCACATTTATATATATATATATATATATATATATATATAGAGTATAAGATGCAGAGGATAGGGAGAGATGGAGGCAGATCATTTGCTGTGGCGACCCCTGAAGGGAACAGCCGAAAGGAAAAGAAGAAGAAGATATATATATATATACACACATATATATATATATATATATATATATATATACACACACGCACATATAACTAAGCTATTGATGGTTAAGGGCCTTGCTTATGGTCCCCACAGTGGCAGCTGGGTGATACAGGGATTTGAACCACCAAGCTTCATATTAACAACTTAGAGCCTTAATCACGGAGCCACCTCTGCTCTGGTTTTCAAACATGTGCACCAATTGCCAAGCATGATGGGACATGCTGTAGGTGCCCTGTAGTTTCCCTGCACATAGAGACGTAGCCATTCACATAGAACTTAATGCACGAAGCAGAGGTTCGTTTTTTTGTAACCGTTTAATCATAATTAGGGTTGCGGGGAGGCTGGCGCCCATCCCAGCCGACTCCGGGCGAAGGCAGAGTACACTCTGGACAGCCCGCCAGGCTATCTCAGGGTGGAAACATGCTGACGGCTTTGCAGCTACACTTTACAAAAGTCAGCAATGGTTCTTTCACATGAACCTCTCAGCATAGACAGTGAGAGACGTGACCAGCCTTTGATAACCCAGTTAGCTGCACTGGAGGGGACAGTGACAACCTTGTGGAGAGTGGGACACGAACCCCCAACCAGCGAGCCAGTGCCCTGATCCACTAGGCCACCACTGCCCACAAATCGGAGGGTGCATGTGTAAAGAACAATCTGATTGGTCCACTATTTCAAGTTTAAAAAAAGTAAAAAAAAAAAAAGTGTGACCTGGTGGTAGGGTGCTGGCTTACTGATCCAAAGGTCAGAGTAATGAGTACTGGAGGCTATAAAGAGATAGTTGTGGCACGTAGTGGTTAACTCTTCTGTCTCATAGCAAGAAGGTCTAGGACTCATATCCTGGTCTCAGCAAATATGTTTCTGGATGAATATTCCTTGTTTGTAAGTGATATTGTGTCTTGATGAATATTCAGTGACCTCCTGCTTGATTGGGTGCATCATTGTTATTTATCCTGGTTAGCATCATACCTGGACTCCACTGGTGAAAGTGTGTATGTCAGACATTTCGGCTTCACTATTTATGTTAATCTTCTAAGAGTCCTAGGAACTGGGCCGGCAGATCCAAATAAACAGAACTGTAATTTCAGGTGTTCTGCAGTAGCCATTTGTAAAATATTCCCTACTAAAGTGTATTTCTGCAGCCCTATAATGACAGACCTAAAATGGGCTAAACCTAATTGTTCTCTGTGTTATGTCTGAAGTAGGTAGAGATTTGAACATTTTAACAAAACAGTGAGACCTCACAGGGATAAGCATTTATACACCGCCCTGCCAAAAAAGTAATATTTTCATGGAGTGCATTTAGCCTTAACCACAGCATGTAATCTTCATGGAACTGTTGGTCCAGTTGGTCCAGTCGAGGCTCAGCAACACTCCTTAGATTTCAGTCCAATCTGTCGTCACCGTCTTAACATATTTCCATCTGTTGCTGTGTGCGTGTGTGTGCGCGCGTCTGTGTGAGTGTGTGCGTGTGTGCGCTTGAAATAAATGAGACAAAAATATTGCACTTGGTCATTTATATACTAAGGAAAATACAGTGGTACCTCACGTTAGGAAATCACACGTGCGCGCGCGTGTGTGTGTGTGTGTGTGTGTGTGTGTGTGTGTGCGTGCGTGTGTTGACCACACGCAATGAGCACACTCAAAAATCTCATAAAACAACAGTAACTCTGTCCTTCACTCAAAAAGCATTATGGGAGATGCAACTCCATAACAGCCAATGGGAGGGAGCTGAGTCATCCTTCCTAGCCAATAGGAGGCCAGCAAAGCGGGATGTTGGAAGATAATTATGGGAAAGCAGCTCCTGCATTGTTTGAATGTTTGAATGGCGCGTTTGGCGTGTTTTGTAAGAACTTGTTTCGTATACAGAGACAAAAAATTTTGGATAATATTTTTTGTAACCTGGATTTTTTTGTTTGCTGGGATTATTGTAAAGTGAGGTACCACTGTAATCCAAAATCACTTACCTGTGAATGGTTAATAATATGAGAAGCTTTGCTTTCAGACCCCTTGTGCAGACCTCATTCATTCATTTTCTTAACCACTTAATCCTAATTATGGTCAAGGAGAGGCTGGTGCCTCGGGGTGAGTGCGGGGTACATTCTGGACAGCTCACCAGGCCATCGCAAGGCCAACACTTGCACAACCATTCACTCTCACACCTAGGGGAGATTTGGAACAGCCAATTAGCCTACTGTGCATGTTTTTGGACTATGGGAGGAAACTGGACGATCCGGAGGAAACGCACGCAAGCACGGGGAGAACATGCAAACCACACCGAAACGCCCAGGCTGGGAATCGAACCCAGGCCTTGTTGCGGTGAGACTAACCACTACGCCACCGTGCTGCATCCCTTGTGCATAAATAACTGTAATTAAAGTTTGTGGTAGATGTTGATCAGCCCTGCACATGGATTTGGAAGGACACGGCTTCAGCTTTGGGATGTGGGTGGATTTCTTGCTCACACGTTTCTATTGGATTAAGATCAAACTTTAACTTGGCTTTTTGAACCGTTCTTTCATAGAAACAGAAATTTTTTGATCTTAAGGGGTCATTGTCTTGCTGCATGACCCAATTTTCAGAAAATTTGTCATGTGTACGTTTGAACTCAGTAGGTAAAAGTGTGTGTGTGTGTATATATATATATATATATATGTAAAGGTAAAATCTGTTGGGGTTTTACACCCGAGCCTAGTGGCTCATCAGGTCGGTGCTTATCCCCGGTTTCTGTAGCGTGAAGCAACTAGGAGTACAACTCCTCCTGGATGGGATGCTAGTCCATCGCAGGTTACCTTTCCAGTATATTTTACTGGTACCCATTTATACTGCTGGGTGAACAGAAGCACACTTCTGGTTAAGACCTTGCCCAGGGGTCTTAGCACAGTGAGGGCCTCAGTGGCATTCAAACTCACAACCTCCCGATCATGAGTGCAGCACCCTAACTACTACACCACCGGGGTGTGTGTGTATATATATATATATATATATATATATATATATATATATATATATATATATATGTATGTGTGTGTGTGTGTGTATGTAGGTGTGTATATGTATGTATGTATATATATATATATATATATATATATATATATATGTGTGTGTGTACTGTATGTATGTATGTATATGTATATATATATATATATATATATATATATATATATATATGTGAGTGTGTGTGTGTGTGTGTGGTTGTGTGTGTGTGTGTGTATATATATATATATATAAAATAGAGAGAGAGCGAGAGCATAGCATCAAAGAAATGTGGGATGGCCCATTTGTGATTCTCAGAGGCACAAATATGTCAAAGCCAATCTGTTCCCAAGCAGTACACCAGTGGCCGTTATCAGATCTATTAATCCCAAGCTAATCGGATAAGAATCTCCATCAAGTCATTCTGTATCTTTAATAATTTTTATTATTATTAATATTCATTTCTAGTTATTTTGTGTCAGGGCGTCTATATTCCATGATGCATATTTTTGCCAGATGATGGATAATACAAACGTATGGATGGGAAACAGTCTCATGGGAACCTCATCTCTGTAAAGCTTTTAGTAGACACTCACAGAGTGTAAGAGAAGACTCCGACAGAAGGCTATAAAGAGAATAAACATCAGGCTGAAACATCAGCTTTGTTTTACTAAACACAGGAAATGCCCGGTGTTCTCACTCCTTAACCCCAAGCAGCTGCCCTGCAGCTTTACTTTTGCAGATCTGACCCAAGAGCATTGGTAATGTCCAGCACGAGTGAGTTTAGCTGAAGATATCTGATCCTGTTGTTAGGACCTGAAACTACAAACATGATGGTAGTAAGCAGTGATAAATGATGTAAGCCTGAGGCACATAATAATGCTTGGTATTGATTAAATGTCCCTTCTTGCCACTTGTAGTATTATTCACATTCTCGTCTTTCTCTCCCGCATCTGTTTCTGTTTTGTTGCTTACTGAGACCATTTTCCTGTGAGGAACAAATCCGCCTGTGAAGAAAACAGCTTTAAAGTACAGGGAAGAAAAGTAATGAGAATCATCTTGCCTTTTGAAGGATTAAAATGCATATAACATTATGCATACTACACTGCGTACTAAAATGCAATGTGTTTGTCTGTAAGCGGTAATCATGCTGTTTATAAAGGCTTTCTCAAGTAATACTCTATTAAAAATGTTCAATATCTGTCTAAAATATCAACATCATCTCTGGTTTCTAAGCTAACAGAGCTTCTGAAGCTTACAGAGCTTCTGCTTTCACTCAGATCTCATTCAAATATGTACATGTCCCAGTCCGCCATTCAGCACAGCAGTGTGGGCCATTGTTTGGTGAAATGACTTTATTGTCATTTGTTTCAAATTACAGCTTTTAGACCCTTTAGAGAGAAACAAAGTCAATGGGATTAAAGAAACCAAATGGTTGTCTGCTGGCTAACATTTCCTTGCTTGTTATTACCCAAACATGTCTACTCCAGTCATGAAGCGCGGCCCAGCCTTTTTTTTTTTTTTTTTTAAAGCATTCAGGGGACAAGTCATTTGTGCAGTCGGCCCTCTACTTACGAAAACCTCTGAATACGAAAAATCCAGGTTACGAAAAACATTTTCCTAAATTTTCGTCCTCTGTATACGAAACAACCTCTTCTTATGAAAAGCGCCAAACACGCCATTCAAAGATTCAAATGCGCTGTTCAAACATTAAAATGCACCATTCAAACATTCAAACATTCAAACAATGCGCAAGTTGCTCTCTCATTGGCTGTCTCCCAACATCCCGCCCCGCTGGCCTCCCATTGGCCAGGAGACAGCTGAACTGTACCTATACTTCCTGTACCCATACTTCCTGTTTGTCACACGTGTGAAGGAGAGTTGAACAGGACTGTTGGCTTGTGAGTTTTTTTGAGAGTGATCATTGCGGCGTTATATTTCGTTATCCATCATGGACCCCAAGAAAGTGATTACTGGTGACACTGAAAAGAAGAAGCGGGCTCCGTTATCAAACGAAGTAAAGCAGGAGATAATAATAATAAAAAAAAAAATACGAAAGTGGGATGCGGTTGAGCAAAATCGCAAAGGAGTATGGCCGAAACCCCTCTACAATCGGGACGATATTGAAGCAGAAGGAGGCATTAAAAGCGAAGATACAGTGACAGAGGCGATTATTTCGGAAAATGTAACTGCCATATTTAAGGACCTCGTGAAAGAGGGTGAGGGTGGGGGTGAGGGTTCTTCAGACCAGCAACCCCTGGACTTTAAAGCGTCACATCGGTGGTTCGAGAGATTTAAAAAAAAGGGTAAATACATTTCTTTTACTTTTAACACATATTTCATACAAAATTGTTGTACTTTTATAATTTTTTAAAGGGTTTATGGGGTAGTCTTGGGAGCCTTGGAACGAATCACGCGTTTTACATGTAAAATGCACCTCGACTTACGAAAACTCCAGGCTACGAAAAAGGCACTGGAACGGATTAATTTTGTAAGTAGAGGGCCGACTGTATAGTGACCCGAAGTCGCAATATGCAAGATCATGTTTATATTTTTTCTTGTGCTTTTGTTACACTCATTGACCTCTCACTCAACGGCTTAACCATATTAGAGTCGTGGAGAAACCGGAGCCTATCTTAGCCAACACATGGGAAAGGCGGGGTACACTCTAAGCAGCTCACCACACCATCACAGGACACACACACACACACACACACACCTATGGGCAATTTGGACAGCCAATTAGCCTAATATGGATATTTTTGGACTGAAGGAGGAAACCCGAGGGCCAGGAGGAAATCTACACAAGCACATGGAGAACATGCAAACGCCACACAAAAATGCTCACACCAAGCCTGGGATTTGAACCCAGGACTTTCTTGCTGTAAAGCAGACATGCTAACCACTACACTGCCATACCACCAGGCATTGACCTGTTAAAATAAATATCTAGTAGACAGTATATATTTACCTTGTTAATGAACTTGGATTAAAGGGTAACTTGGGTAAAGGTACATCGTTCCAAACTTCAGGACAAATGATACTTTTCCATCCATTTGGTATCTGAGTATGTATATTGCATTGAAAATTGCATCCTGTTTGAAAAAGTTGAAGTCCATGTTGAATGGTCCTGTAGAGGAAAACCTCTCCGATAGGTTGGAGTCTAGTCAATTGTGAAGATCCATTAATTTTTAATGGCCTTGTTTTTTTTTAAGTTTCAAACTGATGTTCACTTATTTACATTATAGATCATGCGATCGATAAGGTCCCAGTGTTACCCAGAGTTCACTGTTCAATTTTTTTATCGGAGTAACTGCGATGATGGATGGTCAATTGAAGCTTTGACCATCTGTTAACCCTGTCTTATCCCCAGTCACCTTCTGTAACCAGACCAGAATTGTCAGACTGGCTTCAGTTCATTGGTCAATGGTTCCTCATAGCAACCTTTTAGGTCCTATATTTAGGTATAAGCCCAATGTATTCATTAACAAGAGCAGCAATACAGATTTTATGTGTTTCCAATTTAAGAAATCCAGTCATGGATTATATACAGTATAATCACATACTGTAACAAAGAATTTGTGTGAAACTGGGTGTGTATTACAGGGAAAACATTGGACTCTGCAAGACTGTGTTCCTCCAGGAACTGTGCTTGCCACTCCGGCCCGAAAGCAACTGTGTTGTTGGATCTGTCCTGCTGTATCCACCACTTGTACCTCACTTCCTGACTTTAACCTCTGGGGCAATGTTTTGATAAATTGTCCTGTAGAGTAAAAGGATCAGGGTTAAAGCCATTGCATGGTGAAGACTCTCCTTGGCAGCAAAATATTCATTCATTAATTCACTGCACCATTTACACATACTAGGGTCACAGGAGCAATATGTTGCAGGGCCAACACTAGCTCCACTATCCACACTACTGCTCACATCCCCACACAAGCTGGAACAGCCGATGTGCCTTTTACTGTGGGAGGAAACCAGAGAAAACCCATTCAATCACGGGGAGTACAGTGGTACCTCACTTTACGAAATTAATCCATTCCAGAGCCTTTTTTGTGAACTGCATTTTTCGTAAATTGAACCGCATTCTACATGTAAAACGCGTGATTCGTTCCAAGGCTCCCAATACTACCCGAAAAATCCTTTAAAAATTATAAAAGTACACCAATGTTGTATGAAATATGTGTTACAAGTAAAAGAAAATTATTTACCTTTTTTAAATCTCTCGAACAACCCATGTGACGCTTTAAAGTCCGCGGGTCCGGGGGTTGCTGGTCTGAAGAACCCTCACCCCCATCCTCTTTCAAGAGGTCCTTAAATATGGTGGTTGCTTTTTACGAAATAATCGCCTCCGTCACTGTATCTCCGCTTTGAAGGCCTCCTTCTGCTTCACTATCGTCCCGATTGTAGAGGGGTTTTGGCCATACTCCTTTGAGATTTCACTCAACCGAATCCCACTTTCATATTTTTTTCTCATCTCCTGTTTTGCTTTTATTGATAACGGAGCCCACTTCTTGTTTTCAGTCTCACCAGGAATCACTTTCTTGGGGCTCATGATTAATAACAAAAAATAACTCTGCAATAAGCACACTCAAAAAACTCACAAACCAACAGTACAACTCTCCTTCACACGTGTGTGTCGAACAATGGGTCGAAGGCACACGAAAAGCATTATGGGTACAGTACTGTATTATGAAGAGTCATCTCCCTCCTAACCAATGGGAGGCCAGTGGGGCGGAGTGTTGGGAGACAGCCAATGGGAGAGCAACTCGCGTATTGTTTGAATGTTTGAATGGCAAGTTTGAATTTTTAAGATGGTGCTTTTGTGACGTGAACTTGTTTCGTATCCAGAGACAAAAATTTTAGAAAAATGCGTTTCGTAACCTGAATTTTTTGTTTGGTGAGACTTTCATAAAGTGAGGTACCACTGTACATGTAAACTCTGCAGAGAAACACCCTTGAGGAACGTGGGATTTGAACACATGACCTTCTTGTTGTGAGGCAGACATGCTAATCACAATGCCACAATGCCGCCCCAGGGTGCAGGATGTGGGCGTCCATTTTTTTTCCACCCTGTAGGATTCAGATTGCTGAAAGTTTAGTTTTCAGGGTTTTTTTTTTTTTTCTCTCTCTTTTTCTCTGCTCTGGTAAAAGGCAGTCATCTGGAAACACTTAATCTCTGATTCATGAAGGCCCCCTATTGGATTTCCTCCTACACACATGAGCAAAGGAGTATTGAAACCATGGCAGGAAATGTATTTAAAAAAAAAAAAAAACAACGATTACTGTTTATACTACAGCTGTTTTCTACCTGAAGTTCGAACTGAAATGTGTATAACCCTCAACCAAAAGAATTTCCTACTTCAACTTTTACCAACCGTAGTAGTCTTTGCACACAGCAACATATTTCTAATATTTAGTAAAAGCTTGTGTGTTGTTAAGATATACTGTAGGCTTTGTGCTTTATGTGTTTATATTCCTTATGTTTATAAGATTATTGCTGTTTTCCAAGCTAAGTCATACTCCGAGCCCAAGCATGCTGTGGCTGACTCTGGACCTGGCTTCAATTATACACAGTCAGCTCTGCTTTTGCTGCTTTATCACAAAAGCCAATATAATTATTATGGTGCTTTTGGACAAGAATTATGGTAGACTGGCTCATGTTACTTGGCCTGTCCTTAGTGTTTCACTGAGAACTGTAGCAAGAAATGATATACAATACATTTTTTTTAATCTACTAAACTTGTATTCCTCGGTCTCGGGAAGGAGTGAAATGGCCACCATCAGTGTCAATAATTTAATGCATTTTCATATACAGTGTAAGAATATAGAAGGGAGTTTGCTGTGGTTCTCTGAGGACGCTAATAACTAAAATTTTTTACTGTTCTGCAGGACAGAGGTCACCAAAGTGCCGGAGTCTAAAGCTTTCAGCAGTATAGATGAGCTGCAGTACAGAAGCAGCGTGCACAAGAGCAGCCGATGTTGTGAGGATACACACCGAGACCGTGGCTCCCCAACAGGCCATGCAGAGATCAATCACGACAACAGTCAGTTGTGTGTTTTCATTTTTTTTTAGTACGATGTCAAATCAACATTTGGAGGAAAAATCCACCCAAAGAAATATTTATACCGAATGCTACGATCATTTTTGAATTCTGAAATAATTTTTATGATATTTCCTTGGCATGAATCATCTGCTTTAGTAATTTTTAGAAATAATGACTTTCAAAAACAGCATACAACCGAAAGAGAGACTTCCTTTCAGCTTTTTGCTTTTATCAGGGGTCGCCACAGCGAATGATTCGCACGTTTGATTTGGCGTAGGTTTTTACGTGGGATGTCCTTTCTGACACAACACTTTTAGCAAGGGACAGAAACACGCTGATGGCTTTGCAGCTACTCTTTACAAAAGTTAGCAATGGTTCTTTTACATGCCTCACACCACAGACAGTGAGACATGGCCCGCCTTTGATAACCTAGATAGTTGCATTGGGGGTGGGACATACACACACACACACACACACACACACAGCGACAACCTTGTGGAGAGTGGAACTCGAAACCCCAACCTTAGGGTCAGCGATCCAGCGTCCTATACCACTAGGCCACCACTGCCTCGCAGAACAGCATACAACCGCTAACCATTAAAAAGAGATTGATTTGGTTTCAGGGTGGACTTGTCCTTTAAATGTCTGTGAGGTCGTCTAGAAAACTAGACTAATATCATTTTTGGAAGGAATATTAGATGTTAGCAGGAGACTGAGAAAGGAGTTTCTATTTCTCTATAACATTGCAAACATGATATTTTCCACATTTTTACATCGCTGGTGAGGGAATGTTTATAGTTATTGTAAAATTAAGATCAGCATTAAGATAACTAACTTGTCTTTCAGAAGTTTCTTTTGCATGAAATACTGTATTATAATAAACATCGTCAGATCATTGGTCTTAAGTACCGAAATTGTTGGGAAATTGGTGTTGCCTCTGAGGATGTAAACATTCTATGGTTTATTATTTTTTGTATTTTAAGTATAAGTACTGTTTTTTTTTTTATTACAGATGGCACACAAATAAGTCACTAATGCTCTTTGTGGCAATCTTTGATTACTTTTATGGTAAATTTTTCTGCACAACAAGCGCATAAATCGTCTTGGAAGCCTCTACAATCGATATCTGTTTCTAATGAAGGGAATGTTGTATGTCACATGCCTCAGTGGAGGAGCAGCTGTTCCGCTCGGTGGAGGGTCAGGCAGCGTCAGATGAAGAGGAGGAGAGGTGGACAGGAGAACAGCAGAGACAAGTGGATGAGGTGAAGAGGATTCTCACGAGGCTCTCCTACTGTGGAGACAGGTGAGTGCTCTACACTACAATATTACACGCCAACAGCACACAGCAGTCAGGAGGCAAAAACATAATATAGTAAGCTCACGCTAACATTTGCAGTAAAGCACTTCACTAACGTGGACGGGTTTAACAGCAAGAACATTAAAACTAGCAACTGTGACTTTACAAACCGGATTTCAAAAAAGATGGGACACTATACAAATCGTGAATATAAATTGAACGCAATGATGTGGAAGTGCCAAATTTCAATATTTTGTTCCAAATGGAACATAGATGACAGGGTCAAAAGTTTATACTGAGAAAATGTATCATTTTAAGCGAAAAAAATGTTGATATGATGTCAACAAATCTCAAAAAAGTTGGGACACGTACCAATAAGATGCTGGAAAAGTCAATTGCACTTATAACGAACAGCTGGATGACCAATTACCACTAATGAGGTCCATTGGCAATATGACTGAGTATAAACAGAGCTTTTCAGACTGGCAGTGTCTGTCAGAAATGAAGATGGGTAGAGGATCGCCAATTCCACCAATGTTGCGCAGAAAGATTGCGGCGCAGTATCAGAAAGGTATCGTCATCTACAGTGCATAACATCATCCAAAGATTCAGAGAATCTGGAGCAATCTCTGGTCAAGGCCAAAAGACCATACTGGATGCCCGTGATCTTCAGGCCCTTAAATGGCACTGCACCACGAACAGGAATGCTACTGTAAGGGAAAGCACAGAATGGACTCAGCAATACTTCCAGAAAGCATTGTCGGTGAACACAATCCACCGTGCCATTCCCCGTTGCCAGCTGAAACGCTACAGTACAAAGAAGAAGCCATTTCGAAACGTGACCCAGAAGCGCAGGCGTTTTCTCTGGGTTCGGGGTCATTTAAAATGCAGTGTGGCAAAGTTTAAAATCTGTTCTGTGGTTCACGATTCGAAGTTCTTTATGGAAAACTGGGACGCCATGTCATCCGGACTAAAAAGGACAAGGACAACCCAAGTTGTTATCAGCGCTCAGTTCAGAATCCTGCATCTGGGATGGTATGGGGTTGCATGAGTGCGTGTGGCATGAGCAGCTTGCACATCTGGAAAGGCACCGTCAATGCAGAAAGGAATATTCAGGTTCTAGAACAACATATGCTCCCATCCAGACGTCGTTTCTTTCAGAGAAGACCTTGCATTTTTCAACATGATAATGCCGAACCACATGCAGCATTAATTACAACATCATGGCTGTGTAGGAAAAGGATCCGGGTATTGAAATGGCCAGCCTGCAGTCCAGATCTTTCACCTATAGAGAACATTTGGCGCATCATAAAGAGGAAGGAGCAACAAAGAAGGTCCAGGACAGTTGAACAGTTCGAGGCCTGTATTAGACAAGAATGGGACAGCATTCCTATTTCTAAACATGAGAAACTTGTCTCCTCGGTCCCCAGACATTTTCAGACTGTTGTAAGAAGAAGAGGGGACGCCTCACAGTGGTGAAAATTTCCTTGTTCCAACTTTTTTCAGATTTGTTGACACCATGGAATTTAAAATCAACATAATTTTACCTTAAAATGATACATTTTCTCAGTTTAAACTTTTGACCCTGTCAGCTGTGTTCTACTTGGAATAAAATGTTGAAATTTGGCACTTCCACATCATTGCATTTAGTTTTTATTGATGATTTTTATAGTGTCACAACTTTTTTGGAATCCGGTTTGTAAATTGCAGGCATGAATCTGGCATTTCTGTGTGGAACTTGCATTTTCTTCCCATGCATGTGGGTTTCCTCTGGGTACTCCAGTTTCCTCCCACAATCCAAAGTCATTTGGTCCAATTAGAGGCCAGCGGGGCGGCATGATTGAACGTCATTGATGGGAGAGCAGCTCGTGCATTGTTTGGATGTTTGAAAATTTTAGGAAAATGCGTTTCGTAACCTCAATTTTTCGTTTAGTGAGACTTTCATAAAGTGAGGTACCACCGTATATTAAAAAATCTGGACTGGCATTGCTGCTCAGACTGCACTGTATGCCACTTTATTCAATATCTTTACTGTTGTTGTTGTTGTTGTTTAAATGAACTAGACACAAATCGTCTTATTCTTGTCCTTATGTCCCGATATTCTCCGATTATTACCCGATGTGATTCCAATGTAATTTCAATCTCTTCTTTTTCTTTCGGCTTTTCCCTTCAGCACACATTTTTACACCACAGCAAATGATCTGCCTCCATCTCTCCCTCTCCTCTGCATCTTCTACTCTTACTCCAACGACCTTCATGTCCGCCTTCACCACATCCATAAATCTTCTCTTTGGTCTTCCTCTGGGCCTTTTGCCTGGTAGTTCCAACCTCAGCATCCTACGACCAATATACTCACTATCCCTCCTCTGTACATGTCCAAACCATCTCAATCTAGCCTCTCTGACTTTGTCTCCAAAACATTTTACATGGACTGTCCCTCTGATGTACTCATTTCTGATCCTATCCATCCTCGCTACTCCCAAAGAGAACCTCAACATTTTCATCTCTGCTACCTCCAGCTCTGCCTCCTGTCTTTTCCTCAGCGCCGCTGTTTCTAAACCATACAACATCGCTGGCCTCAACACCGTCTTGTACACTGTTCCTTTCATTCTTTCCGATACTCTCCTATCACACATCACACCGGACACTTTTCTCCAACCATTCCAACCTGCCTGCACGCGCTTCTTCACCTCTTTTCCACACGCTCCATTGCTCTGGATTGTTGAGCCTAAGTACTTAAAATTCCAATGTAATTTCAATCATCTGATGTTATTACAGTTGATACCGAAGTCTCTCTGATTTAAACAAATTTAGTCTCTTCTATTGTTCGTTCTTCAGCAATGAAAATACAGAATAAGTGCCTTGCATTTAAAATATTCAATTTTTAACAGGATATTTCTAATTACTATCCTATTTAATATCCTAACAGGATCCAGGAGTTAACACACAGACTGATGTACACATGTTTTTCAAAAAATGTAAGTCAAGTTTAGATTCGCGACCTGTGTAGATTAGAAGAAATGTCTAATTTAACAACAACAAAAAAACCACATTACAGTTAACTGAGAACTCTACATTCTGCATTACTTGGTGTCACTCAAAGGATGGGTTTCCCTCTTGAGGCCGGTTCTTCTCAGGGTTTCTTCCTCATGTTGTCTCAGGGAGTTTTTCCTTGCCTCTATCGCCACAGGCCTGATACTTACGAGTATAGCAGTGGTGGCCTGGTGGTAAAGGGCGCTGGATCGCTGATCCTAAGGTTGGGGGTTCGAGTCTCACTCTCCACAAGGTTGTCACTGTCCCCCCCAGTGCAGCTAACTGGGTTATCAAAGGCCGGCCATGTCTCTCACTGTCTATGATGAGAGGTTCATGTAAAAGAACATTGCTGACTTTCGTAAAGAGTAGCTGCATAGCCGTCAGCGTGTTTCTGTCCCTTGCTAAAGGGTTGTGTCAGGAAGGGCATCCGACGTAAAAACCTATGCCAAATCAAACATGCGGATCAGATGATCCGCTGTGGCGACCCCTGAAAAAGGGGGAAAGAGGAAGAAGAATCTTTATAGAGAAATGTTTCACTTCATAATCAAATTTCTCTGCTATGTAGTTTCTTTGGGTCCGTGTCAATTGTGAGCAGACTGTATGTGCTTTATTTGTTAAAAAATTAAATAAAAAGCAAAATAATGACTTGAATTCACCTAAAAAGATCTGTCATCAAAATATGAGCGTACACAAGCTCCACTTTATCATTGAAATAAACTATGATTATTAAACACTTACACAAGTATGAACTAAAAACAGTTTTCTCAGTGCTTTTGTTCTGTACTTGAATTGTTTTGCGCGCGTACACACACACACACACACACACACACACACACACAAAATTCAGTGCTCTGTTTAATGTTTAGGTGTGATGAGAGGGCGCTGAAGAAGCTGCTCTCTCACTGGGGTGAGCCATGGGCAGAGGAGAGCCACACTGCTGTTCTCCAGCTGTTGGAACGAGTGACTCGTCTCCATAAACAACTGGAACTGAGAGAGCGCCAGGCCTGGAGATCAGAGACTGACCCTGAGCAGGTACACTGCTGCCCCCTGCAGACAGACGTACTCATGCACACACACACACACACACACACACACACACACACACACACACAATCTCCTTCTCTCTCTCCCTCTCTCTCTCTCTCTCTCTCTCTCTCTCACTCACACACACACACACACACACACACACACACACACACACACACACACACCAACACCTAGGCACGATTTCCTTGAGATGACAATAACAGAATTGTGGGGTTAAAGACTCAGATGTAAAATGCCAATTGTATTTATTTATTTTTAAAAATATTATAATAATAAAAAAAATCATATCACCATTCTTCAAGTCATTTCTACCATATAAATATGTAAAAATATATACATTTATTCATAAGCTAACAGCGACACACTACTGTTGCATTAAAAACCTGATGTAATTACTGTGGTATTTGTCTTGGTAAATACATTCTTTCATTTGCTATAATTATAATCGTTCATTTTCTGTAACTGCTTAATCCTAATTAGGGTCGCGGTGAGGCTGGCGTCCATCCCAGCCGACTCCAGGTGAGGGCAGAGTACACCCTGGACAGCTCGTGAGGCCATCGCAGGGCAGCCATAATTGTATTCATTTATTACTTATCATTAAAATCTGATTTAATACGTGTATAATTTTGTGTGTTGGTTTGAGCTTGAGGCTGCAGGGGGCAGCCTCACTTAGCACTTAGCACTTAGCACATCAGTCACACAGCCACCTTCTGGTCCTCCTACGTCCCACACTTTGGCAAGCGTATTATTGTGTGGAATTTGCATGTTTTTCCCGTGTTTACTTGGCTCTCCTCCAGGTTCTCTGCTTTCCTACTACTATCCAAGGACATGCATATTAGGCTAACCAGCTGTTCCACGTTGTCAATGGGTGTGAGTGTGAATGTTTGTGTTTGTTGGCCTCGCAATGGAGTGGCACACTGACAGGGTGTCCCTCGTCTTTTCCCAGAATCAGCAGAAATACCCGCCAACCTCGCCGCATCTTTAGTAGGATGAAGCAGTTCATCGAATGAATGAAGGATTAGGCGAATTAGGCTGTTCCAAAAGGAACCTGGATGTGAGAGAGAGAGAGAGAGTGTGTGTGTGTGTGTGTGTGTGTGTGTGTGTGCGTGTGTGCGTGTGCGCGTGTGCGCGTGTGCGTGTGTGTGTGTGTGTGTGTGTGTTGACCATGTGATGTCCTGGCAAGTTGTTCAGGATATACCATGCCTTCAGCCAGTGTCAGCTGAGATGGGCTCCAGCCTCCCTGAGATCCTAATAGAGTCAAACAGTTTGGCAAAGGAGTGAGTGACCTGATTTCCCCCCTGATTTATTTGTATCTAATTTCCACCCATAAGACATTCCCAATCACTAAACAGCTAACAGCCATGGAACAAGAAGGTTACCTTGGGCTTCCTGCCTGGCCAGCCAACCACAGTTTTGTTTTTTTGTTTTTTTGCCATTCATTCATAGTCTCGACCAAGAAAAGAAAGTTCTATTGAGCACCTAGATGCCCATGAGACGGAGAATTGAGAGTATGCCATCCCTGCCTTTCTGAGAGCATGGCCTCATGGGTCTTCGGTTTTGGTTTTTATCTTGGAAAAAAATGGACAACCACAGCAAATGTGATCAGGGAGACAGGTAGGAGAGTACTTGGTGTGTCCTCTGGAAGGAAAGTAGATAAGGAGACTTGGTGGTGGAATGCGGAAGTGCAGGAGTGTGTACAAAGGAAGGGGTTAGCTAAGAAGAAGTGGGACATTGAGAGGACCGAAGAGAGTAAACAGGAGTACAGGGAGACACAGCGTAAGGCGAAGGTAGCAGTGTCAAAGGCCAAACAGAGGGCGTATGATGACTTGTATGATAGGTTGGACAGTAAGGAGGGAGAAAATGATTTATACAGGAAAAGAGGTGAAGAAGCGTGTGCAGGCAGGTTGGAATGGTTGGAGAAAAGTGTCCGGTGTGATGTGCGATAGGAGAGTATCAGCAAGAACGAAAGGAAAAGTGTAAAAGACCAGCGATGTACATGAGGCCAGCGATGTTGTATGGTTTAGAAACAGTCGCGCTGAGGAAAAGACAGGAGGCAGAGCTGGCGGTAGCAGAGATGAAAATGTTGAGGTTCTCTCTGGGAGTAACGAGGATGGATAGGATCAGAGGATCAGATAGTACATCAGAGGGACAGCTAATGTAAGATGTTTTGAAGACAATGTCAGAGAGGCTAGATTGAGATGGTTTGGACATGTACAGGGGAGGGATAGTGAATATATTGGTAGTAGGATGCTGAGGTTGGAACTACCAGGCAGAAGGCCTAGAGGAAGACCGAAGAAGAGATTTATGGATATGGTGAAGGAAGACATGAAAGCAGATGATTTGCTGTGGTGACCCCTGAAGGGAACAGCCGAAAGGAAAAAAGAAGAAAGAATGTCAATTTTTTTTCAAGTGGGTTTTGTAAGTAAATGCAGTCATGTGCTTTTGTTCACAGGTAAAGGACTCATTAGTGCAGGAGCTACAGCAGAGGGCCGATGAGACGGAGCTCCTCCACAGAGAATTGCAGATGCTGGAGACAGAGCGGGTCCGTCTGTCATTGGTTGAGGAAAAGCTTATGGATGTCCTGCAGCTCCTCCAACAGCTTCGAGATCTGGTTCGTTAAACAGCTATGACAAAAACAAACAAACAAAAAAACCCATAATAATAATAATAATAATAATAATAAACAGGATTGTAAACTCATCAAGCACATCTAGAGCTAACACCTCTTCAAGTTACAGACTCCCTGAAACATGTGGAGGTGGGGGGTGTTTTTGACGAGCAGTGTTTATATACAGCATATCCACATACGTCACATATGGTTTATATATTTGGATTAATATTGGGAAGGTGTTGTGTAATATGTAGACAGGGACAGTGGCAGAACGGTCAGCACACCAGTGCTCAAGTTTCTTCCTACAGTCTGAAGACACGTACTTTAGGCTAATTGGCTGTTTAAGGTAGTCCCTCGGTGTGAGCTTGAGTGTGTACGCCTACAAAGCCAAAATGGATCTGCACCTTCCTACCTCAAAGCACTTATCACACCTCGCACTGCACAGATCCTGTAGCACTGCGAGACTGGTCCCTCCATTTACCAAGGAACAGAAAAACTGCATCTAAACTCTTCTCTATTTTGGAGTTAACGAAGTGGAATGACCTTCCTGTGGACGTCCGGACAGCTGAGTCACTGGGTATCTTCGAACTTCTTCTTTTCATTTCGCCTGTTCCCTTCAGGGGTCGCCACAGCGAATCATCTGCCTCTGTCTCACCCTGTCCTCTGCATCTTCTTCTCTTAGGCCAATGACCTTCATGTCCTCCTTCACCATAATATCTATAAATCTCTTCTTTGGTCTTCCTCTAGGCCTCCTGCCTGGTAGTTCCAACCTCAGCATCCTACTACCAATATATTCACTATCCCTCCTCTGTACATGTCCAAACCATCTCAGTCTAGCCTCTGACTTTGTCTCCAACACCTCTAACATGTGCTGTCCGTCTGATGTACTCCTTCCACTGGGTATCTTCGAACGACGGCTGAGAGGCTGTAGGTTCTCATCAGTAAGGGCATTAGGGCGTTTATGTATCGCTGGGTGTCGTCAGGCAAGTTAGCCAAGTTCGCTATACATAACAGCCACTCAGAATCACTTCAGGTATGCTACAGTTTTGTTAAGTTTCCTGTGGTTTGCACTTGCGGACACCGGACAGGATTCAGGATAACAATCAATGTAACGCTCGATTGCCTGTGGTGCACTGCTCAGGGGCTTTACTTTAATGTTAACTCTGCTGTGGGCAGTGGTGGCCTAGTGGTAAAGGTGCTGGATGACTGATCCTAAGGTTGGGGGTTCGAGTCCCACGCTCCACAAGGTTGTCACTGTCCCCCCCACTGTGCAGCTAACTGGGTTATCAAAGGCCGGCCACGTCTCTCACTGTCTATGGTGTGAGGTTCATGTAAAAGAACCATTGCTGACTTTCATCAAGAGTAGCTGCAAAGCAGTCAGCATGTTTCCGCCCTGCGATGGCCTGAAGAGCTGTCCAAGGTGTACTCTGCCCTCGCTCGGAGTCGGCTGGGATGGCCGCCAGCCTCCCCGTGACCTTAATTAGGATTAAGCGGTTACAGAAAACAAGCCGAACTCTGCTGTTTTAAAGAGGTTTCACAGCCATAAAAGTAAAAAAGGAAATACGTAGATAATAATTGCTGCTGTTATATCTGTGACCAATGTGATTACAGAACGTATCAAGGAGGTCACTTGGGAAGATTTTACTGAGTACGTTGGAGTCTTGCAGTGACCCCCAGCACGGTACAGTTCCTATCAGTCTGTGTTCATTATGATCACGAGTTTCATTCGGTCTCATTATAAACTTCCATTTTCCTGTTTTTCCGCCCCACACAGGAAAGGCTCATATTCTGGAGGTGCTGAATGCTCTTTGTCATGAACTAGCAGCTTGTGAGATCCTCTCGAGCAGCGGCACATCAGAGAACCCACAGAGTCACTCGTCTCTCACTAATTTACTTCCCATCTCCTGCTGAGCAGCTGACCATCTCCTGGAGGAGAACGTTCTGCAAACACCATGTTTAGTCTTTTGTAATTGTTTATATTTCTGTGTTGAGTCTGTCTTCTTACTGTACATATTATACAAGCGAGATTACAGGTTCACAGATAAACCAAGTCAGACTTGGCTCAAAGTATTAAGCTAACCAACGTACCTTTTGTTTGTGAAATTACTTGTTTACTAAATACATTTAATGGTATTGTGGGCGTGGCATTGTGAATCCAGAGTGTAGCATTGCTAGCTTCCGGCAGCACGGCTCAGTTCCGAGCATGCATTGATATCTGTGTCGAGTTTCTTGTTGCGTCCATGTGGGTTTCCTTTGGGTTCTCAGGTTTCCTTCACAGTAAATGTCCCTTGTACTCTGAACGACATATCACAACGCTGGGGATTTCTTCTGTGCTCCAAGTCCCTTACACATGACTCAACCAGGATAAAGTAGATTAGGATTCATAACCCAGTGGCACATAAATGTTGTATTATGTTCTTATTTTTTATAGAAATGTTATACAATTATGTTAAAATTGTTATAAAAATATTTGCTCACAATTAGTATGCAGAATTATTCATCATCATCATTCATTTTCTGAACCGCTTCATCCGAATTAGAGGGCGGAATACGGGCCGGACTGCTCGCCAGGCCATTGCAGGGCCAACACTTACACAACCATTCAGACTCGCACACAGAGGACATTTGGAACAGCCACGCAGAATTCGCTCATCTCTCATTTCATCTTCTTCCGCTAAGTCCATGGTCGGGTCGCTGGGGCAGCAACCTCAGCAAAGAGGCCCAGACGTCCCTCTCCCCAGCCACTTCCTCCAGCTCTTCCGGGGGGACACCGAGGCGGTCCCAGACAAGCCGAGAGACATAGTCCCTCCAGCGTGTTCTAGGTCGACCCCGGGGTCTCTTCCCAGTTGGACATGCCTGAAACACCACACCAGGGAGGCGTCCGGGAGACATTCTGACCAGATGCCCGAGCCACCTCAACTGGTCCCTCTCAATGCGGGGAGCAGCGGATCTACTCCAAGCTCTCCCCGGACGGTAGAGCTTCTCACCTTATCTCTAAGGGAGAGCCCCGCCACCCGGCAAAGGAAGCTCATTTCAGCCGCTTGTATCTGCGATCTTATTCTTTCGGTCACTACCCAAAGCTCGTGACCATAGGTGAGGGTTGGAACGAACGTAGATCGACTGGTAAATTGAGAGCTTCGCCTTGCGGCTCAGCGCCCTCTTCACCACGACGGACCGGTACAGGCTCCATTTAACAGCAGAGGCTGCAGCGATCCGTCTGTCGATCTCCCGCTCCATCCTTCCCTCACTCGTGAACAAGACCCCAAGATACTTAAACTCCTCCACTTGGGGCAGGACCTCATTCCCGACCCGGAGGGTACATTCCACCCTTGGCCGACATCCGAAATAAAAATGAGCAAAAAAACATTTATGGCAAGGAAAAGTAAGAGAGCTATCGACATTCATTGATTCTTATTTAAGTATTTTTGTTACCAAATATTAGTCGTATCCAAGTCTCTTATCACACACAGCCACCAATATCAAGGGAGGGGCATAAGCATGAACACGCCCACTCATTAATATGATACAGTGATCTCTCACTGTTTCGTGCTTCAGTGCACCGTGGGTTTTTCAAAAATATTCATCGAAAAAATAGAAAAGTTAAGGAAAATGCTACAAAACAAGGCCAATTATGCAACAAAAAAAAACCCCAAACAAACAAAAACGACCCCAAACCCCCCAACTACACTACTTACATTTTTATGTGAGGTGCGCATCGGAGTGTGTGTGTGTGTGTGTGTGTGCGCGTCTGTATGTGTGTGTATTTATATTTTATTTACATCTTATTCTTTATTTTTGAATGTTTAATTGTTATAAGCATTTATAGTGTTGAATATGTATTTATTGATATTATATACACGTATTTCCTGCTGGTTGACAAATCAAACCAGCAGCCTTGAGATCCCCAGCCAGCTTGGTACATGTTATGATTTCCTCACTAACAGCAGCAGTTGTTCTGTTCTGGTTTTAAATGACACACGTCACACCGGGTGCTAATCATATGACAGTTTTTATACACTTGTGTTTCAAACATAGATACATATTAATTTCATCCGTTTGGTTTGAAAACATCTAAAAAGACTTTTTTTTTCCTACTTTAAATAAAGAAATAATTAACAAATCTAATAAATCAATATATATATAAAAAAAAAAAAGTTAAGAAATGCATGCAGTCTATGTAGTGCATCAAAAACCCTTCATTGAAGTTGGAACAGAAGGCAAATACATCGCATAGTAATATTAAGGAATAAAACAAGATACTCAATACGGTTGTGTGCTAGATTTGTTTGAGAGTGATGTTTATCCTCTTGGCTGTTCATTTGTGCAAAAGAAGCAGATTTCTACTTAACAATATCCATCAGAAACTACTACGGACGGTGGGAATCCGTTCAGCTGTATTTTTTTTTTTTTTTTCTCCCTCGACCCAGAGGCTCACAACACGGCTGTTTCATGTACAAGCCACAATCACACCTGCACATATTAAACCTCGGGATATTAAGGAGTGAAAGCTGTACTCCAATCCATATTTAGCTTAAACGTGCTAACCGCTTTTTTCCTTCAGGCATCTTATTTTCATTTGAGTCGAGGTTCAGCAATTCCCTGATTCGCAAAGAAGAGACGCGAACACTGGGGCAGGGATAATATTTTCCTGTAAGTTGGTTTAGAGGCTCGTCCTGTTCCTGTACATAAAGAGGCACTACTTTTAAAACTAATACATAGATCATTCGTCGCAGTTTATTTAGCTTGAAACGGAATCGCTTAAAATCTCATTCCAGCACCAATTCACTGATTACTAGAAGCAAGCAGGAAAACGGAACACCGAAACTACAGAATAAAATTTTAAAATTCATTTAAAAATGAATATAACACACACACACACACACTCGCCTACTTACAATGACACGAAACCCGTTGCTCGTTATTTTACACAATGTCCCTACTGAAAGGGGTAATTAAAGAATTCACTGAAGAATGAACAGAGCCAGAGCACAACAGCTCCACGTTCACACACACGCGCGCGCACACAAATGGTTAAACGGGCAAACCAGTAGTAGGTACAGTAGTGTTGTCATATGCACACTCATTTATAAATATACTGTTAACTTCTTGTTGAAAGGAGACCGGTTCGTCTTACAGAAACAGAAACAGAGAGATCACAGGGCTACAGTTTGCTGGATCCTGCTTTCTTTCTCCTGGCTTCTTTTGGCTTTCTCCATCCCACAAAGCCAGTAGAAAACTTAGCACCCAAAGGTCTCCTGGGAGGCGTAGACCATGTAAAGGAATCCATCTTCATCACGCTCCTGTTCATAGATTTCAGAGATAGGGGTGGACACACTGACCATGCTGTGCTGGTTGATTAAGAGGAAGAAGGCCTGAGTGGGGTTCAGCTGCAGTCGACGCCTGAAGGACAGAGCAAAATCGTACAAGGAAAGCCATAAGCATAGCAAAATCCTAATACAGACGCTCCCAGACTTACGTTTTAGTTCGGTTCCGGATCGCCAAACGTAAAATGAAAAAAAAAACAAAAAAAAAAAACGTAAGTTGTTACTGTATGTGTACTGTTGTGACGCTCATACTGTACTATACATCCATAAACACCATTACCGTATCTCATAAAACACCCCTAAATCAATTATTATAAACATAACATTGTAAAATATCATCAAATATATCAAATAATATCAACATTAATTTCAAATAAATTAAATTCAAGCAAAATAATTACAAATAGATCCATTTTAATCAAATTCACTCATCAAATATCAAATACAGTATCAAATATAACCTTTAACATTCTCTGTGATGTGATCTTTCTGCTTGTAAATGGTTCCGATGGTCGATGGAGCCATTTGGAAGAAACGTGCGATATTCACATGTTTCTCACCAGCGTCAATTTTCTTGATAATAGCCATCTTCGTTTCTAACGAGATGGCTTGCCGCTTTTTCTGATTCAGTGTTCATTACAGATCAAAATTTTATGGGGACAAATTGGCCCCTAGAGAAAAAAAACCTGGGGACATTGGCAAAAACTAGGGGTCATAATAATAACAGATCAAATTATTATATATTACATTATTCCAAGAAACGAATTCAGGACCTAAATTAGTAAATACTCCAATGTAATGTATAATAATATTTCACATGCTATATCACATACTACTCTATAAATTTAGTGGTAAAGCAAGTTTATTGCTTTGAAGTTTTCATTTTTTATTTTAGCAGATTAAAGGTAACAACACTTCAAGTTAAAAAGTGGAACAAACTGTTTTTAACACTGTCTGTATTTTAATTTACATCAGGCACATAGCAGAATTAAACAAAACCAAACATTTAAAAATACTTGGAAGTCGACAAAATACAACACAAACTGTTTTTAACCGACAGTAACAGACTTCCAATATTATAATTCAAAGTTTCTGCTATGCTTTCAGGCTGTTGACAGTATTTTCACCTTATTTGCTACAAAAAATATCCCTGTCTTTCTTTCCCTTCCAAAGCGTCAGTGCTAACATTAGCGCTTGAAGTCTCAATATGACTAGCAGTAGCAGTGCTAGCACTACAAGCGGCCACCCGACTGTCACTCGCGGTAGCAATGCAACTAGTATTATCAGTGATATCACCGGAATTAGATACATATGACACTTGACACTAAATTTCTCTGTTTCGAGCAATGTTTTTTCGCTTTGGACGCCGTTTTATGTTTCTATAGTAAACATCAGGGGCTGGGTTCGTTTTCACGGACCGCGAGCAAGGGTAGTGTGGGTAAGCACCGTGGCATGCGCATCATATACACGTGTTAATTTGGAACAAAGCGAACGCTGTAAAAGTGGATTCTACACTCGTGTGCCCAAAACCAAGGGAGTGCATTGCATCATGTTTGCGAAGGAATAGCAGTTGTGATTTGTCAGCTCGGGAGCCACTGGCCAATCACGTGCTATCTTTCATATTACCCTCGCTAAGTGCAAATGTCCTCACCGGCATGATTTATTTAGCATTTCTTTGAACGATATTAACTTTTAAAATTAAACAATATAATAAACTAGATTTTCCCGGACATTTTCTATGCGCCCGGCTGACGCACGGACATGTAGTTCAATGGGGACACAGCCTGTAATGATCACTGCTGATTATCACTAGTAGGCTTACCAACTTCTGACCAACCATATTTGCTTAGAGTTACAAAAGTCCGCAAAACAGTGTAAACACAAAGATCACAGAGACGACGTCTTACTACAAGGGTAACACACAGTGAACTGGGAAGAAGGAGGGGCACGTTCAGTCTATCGTTTGTAAACAATGGATGTAGCGTCATGCGTATGTAGCGTACTATGTCAGCATACTACACAGAGCATGCTAAACTCAAAATTTGACTTATAATTTAAAAAAATTAAAAAAAAAAACTTAAAACTATCCGAGGTATAACGTACGCGGGTTACGACCACCCATACTTACGACCATCTTTTTGGCTCAATTATTATTCTCAATAAAATTATGATTTTTTTTTTTATCAATTAAGAAACACATTGACTTCAGCACATAATTAGATATTAGAATTAATTAGAAATTAGAAAACAGTTTGGTTTTTACAGTGTCCTGTTCACTGATTTCAAAAATGCAGGATAATTTTGGAAGACATAACATACTGTATATTTTCTTCTATGCAATTAATTATAAGCTACACATATCCCACAGAAGATTATAAATATATATCTATCTATAAACGTATATTTCTGAAATACTGTTTGAGACACTTTTTCTTTTACACACCTCTTTTCTAATCTGTTCTTCTGAGATAAAGCATGCTAGAGAAATCAAACTCTGCACTATGTGATTCACCAAACATGAGAACTGACCGGCTGATGATAGATAACAACTAATTTTAGCTCTGGAACATTGAACTGTTTGAGCAACTCTCTTCTGAGAGTCAAGAGGAGCATTAAATGTGTGGCGAAGGTAAGCCAGCAAGTAAACAAACATGAGCACGTGAAACCCAAGTGCATGCAGTCTGCAAGTGACCTTTTTTTTTTTTACACATTAGTATCACAGACATTTTTATCCATTTCAAGTATAGCCGTTTAACATAGAATCAACTGAATATAAACTTGCCATGCATAGATTATGTTTGTTCCTGTGAAAGCATTGTGCTTCATAAAGTATATGTATACATAAAGGCAAGTACTACATCCAAACATATGGGGCGCCATTGTGCTGTGTGATGCTCCAAACATGGCAGAAACAGCAAACAAGTGTTAGCATTCGAAAGCATCAAGATATTTTTCATTTGTTCATGTATATGAGCAGACGCATACCTTCTTCTTTTCCTTTCGGCTTTTCCCCTTCAGGGGTCGCCACAGCGAATCATCTGCCTCCATCTCACCCTATCCTCTGCATCTTCTACTCTTACTCCAACTACCTTCACGTCCTCCTTCTCCACATCCATGAATCTTCTCTTTGGTCTTCCTCTGGGTCTTCTGCCTGGTAGTTCCAACCTCAGCATCCTACTACCAATATATTCCCTATCCCTCCTCTGTACATGTCCAAACCATCTTAATCTAGCCTCTCTGACTTTATCTCCAAAACCTCTTACATGTGCTCTCCCTCTGATGTATTCATTCCTGATTCTATCCATCCTCGTTACTCCCAGAGAGAACCTCAACATTTTCATCTCTGCCTCCTGTCTTTTCCCCAGGGCCACTGTTTCTAAACCATACAACATCGCTGGCCTCAACACCATCTTATACACTTTTCCTTTCATTCTTGCCAATACCCTCCTATCACACCGGACACCTTTCTCCAACCATTCCAACCTGTCTGCACACGGTTCTTCACCTCTTTTCCACACGCTCCATTGCTCTGGATTGTTGAGCCTAAGTACTTAAAGTCCTCTACCTTCTTTATCTCTGCTCCCTGTAACCTCACCGTTCCTCTTGAGTCCTCGTCATTCACACACATGTATTCTGTCTGACTGAGGCTAACCTTCATTCCTCTCCTTTCTAGGGGATACCTCCACCTCGCTAGATTTTCCTGCACTTCTCTGCTCTCACTAGAGATCACAATGTCATCTGCAAACATCATAGTCCATGGGGAATCTTGTCTAACCTCGTCTGTCAGCCTGTCCATCATTATAGCAAACAAATTGAGAAACAAGAAGGGCTCAGAGCTGACCCTTGATGCAGTCCTACCTCCACCTTGAACTCTTCTGTCACACCGACAGCACACCTCACCACTGTAACTGAGCAGATGCAGAGTGCAGTTTTTCATTAGTTCATATCTTATTTCTTAGTATAATATCTGTTTCCTGTTATATCACCGTTTTCTTGCCTTTTGTCCATGTCCTATTCTTCCGATTTCGCACACTTGCCAAAGTGAATCGGACTCCAAACAGCAGAACTTTCAACAAATTTTAGCAGATTGCAACTTCAAATAAGTAAGAACAACAACAACAAAGAAAAAACACCGACAATAAAACACCACAATTTCAGTGTAATACAGTTTGGAGAGCTTTCTTCTTACACATTCTTCTTACTCACTTCCATACACATTAAAACCTTTTATACACTCAGACGGACTGCAAAGACTTGACAGTCTTGTGTTTGACTAAACCAGACTTTTTGCACTCACCTGATAATCTTCACCAGTTCACTCATATTGACGTGGTCAGGCACTAGAAACTTTGTCTTGTCCAAAACTGGAAGCTGTTTTTCTCCCTTATAGCGTTCAATGATAACCTTAGTCATGATCAGGCAAAAACATTCAGAATTAAAACATTCAGATACTCTCTGAACACACATTTTCATAATGTCCAATGTTCTATTTCAATTTTTGACGAGAGATAAAATCAACTGTAACCAATACAGTAAACTGTAACCTTACGGTGTAAACCACCCACCAAAAGAAACCACATTTCACTACAAACAGCCTCATAATAATATTATATTGAACTCACAATAACCCATCGCTAATGGAAGTGAAGCCATCGGCGGGACTTGCACGAATTGCATGAGTTACGTGTTTAATCCACATATTATATTATTATTATAGAATATATATATATACATATATATATATATATATATATATATATATATATATATATATATTATTCTACTTTTTAG
This sequence comes from Plotosus lineatus, assembly GCA_024760905.1. Classification (NCBI taxonomy): domain Eukaryota; kingdom Metazoa; phylum Chordata; class Actinopteri; order Siluriformes; family Plotosidae; genus Plotosus; species Plotosus lineatus. Next base: position 16,153,465 of record CM045732.1, read on the forward strand.
ACATTTAATACTGAAGGCTAAACAGTTATAGGGTTCTTATTATCATCATTTAATGTAATACTTTGAAAGTGTCTTACTGGAATTTTATTAGGATGCTGCTCTCGAATCTGCTGCACTTCCTTGCAGCGATCAGCTGAAAAACAGAAATGAATAACCATGTGGTTCAGAATATAGTTCACATGAAATAATTCCAAATAAGACCCATGAAGCATTCAATTATGAGCTCATTGCTACTGAGTAAAAACACTTAAGAAGTTTGAATGGTGATTAAAGTCACTCAAATCCTTTTCTATGTCTTTTCCACTTTTATTCTTTATTAGGACAGGGAGGAAGAAACCTATCTCAGCTGACATCGGGTCCAAGCGAAGTACACCTTGAACAGCTTACTAGATCATCATAGGATCAACACACACAACAGCTCACACTTACATCTCAGAGCAATATGGAATAACCAATTGGACATTTGTATATATTATGTAGGAAAAATACCCAAGTATCCGGAGGAAACCCACAGAAAGGGGAGAACATGTAAAATGCTCACAGATATGCCCTGGTAGGGTATTTGGAACTATTCAGTCTGCAGAATACTACACACATTTACATACATACATACATACATATTACTGCGACCAAAAGGAAAAGAAGAAAACTGTCCCTGGTTTTATTCCACCTCTTCGCATTGAGAGGGGCCAGTTGAGGTGGCTCGGGCATCTGGTTAGAATACCTCCTGAATGCCACCCTGGTGTGGTTCTTCAGGCATGTCCAACCGGGAGGAGACCCTGGGGTCAACCTCGAACACACTGGCGGGACTATGTCTCTCGGCTTGTCTGGGAATGCCTTGGTGTCCCCTCCGGAAAAGATCAAGGAAGGGGCTGGGGAAAGGGCTGTCTGAACCTCTTTGCTTAAATTGCCGCCCCCGCGACACGACCCCGGATTAAGCGGAAGAAGATGAGATGAGAGATCATTTCTTGATAACAGTGTAGATTAATTCAATGGAAAGCAACAAATATGAAATTAAATATTTACTGTAAAAAAAAAATATATATATATATATATATATATTTTTTTTTTTTTTTTTTTTTAAAGAATTTTACAGTTTTTTTTAACCAAAAATGATTTTACATGTCTCACTGCAGGCCTTCAGCTGTCCAGCCAGCTAACAGCTCTGTGCGAAGCAACCCTAGCCATGGTGTACATATATATCTGAGCTGCTTCTCACAGAAGACGCACCACACTGTTTATTCATCATGAACAAGGAAGCTGGGAAGTAATAAAACACCTAACAGCACTGCTTATAACAGATGCTTATACCGGATTTAATTACTTATTACTACACACATGTACGATATATAATATAAATATATATAAATATAAATCAGTGGCATAACATCAGACAAGATGGATGTTGCTCAAGTTCCTGATTTCCCAAATTCCAAGTTGAATGACTGTCCCATTGCACTCTTATCACAACTATATATATATATATATATATATATATATATATATATATATATATAGAGAGAGAGAGAGAGAGAGAGAGAGAGAGAGAGTTTTCTGAGTAGATCCTTCTGTATGAGAGTGCTTAATACTTTTTCATAGAGCAAATATAAGTAAAAATAAAAAGACAGGACAAAGACTTTCTATTGAAACTTCATGTTCACTACAGATCTGTTTCGAGGGGCGATGAAACCATCCTCTCTCTTCAGGTGATTACAGAAGAATCTTCTTCTGTAATAAAAAGACAGAACAAAGACTTTCTCAAACAAAGAATCATCTTCTGTAATCACCTGAAGAGAGAGGATGGTTTCACCACCCCTCGAAACAAATCTGTAGTGAACATGAAGTTTCAATAGAAAGTCTTTGTTCTGTCTTTTTATTTTTACTTTATATATACAGTGATACCTCAGCTCACAAACATAATTGGTTCCCAGAAAGTGTGTGAGGCGAAAAGTTCGTCTTCCGAACATTTATTTCCCATAAGAAACCATTAAAATGAGAATAATCCGTTCCCAGGTCCCCATAAAACATAATTTTCTACTAAATAAGCCTTAAAACTACACAAAAATATACCTTATTTTATGTATAATAAATGTGCTATTGTATTGTAATTAAAGAAATAAACTGTACTGTATAATAAAGTGGTTTTATTTACCTTTGTGATGGTAGTTGACGGCTTGATGGAATGGAGTGGGAGGAGGAGGGAGGGAGGGACTTACTGTTTGGAAGGAGTGTTTGGAAACGCCTACTGTTTGGAAACACCCTTAGCTACACACGCACCCTTAATAGCTTCCTTGTTCTTAAGGATGGGAGCAATGGTAGACTTAGCGTACTGGTACTGGGACGCTGAGTCACACAAACGCACACCTCGTTCGTGTTTTTCAATGATCTCCGCCTGTGGTGGGGTGTTTTTCGGTCCCATAATAGCAAAAGTACACTCAATATGGTCCAAAATGTCTAGCAAACACAAACCACTTCCGCATTCAAAGAAAGGGGTGATTTAACTGTGACGCCGTGAGCGTGCGTCAGCTTCTCGTGGCCGCCACCGTGGCGCTGTTCGACCGCGTGGTTTGGTTCGTCCGCCGAAAACTAGTTCGTCAGCAGAGACTATATGCTCACAAATTTAATGTTCTTGAGGCGAAAAGTTCGTGAGCTTAAGCGTTCGTCAGCGGAGGTTTTACTGTATATATATATATATACCAATAAAAATAAAAGGACAGGACAAAGACTTTCTATTGAAACTCCATTTATCACTACAGATTTGTTTCGAGAGGCGGTGAAACCATCCTCTCTCTTCAGGTGATTATAGAAGAAATCTTCTATATCTTCTATAAAAAAATTGTTCTATAATCACCTGAAGAGAGAGGATGGTTTCACCGCCTCTCGAAACAAATCTGTAGTGATAAATGGAGTTTCAATAGAAAGTCTTTATCCTGTCCTTTTATTTTTATTGTTATTTGCTCTACCAAAAAGTATTGAGCACTCTCCTACTGAAGGATCTACTCAGAAAATCCCCTATATATATATATATATATATATATATACACACACACACACACACACACACACATATACATACACACACACAGTATATAAAAATAGCTAGTAGCTGGTTCCCTGAAGGAGCAACACTGGAAAGCCTATGATCTGTGCTGCACGGAGTTGAAATGACGTCATTTCCTGCTCCTCCTTCCACACACCCAATCCGCTGTGTATATATATCACATCAAATACAGCATCAGGTTAAACAAACACGCGTATCAGCTGACACCCATGACCCGTTTGACTGCCGAATAAAATCAAGGGTTCAATTTAGATTGCAATTATAGATCTCGTTTCCAAAACATGACGTCTGACGTTAACAACTGAAGTTATGATGACGCTGCAGTTACATGTCTGCATGACATGGGTAGATCGCGAACTCGGAAAATAATGTGACATTAAAACAATAACACCAAGCTATTGTAAGAAACGGTTGGTTAAGAAGGCCAGTAGATATATAAACAAGTAATAAAGTGACTCTGAAGTATGTAATGGGAGCTAGCATACAGTGACCCGCCGCTAATCCTGACTAGCCGAGTAACGTTAGCCTTTAACCTTTCTGAAACAGAACAGGAGAGGCCTGACAGCTGTTCAATTAAATATAATACTAAATGTTACTAAAGGCGAAATCAACCAGAGGTCAGAAGTTCAGAATAACCAACTATTTGTTTATTACAGGGACTATTTACAAATTAGCATAAGCTACTGACTGTGCTAACTAGCTGGTTACTGAGCAACAGCTCGTTGGTAAACAAACTCGAGTGATGTAATATAACTTCTCAACTCGTAATAAAACTTACCGAATGTTCGTCGTTGTTTAAAAGGTCTGTCGGATGGCATCACTACAGTCTGAGAGAAACCCCGCACTTTCCTTCTCTGTCCTGTGTTTTGTTGCGACTTCTCTGAAGGATGATCTTCACCACTGACTCAACAACCGCAAACCCAGCACACAGGTGACGTCACGGTGAAAATTAAAGGGCCATGTCACCACATACGACAATCACAAGTACAGTGCAAGGATGGTGTGTGAATTCGGATATATATTTCTTCCTCCATTTTCTGAACCACTTAATCCAAATTAGGGTCGCGGGGATGCAGGTCTCAGCAGAGTCTGAGCGAGGGCAGGTTACACCCTGGACAGTTTGCCCGGCCATCGCAGGGCCAACACTCGCACAGCCATTCATACCCTCACTAGGGGTAATTTTGGAACAGCCAATTGACCTACTGTGCATCTTTTTTGGACTGTCAGGGGTAACCGGAGCACCAGGAGGAACCCACACACGAGCACGAGGAGAACATGCAAAAGCATCAAAGAAACACCCGAGCTGGGAATCGAACCCAGGCCTTGTGCTGTGAGGCGGTACGCCGCCATGCCTCTAGAGACAGGATATATTGTGTGCCAAATATATACTAGTCCTTCTCAAAAAATTAGCATATTGTGATAAAGTTCATTATTTTCTGTAATGTTATGATAAAAATTAAACTTTCATATTTAGACTGCCGACCTGACTGCTGTCCAGAAAGTCATCATTGACACCCTCAAGTAAGAGGGTAAGACACAGAAAGAAATCTCTGAGCGAATAGGCTGTTCCCAGAGTGCTGTATCAAGGCACCTCAGTGGGACGTCTGTGGGAAGGAAAAAGTGAAAGAAGGGCCGATTCCAGACCGTGGGGGACCTGTGGAAGCAGTGGACTGAGTCTGGAGTAGAAACATCCAGAGCCACCGTGCACAGGTGTGTGCAGGAAATGGGCTACAGGTGCCGCATTCCCCAGGTCAAGCCACTTTTGAACCAGAAACAGAAGCGCCTAACCTGGGCTCCAGAGAAGCAGCACTGGACTGTTGCTCAGTGGTCCAAAGTACTTTTTTCAGACGAAAGCAAATTTTGCATGTTATTCGGAAATCAAGGTGCCAGAGTCTGACTGGGGAGAAGGAAATACCAAGATGCCTGAAGTCCAGTGTCAAGTACCCACAGTCAGTGATGGTCTGGGGTGCCATGTCAGCTGCTGGTGTTGGTCCACTGTGTTTTATCAAGGGCGGGGTCAATGCAGCTAGCTATCAGGAGATTTTGGAGCACTTCATGCTTCCATCTGCTGAAAAGCTTTATGGAGATGAAGATTTCATTTTTCAGCACGACCTGGTACCTGCTCACAGTGCCAAACCCACTGCTAAATGGTTTACTGACCATGGTATTACTGTGCTCAATTGGCCTGCCAACTCTCCTGACCTGAAGCCCATAGAGAATCTGTGGGATATTGTGAAGAGAAAGTTGAGAGACACCAGACCCAACACTGTGGATGAGCTTAAGGCCGCTATCGAAGCATCCTGGGCCTCCGTAACACCTCAGCAGTGCCACGGGCTGATTGCCTCCATGCCACGCCGCATTGAAGCAGTCATTTCTGCAAAAGGATTCCCCACCAAGTATTGAGTGCATAACTGAACATAATTATTTGAAGGTTGACTTTTTTATTAAAAACACTTTTTTTTTAATTGGTCGGATCTTCTTCTTCTTCTTTTCCTTTCGGCTTTTCCCTTCAGGGGTCGCCACAGCGAATCATCTGCCTCCATCTCACCCTATCCTTTGCATCTTCTTCTCTTACACCAACGACCTTCATGTCCTCCTTTACCACATCCATGAATCGTCTCTTTGGTCTTCCTCTAGGCCTTTGCCTGGTAGTTCCAGCCTCAGCATCCTATTACCAATATACTCACTATCCCTCCTCTGTACATGTCCAAACCATCTCAATCTAGCCTCTCTGACTTTGTCTCCAAAACGTCTTACATGTGCTGTCCCTCTGACGTACTCATTCCTAATCCTATCCATCCTCGTTACTCCCAAAGAGAACCTCAACATTTTCATCTCTGCTACCTCCAACTCTGCCTCCTGTCTTTTCCCCAGGGCCACTGTTTCTAACCCATACAGCATCGTTGGCCTCAACACCGTTTGTACACTTTTCCTTTCATTTTTGCCGATACCCTCCTATCACACATCACACCAGACACTTTTCTCCAACCATTCCAACCTGCCTGCACACGCTTCTTGACCTCTTTTCCACACTCGCCATTGCTCTGGATTGTTGAGCCTAAGTACTTAAAATCCTCCACCTTTCTTATCTCTGCTCCCTGTAATCTCACCGTTCCTCTTTGGTCCTTGGCATTCATGCACATGTACTCTGTCTTACTGAGGCTAATCTTCATTCCCCTCCTTTCCAGGGCATACCTCCACCTCTCTAGATTTTCCTGCACTTGTTCTCTGCTCTCACTACAGATTACAATGTCATCTGCAAACATCATAGTCCATGGGGAATCTTGTCTAACCTCGTCTGTCAGCCTGTCCATCACCATAGCGAACAAGAAGGGGCTGAGAGCTGACCCTTGATGCAGTCCCACCTCCACCTTGAACTCTTCTGTCACACCGACAGCACACCTCACCACTGTCTTACATCTCTCATACATGTCCTGCACCACTCTAACATACTTCTCTGCCACTCCAGACTTCCTCATGCAATACCACAGTTCTTCTCTCGGCACCCTGTCATATGCTCGGATGAAATATGGTAATTTTTTGAGATAGGGATTTTTGGTTTTTCTGTATTGCCAAAATTATCAATATTAAAACAATAAAAGGCTTGAACTACTTCAGTTGTGTGTAATGAATCTAAAAATATATTAAAGTCTAATGTTTATCAGTACATTACAGAAAATAATGGATTTTATCACAATATGCTGATTTTTTGAGGTCTAGTGTATATACTCCTGGAGTTGGATGTATCAGTGGAGATGAAGAGACAGAATATCAAGCTGTAGTCGATTCCTTCATCACATGATGTGAGCAGAATCATCCGTAGCTTAATGTGACAAGGATCAAAAAACTGGTTGTGGATTTTTGGAGATGCAAAACACCAGCCTGTTTCCATCCAGGACGAGAATATGGAAATGGGTTCAACAAATGGATGTAAAAATATTACATTAATTATATACAAATACACACATATATATTACACACACAAAGAATGTATGTGTGTGTACTGTATACTACATATATACACAGTATACAGTACACACACACACACACTATAATATATACATACATATATATATATATATATATACATATATATATATATATATATATATATATATATATATATATATATATATATATATATATATATATATATATATATACACATATATATATATACACATATACACATATATATATATACACATATATATATATATATATATATATATACATATATATATATATATATATATATATATATATATATACATACATACACACACACTGTATATCCATTAAATTATTGTAGTATTCCTCCATTCTTTTGTTGAACCCATTTCCACATTCTTGTCCTGGATGGAAACAGGCTGGTGTTTTGTATCTCCCAAAATCCACAACCAGTTCCTTGGTCTTTGTCACATTAAGCTACGGATGATTCCGTCCACATCATGTAACGAAGGAATTGACCATTGCCCGATATTCTATCTCTTCACCTCCACTGATACATCCAACTACAGCAGTCATTAGAAGACTTGTTGAAGATGCAGGTCTCCGAGCAGTACTTGATGTCAGATGTGGAGAGGCTGAAGAGGGGAGAGGACAGTCCCTTGTGTTGTTAATGACCGTGTCCGACACACAGTGCTGAAGACTCTATATAAATACGGTATATCTATAATATATCCACAGTATATATAAACAGGTACAGTACTGTGGACTTCTGGTCAATTTACCTACAATTCAGGACCCAAGCGAGGCATCCACCTGCATCGCTGCCAGATCACGTTTATCAAAAGCAATAAATACTTAAAGAAATAATAATAATAATAATGTTGTCCGACATGGAAGGGATGCAAGAAAAAACTTTGGTTGAATACAATTTGCCAATAAACATGGAGGAAAATGCTAGATCTTTTAGAACCGTGTGCTCTGGCCAGACCAATCAAATTCCTTTTGAGATAAAAAACTAATAGCTGAAATTAAATTACGGTATTAGAATTACAGCTAATTTTCCCTGTGTCTTTTATACTTTAATTTATACTCGCTATGCACATGGTAGTGTTATTGAGAATGTGATCTTGCTCTGAACTTAATTAATGAAGTCAAACGGCAATTAAACTGTGAAATGAATAAATACTCATTTATTCGCAGAATAGCTTATTCCTGCTCGGCTCAGAGAATTGCTGGGGCCTATCTCAGTCGACTCTGGGTTACAGCAGGCTTCACCCACCCAGAACAGTTTGCCGGTCGATTGCAGGACTAAGACTTACACACCCATACTAACACCTTGGGGAACCTTGGAATGACCAATTAGCCTATTGTGCCTGTGTGGACTGTGGGAGGAAACCAGAGTACCCTGGGGAAGCCCATGCAAGTATAGGGAGAACATGCAAACTCCACACAGAAATGCTCTCACAGAGTCCACCACTTGACCCCAGGACCTTCTTGCTCTGACGTGGACGTGCTAACCGCTACGCCACAGTGATGTCCCTATTCATTTTATTAAAGTGCATTTAAACCCAATTTTCACATTTTACTACTGATAAAAATAAAACAGTTCCATGACATGTAAATAATAGTCTCATTAATACAGTATTACACAACTTTATCCAAACCCTATTAGTTTATTTCATTCTGATGACTATAAACCAGTAGTTGACTTAAGAGTCATTTTGTATTAAGATGAAACATAACAAAATCAGTTCTATCGTAACACTGGTTCACATCCTGTGGTTTTACTCTTGCTTATGACAGATAAAGCATTGCATTTACCTCTTCTTTTATATTTATGGTGAGGAAATGTTCGAGCCTTTACCTAAATGGAAATAAAAGTACAGTAATTTAAAAGAATTATTGAAAAATTTCTGAAAGAAAAAATATACACTGGAATTTTAACGAACAACAGAACATGGTGAACGTTACTAATGTTTGACAGAAACCGTTCTGCCTCCGAGTGTCAGACTGTAAGACATCCGCTGTACACTTATCAAACCACTACATAAACAGAATGTATTTCTCTGCAGTAAAATAAAGCTGTTTGTTTAAATAAAAAGTGATGCAGGTCTTCACTCTGTGGGGTTCTGAATGACTATCAGGAAATAGTCCTTATCTGTGGGTAGAGAAGAAAGAAAATAGGTTATTATGAGGCAAATGTGGAGTCGATTTTCCTGTAAACAAAATGATCAATAAATTTTATTTTAATATTTTTATCATACAATAACCTACTTCACAACTGTACTGTACTGAGCCTCCATTTCTGTTAAAATAATGAAGCAAATGTGATTTAATTTACGACTTGGGTTGCTACTGTATCTAGAGAACCTATGGTTGTTCTGTGCTGTTACATCTTCACATAATTACTAAAGGAGCAGAAAACATAGATACAGTGGTACCTCACCTTACGAAATTAATCCGTTCCAGAGCCTTTTTCTTAACCTGGATTTTTCGTAAATTGAACCGTATTTTACATGTAAAACGTGATTCGTTCCAAGGCCCCCAATACTACCCCCTAAACCCTTTAAAAATTATAAAAGTATACCTTTTAAGGCCTCCTTCTGCTTCAATATCGTACCAATGGTAGACAGGTTTGGCCATATTCCTTTGTGATATCACTCAACCGCATGCCACGAGCCCGCTGCTTCTTTTCACTCACACGTGTGTGTGTGTGTGTGTGTGTGTGTGTGTGTGTGTCAGCGTGTGTGTTGACCATGTCTTCCTAGTAGTTATAATCTTACAAATGTTTATGGAAGGTTAAAACCCTGAGCCAAAAAATAAAGTTGCAATGAGCACACTCAAAAAACTCATGAAACAACAGTAACTCTGTCCTTTGCACGAAAAGCATTATGGGAGATGCAGCTCCCTAATAGCCAATGGGAGGGCATCATCCCTCCGAGCCAATGGGAGGCCAGCAGGGTGGGATGTTGGGAGATAGCCAATCGGAGGGAGCTGCGTCATCCTTCTTAGCCAATGGGAGGCCAGTGGGGCGGGATGTTGGGAGATAGTGGGAGAGCAACTCTTGAATGGCGCGTTTGAACGTTTGAATGGCGTGTTTGAACGTTTGAATGGCGTGTTTGAACGTTTGAATGGCGCATTTGGCGCATTTTATAAGGATAACTTGTTTCGTATACAGAGACAAAAAATTTTGGAAAATGTTTTTCGTAAACTGGATTTTTCATTTGCTGGGACTATCGTAAGGTGAGGTACTACTGTACATAAATAAACATAGGCTTGTTTATTATTGGGGAATGCAGACAGGTCCAGGTAATGACTTAAAAAAAAAAAAAAAAAAACACGAAATCAAGCCATAATTCCTCCTCCATGTCATCAAATTGGGAATCACCTTCTCATTTGGTAGATTACCTAATTTTCTCAATACCAATGACAATATTGTTAACAATGCTGTCAGTTATTTCATTCCCAATCATATTCATGGCTTCTTATGATAGAATACAATGATGTTTTTTTTTTTAATTCTATTGCAAAGTTAAAATATGCTCAGATATGCTCAGAGGGAAGCCAATAGCCAAGTTATATACAAAACAGCCCTGGCCAATCTGCCTTCTTCTAATACACCTGAAACCATGAGGACCATGTACACACATGTTTATTCACAGACAAGGGCAAGTTAAAGCGAAAATCCACATGTAGTGCATATTTTAGGAGGAGACATTTCGAAACACGAACGAAAACACAAGGCCAAAATTTGGCACACGGTTTTGCTGAGACCAAAAAATGTTAAATGATGTTTTGGAAAGTATGAAACAAATCTGTTATAGCAATACCTTCAGTGACATTATTTAGGTCTTCATGATATTATTTACATCATCATTAATGGTTATAGAAACAGGTTTGGGAACAAAAGGTTGCTGCAGGAAAAAAGTGGTGGTGTGGGAGTGGGCAGAATTTTCCCTTCCTCCACCATCATGGCTGAAGTGCACTTAATGAAGAAGCACCAATGAAACATCATACGATAATATGAATAAAAGCCATCATGGACCGACTGTCGAGAACTAGCTTGACACTGCTCGACTTTGCACGTGGAACGATTTTTAACCAGGAAACATTTGAGGGCGTTACCTCGGCAACACAAGCTGACAACATTTTAGCTGCAAATTGATTCACTACCTTTCAAAGCGATTTTGTGTGGAGTTCAGTGGAAAAGTGGCTCACATGTTGTTAGTCACTTCCTGTGTGAATGCAGCTTTAATCTTAGACTGCATATATAACCGCAAAATACAACCCCTGGCAAAAATTATAGAATGCGTTGAAGTGTTCTTTTGGTGTTTATTTTTTTATGATTCCATAATTTATTCCCACTGCTTCGTCCAAAAAAAAAAAAGTGGGGCCGGTGGTGTAGTGGTTAGGGTGCTGTGCTCATGATCGGGAGGTTGTGTTCAAATCCAAGTTAGACCTCCACTGTGCTAAGACCCCTGGGCAAGGTCTCAACCACAAGTGTGCCTCTGCTCATCCAGCAGTATAAATGGGTACCAGTAAAAATATACTGGGAAGGCAACCTGCGATGGAGTAGCGTCCCATCCAGGAGGAGTTGTACTCCTAGTCGTTTCACGCTATGGAAACCGGGGATAAGTACCCGTCTGATGAGCCGCTGTGGCTCAGGTGTAAACAGCCCAAAGGACTTTAAGACTTTTGGTCTAAAAACATAACTGTTACTGACTACCACATTTTTCCCCCGTGATTTCTCTGAGTGTTTCTTAAAGCCAGAAAGTTGCCATTTGAAAGGACTTTAGTTTTGATTGTTGGTTGTACATTGCCCTGCCAAAAAGTCACACACTGATATTTTTGAAGAAACTTTAGCCTTGATCATAGTGTGTATTCTCCATGGCATTGTTGCTCCAGTTGGTAAAGTTGAGGATTAGCAATAAACTGCTAATCAGAATCATTGCATTATTGTACGAATAAAATGAAGTCAGCTGATGATCTGAAGGTACTGAATGATCATGTCATCGAATCAATAGACTTTTTCCTTCCCTGGTGACGCGGATATAAAATTGGGACTCAAATATGAGACGGTCATTTTCACATATGGCTTGGACCCCCCCAGAGTCCTGATCTTAACTCTATTGACAGTTTTCTGGACTTGCTGGGTTGACTGGTTCAGTTTTTCACTCATCATTTCAAGACATTGGTGAAAAAATTAACCCAACACTGGATGAAAAAATTATGTTGCTTAAGTTTGTAGAAACAATCGCATGGGCTCCTGAGTGGCGCATCAACGAGGTGCATGACTATTAACCTGGAAATCACAAATTTGAAGCCGGTTCAACCATCCGTGACCAGGGGTCCATGGGAGTTAATTGGCCGAGGGCAGAAGGGGTGGCATATGCTCACTTCTCTGTCACTCACAGTGATCCTCAGTCAACTATGGCTGTCTGTGAGCTCATTTGTATGAGAGGGATGGTTAGCGCTTCCCCTCCAAGTGTGTTAGACCAGGGGTCCCCAACTTCCGGGCACTGTTCTGGTACTAGTCCAAGGATCATTTTGTACTGGGCCACAAAGAATGAATAATCATGATTAAAATATATATAAAAATATATTTTTGTTTCCGGGTGTCTTATTTTGAATGACAACAACTTCCACCCTCGCCTAGCTTCCGTGCTTGACTCTTTGGCATGTGTTCATCCTGCATCAGCAATGCAAGCTTGCCCTCACAAAATGAGCCAGAAACAGTTCACTGGAGAGTTTTTTTTTTTTTTTTTGGAAAGGCTAAACGAGACAACAATGAGACAGCAGAAGGGTCACAGACTGCCTGCAAAATGAAAGCTGCATTTAAAAGAAAATACCAAGATTCCTACCTGAGTTACGGGTTCATCACAACAGGTGATTGTTTACATTACAACCAACCTATGACCACCAAGGTAAAATTGTGAAGCGTTGACCAGTCCGTGATGTAAACAATGCCGTTTGAAAAGAGGCGGTGGCTAACATTGCATATCCCTGGTTGGTGGTGGTTGTGTGATCGGTAATAACTGATGGGTGGGAATTGGATATGACTAAATTATGATGATCACATAAACGCTAAAGATGGAAGTTTATGTTTGAATACAATGTAATGCCTTCAATATCTGTTAATGAATGAGTTGAATGATTGTATGGTGAGTCAAGAAGAAAGAAATTATTAATGTGCATTGCATTACAGGCCTGGAAAACAGAGGTCTATGTTGAAGATGAGAACATTCAGAAGTCATTCAGATATATAAAAATGACTAAAAAACACTTTTTAAACACTAAAGACTCAACAAGACAATAAAATGCCATCACAGACAAAAGGCAGCAACATGTACAGATAGAGAAAAAGCTTTCCTTACCCGGGGCAATCATAATCTCATTCTTCTTGGAGCGAATCCTGAGGAAAGTCAGGTCATTCTGTGGGTCGATGTCCCTCACTGTAGTCCGCGCTTTCATCACCAGCTGGTGAATCTGGCCTGCATACTGCACGGTACTGGAGTTATCCAGTGTAGTTTTAATAGGAATCCCTGGTGAAGGCAAGAAGAGGAGAACAGAGAGGAGTCTAAGAAACAGAATGCAAGAGCAGAACAACAATCACAGCCTTGTTTCAATTTCGCTGAACTTTATCATGGGATGTTTTCATGCACAGAGTCCCTCAAATAGCTCAGCATTACACTGACTGAGAAATCTTCTAAGTGACTGATACTCTGTAGAACAATACATTTACATTTATATTGTGCTGTTCACAAACCCAAGGTGGCCTTTATAGGGAAAAGGAAAACAAGGAATTTGAAACGGACTAATAAGTAAAGGAGGACGATAAAGGCATAGGACGCGGCGCTAATATATAAACACCAACCCTCGATTTGAACATTTTTCTAAAACCGCAGGAGTCTATTAGCATAGCATTTTATTCTTGTTACTCTTAAACAGAATAATACAGAACACATGACAGACTGTACTGTTATACGACAATAATGATGGCAGTGTGGGGCAGGGAGACAGGGCCCTGGGGGGGCAAATTCGGCAGCATGAAAGTGTTATTCTGCCAAGACTCTAGCGATCTGTCAAATACACTGTTTAACTTATTGATGAGGGCAGTAGTGGCCTAGTGGTAAAGGTGCTGGATCACTGATCCTAAGGTTGGGGGTTCAAGCCCCACTCGCCACAGGTTGTCATCGTTCCTCCTCCTCCTCCCCCCCCCCCCCAGTGCAGCTAACTGGGTTATCAAAGGCCAGCCATGTCTCTCACTGTCTATGGTGTGAAGCTGTAAAAGAAACATTGCTGATTTCAACAAGAGTAGCTGCAAAGCCGTCAGTGTGTTTCCGCCCTTTGATGGCCTGGTGAGCCGTCCAGGGTGTACTCTGCCCTTGCCCGGAGTTGGCTGGAATGGGCTCCAGCCTCCCTGCGACCCTAATTAGGATTAAGTGGTTACAGAAAAAGAACTGAACTTCTTGATGATTGATGTATCGCACTCAAGAGTTAAATATAATCATCATCATCTTCCGCTTAATCCGGGATTGGGTCGCAGGGGCAGCAGCCTAAGCAATGAGGTCCAGACGTCCCTGTCCCCACCCACTTCCTCCAGCTCTTCCAGGGGGACAGCAAGGCGTTCCCAGACCAGCTGAGAGACAGAATCCTTCCAGTGTGTTCTGGGTCTCTTCCCAGTTGGACATGCCCGAAACACCACACCTGGGAGTCGTTCGGGAGGCATTTTAACCAGATGCCCGAGCCAGCTCGACTGGCTCCTCTCAATGCGGAGCTCATCTACTCCACTTCTACTTCGAGCTCTCCCCGGATGGCTGAGCTTATCACCTTATCTCTAAGAGAGAGTCCTGCCATCCGGCAAAGGAAGCTCATTTCAGGTACTTGTATCGGCAACCTTGGGTTTTTTTTTGTTGGTCACTGCCCAAGGCTCGTGACCATAGGTGAGGGTTGGAACGTAGATCGACTGGTTGATTGAGATCTTTGCCTGGCGAGACAATGTCATCTGCAAAAAGCAGGGATGAGAGCCGATGGCCACCGAACCAGAACCCCTCAACTGCGCCTAGAAATTCTGTTCATAAAAAATTATGAACAGAATCGGAGACAAAAGACAGCCTTGGCGGCCTCCAACCCTCACCGGAAATGAAGTCAACCTGTTGTTCCAATGCAGACCAAACTCTGGCTCCAGCCAGAACTTGGAGCCAGTGTTAAATATAATGCAGTGGAACATTCGGGGATATTTCTGTTCACATCTACATAATAACTATAATCAACAGTCCTGGAGCTTTCTCTATGCAGGAAAACTCGTGTTTTTAAATGTTTAATAGACTCCTCCTTACAGGAGACATCATATCAATGATTTCACAAATCAAACATGCGAATCATTAATGTGACTTTCATGTAGATGGAGGCAGATGATTCGTTGTGGCAACCCCGGAAGGGGAACAGCCGAAAGGAAAAGAAGAAGACTATGCTCATATTTGTGCTGTTGAGGAAGATTGATTCACAACATTTCACCAATCAGATTTAAAAAGATATAAACTCAGCCATAGAATAATTCTTAGGGAAGCAGGTGTGGGACCTACTAGTAAAAGCCGCTGGTCTGATTCCCAAGCTAGCAGGAAAAGGTGTGTGGTGAAGATGGGCGTGAGCAGCACCTTCGCTTCCTCTACTTCATCGCTGAAGTGCCCTTGAGCAATCCACCTCTCCTCCTACTGCTCTCCATGTGTCACAATGGGACAGCCTTCTTCTCCACGAGTGCTCATTTGGATGGGTTAAATGCACGGCCAAGTGTCCCTTGCAGAATTAATACAGTACATGAACCCCCCCTCTCCAAAAAACAAATAAATAAATAAATTAGGCTAACTGACTGCTGTCCCACAATGGCCTGGCGAGTTGTTCAGGGTGGACCCCGCCTTTGCCCAATGTCAGATGGCATAGACTCCATCCTCCCTATGACCTTCTTTTCCTTTTGACTTTTCCATTTTTCAGGGGTCGCCACAGCAAATCATCCGATGCGCATGTTTTGATTTGGCATAGATTTTTACATCGGTTGTTGCCCTTCCTGACACAACCCTTTAGCAAGGGGCAGAAACACGCTGACGGCTTTGCAGCTGCTCTTTACGAAAGTCAGCGATGGTTCTTTTACATGAACCTCTCACCCTAGACAGTGAGAGACATGGCCCGTCTTTGATAACCCCGTTAGCTGCACTGGGGGGGACAGTGACAAACTTATGAAGAGTGGGACTCGAACCCTCAACCTTAGGATCAGCGATCCAGCACCTTATACCACCCAGGCCACCACTGCCCACATCCTCCCCATGACCATAGTAGGATCAATTTAGTAAATGAGTGTTTTTTTTTTATTTATACTTTGCACAACACCTAAGCTTTTGAGAAGTTGGGGCTGTACATTGATGTTTTAATTTAATGTTCTTCTTCTTCTTCACACACTACACGCCTGGAATCCAAATCGAGAAGAAATCGTATGGTAACATGTTCGGATTACCCTCAGAGTTGACAATGATGATTCCTTGCACTCCTTTCTGACTCTGGATTCTCTTCAGTGTCTCCTCCACTTCAGCCTTTTTACACACACACAACAACAACAACAACAACAACAACAATAACAGTGACTAAAACATCTGATCAATGACTTACATTATCTCCATTCATGGAAAAACAATCCATATGAAACAATGCAGAGTACCAATCTGCTTTAACAGTGATGTAAACAAAGCTTTATGAATCGAATTGAACTGACAAAATGTTAGCAGTGGAAGCTTTTACTACCAAAACTAGACTATAGTATCTCGTTACTTTAGATAATAAACCAAAATGCAACCATTTCCGAACCACAGAGATTGCATTACTGTTAACTCGAACTGTTAAAGGTGGTAAATATATAATTATCAAGCTAAATGACTAGCAACTGAATCCCATTGTGTGGCAACGCCCTTCAATATAGAGACATGCTACTGCAGCGATGAAAACTGCGCAGCTGTCATTGTTTTTAAAAGCATGAGATAATATACATTCATACATCCATGGTGACAGTAAGATGGAAAAGTACTTGCCATTGTTACTGATTTATGTCCCAGCTACAGTTTCTTGTGATCAAACTCGCTAGCATAGCATTGTACTAGCTGTGTTCTGATTTGTTGTTGAACGTGACTTGGCAGTAAGTTTAAACATCGCTTCTTCTCATCGCCACCTCCTGGTATGGAGGAAAACTGCAGTAATAATAAAAAAAAAAGGCTTTGTCGAAATACTAGTACTGTGTACCTTGGATGATGAGACTGAGGGCCTGGTGGTAGGGTGTTGGATTACTGATCCCAAACTCGTGAGTTCCAGCCCCACTATTAACCTGTTATTGCTACTGTACCCCAGTGCAGCTAACTGAGTTGTGAAAGCCTGGCCATGTCTCTCGGTGTCTATGGTGTGTGAAAGAACCATCGCTGACTTTCGTCAAGAGTAGGCTGCATGGCCGTCAGAGTGCCATGCAAGAGTCAGTACTGCTCTTATATTTTGGGCAGCGTAGACATATACATATTAGATAACGCATTGACTTTGTTGCCTCTTAGTCAGACTACATCAGAGCATCCGCCATGTTCATGAAGGCAAGTTTGCCCTGTTAACCAAAAGAGATAAGCATGGAAACTGTGCTTTCCAAATAGAAGAAGCACTAAAATTTAACTTCATCCAATTTTTTTTGTTGTTATTTTATCCCTAATGTCATTCACTTTAGTACTTCTATTGACATCGAGACAAAAATAATGATGTCTGAAAATCAATTTTGCCCAAATGGGGCAAACTGGGCTGTAAAAGGCCGTCCGTGTCTGTCGCCGTCTATGATGAGAGGGATGTGAAAGAACCATTTCTAAAAGTTGTCCATTGTGCACTCTGCCCTCAACCAGAGACAGTTGAGATGGGCAGCCGCGACCCTAATTAGGATTAAGTGGTTCAGAAAATGATTGAATGAATGAAGCACTTTAGGACACTCCCTCGCTGTCCTGAACCACTTAATTATACAGGGGTCACGGAAAGGTTAGAGCCCATCTTCGTGGACTCTGGCTGAAAATGCTCCTAATGGGTCCAAAATTTTGTTCTTGAACCAATTTGTTTGAGACGGGAGCTGTTTGTTGTTCAAAAAACAAGGTTCCATTTTGCTTGTGTGTGTGTGTGTGTGTGTGTGTGTGATGTTTATCCCCCCAAATCAGAGTACAGGGATTACTCACTTTCCGCGGTCAATTGGGACCGAGATCCCACCGCGACCACCGAATGCCGCAAAGTAAAGATCACCCCCCCTCCCGACTGACGTATACTGTATGTACATGTATATGTGTATATAATATCAATAAATACATATTCAATGCTATAAATGCTTAGAATAATAATCAAACATTCAAAAATAATGCACAAGATGTAAATAAATTATAAATACATACACATACAGATGGTATTGCATGAGAAGAAGACACACACATACAGACGCTCGTGCACGCATGCACATGCACACCTCACATACATGTAGCTAGTTTTGATGGGAGGTTTTGGGTTGGTTTTTGTTTTGTGTTTGTTTAGGGTTGGGTTTTTGTTTTGTTTTTTTTTGCATAATTGGCCTTGTTTATGCAGCATTTTCCTTAACTTTTTCTGCTATTCTTCCTTAATTTCCTTATTTTTTAATTCAGTGAATATTAAAAAAAACAAAAACAAACAAAAAAACAACGCGATGCACTGAAGCCGCATGACTAGATGCGCGAAGTAGCGAGGGATCCCTGTATATAAATTGTTTATTGCAACTGGCTATAATGCAAATACCAGGTGCAGAATGCCTGATTTCAGAGATTTTAAAAATCGCTAGGATTCCTCTTGCCACAACCAACAGAATAACTGTACAATTCAGTAAAGGCAAGGAATCAGTATAGACTTGGACCCTCTGACAATATCACCTGTTGAAAAGCAACTGATGTTGCAGAGAAAGTCCACCGGGTCGACGTATTACTCTAGGATATCTCTATCAACTTGTATTGATGGTTCCTATTTACTTTTGCTATGTCACTGTAATCACTCTGTTTTTGCTAGACACCTTTATAACTTGTATCTGTTAATGCTCGTCATTACCATTCCGATTCTGAAATCATAAACCCAAGGACATTTAAAAAGGCAAAAAATTGTGATATGTATTTTTATATTAGTGTATTTCCATAAAAAATGACAAATAGCACAGTTAATGCAAAAGTTTATTTCCTCAAATGAATATCTGGTTCTCCTCTGTCTCAGTCAGTTGTTGTCATCTGACTTCCCTTTGTTGCCATCAACACCTAGCTTTGATGGCCGCTGCTCGGACCACCTTTGACTCAGCCTTGTTGAACTGGTAATATCTTTAAGCAAAGACATGGCTGGTCCCCCTTTTGCGTAGTCCAGGACACCTTTAGTAGAATCCTTCAGTAGCACCACATCTCAAGCATGTCAATCTTCTGCTGGTCAGCATTGCACATGACGTCCTACCATAGGTAGCGATGGGGAAGACAATAGTTTTCCAAAACCCTTTTGATTATAGTTTTTATGCACTTATTTCTTGTGCTTGGTTCAACCAGAGTGTTGAACGCATTTCTTCCTCAAAGAGTTTTAGTGACGTACTTAATATATTGAAATCGTGATGAATATACAGCTGGCACCGCCAATCAAAAGATAGGATTGTTAAGTGTTTGATATTTTTTAATGAAATCATGACAGATCAGGAGTGTAATTTGTTTAACTCAACACTCCACATAGCTGGGGAAACAGTGGTCAGAAAAAAAATCCACTGCTTACAAAAAAAAAAAAAAATAGGAATAATATTTAAAAAAAAAAAAGAAAGAAAGAAAAGGAAGCATGTTTAGAGTTCTTTGAAGGGTATGTAGAGATTCTGTAAACATATGGAAAAAGGCTCTTGGCAAATGATACGATTCAACTTTTTGTCCATCACGGAAAAAACACATTGCTAACAGTGTTGTGCTGTGGGGATGTTCTTTTATAGTCATGGACTGGGGAAACTGGTTAAGATTGTGGGAATGTGAGATGGTGCAAATATAGGCAAAGTTTTGAGGAAGAAAAATTCTTTAAAAACAATAGAGCAATTTTGCTTTGAAGGATGGACAAAATTCCCACTGCGTAGATGTTCTAAGCTGATAGAGACATGTCCTGTAATTTCTGCAATAGGTTACTCTAAAAAGTACTGATCTAGGAATATGAGGGGAGGAGGTAGGTGTGTGTGTGTGTGTGTGTGTGTGTGTGTGTGTGTGTGTGTGTGTGTGTGTGTGTGTGTGTGTGTGTGTGTGTGTGTGTGTGTGTGCGCAATGGTGACCTGGTGGTATAGGTGCTGGACCACTGATCCTAAGGCTGGGTGTTCAAGCCCCACTCTCAACAGGTTATCATTATCCCCTCAGTGCAGCTAGTGGCCAGCAAGTAGGGTGTTGGACTGAGCCCCACTATCAATGGATTGTCACAAAAGTCCCACCCCCAGTGGGGCAAACTGGGTTAACAAAAACCGGCCTTGTCTCTTGCTGTCTATGGTGAGAGGCAGGTAAAAGAACCATTGCTGACTTTCCACAAGAGTAGCTGCATATCCGTCAGTGAGTTTCTGTCCCGCGATGGCCTGGTGAGCCATCCAGGGTGTACTCTACACTCGTCTGGAGTCGGCTGGGATGAGCGCTCGACTCCCCGCGACCCTAATTACGATTATGCGGTTACAGAAAATGAACTGATATTTATATATATATATATATATATAAATGAACTGATATATATATATATATATAATGTGTGTGTGTGTACCCTCAAGGGTCGGGTGTGTGTGTGTGTGTGTGTGTGTGTGTGTGTGTGTGTGTGTGTGTGTGTGTGTGTGTGTGTGTGTGTCCTTGTACTATTTCGTGTTTGCTTCACAAAATCAATATTTAGGATCTTCAAGGTTGTGGGCATGCTCTGCATGTGCATCAACAGTTTCAGCCTGAAATAAAGGAACACAAAATATGTTCCAGCTATAATTACCCAGAGCAACTCATAACAACTCATAACAACCAAGTTAAATATAATAGCAAGTTCAGAAATCAGAATCACTGACATTGACTGACATTGTTGAAGTCAAAATCCTCTCAGGTCAGTGCTTTGTGGAACAACAATTTACAATAATGGTGCTGTTGTGAAGAGCTTTGCTTTTTATCCATGCTGGTTTGAGAATAAGCAAGGAATACCAATAATCTTCAATAAACACCAATAAACTTTATTACATATAAAAACCTGAGCAATAAAGAAAGTCACTTTAGAGAGCGGATCCTGGTCTCTGACTGCTGTGCATTGTCTTAAAAATCCCTCAGGTGGGACCTTTTGGCCCATCCTAATTGGCTAATATCAAATTACTTAATTCATTACAACTCCATTCACTGCCACAAGATGTACTTGTAATGCTTTAAGTCTCCGATTACACTTAATTACATCAGGTCAAACTAGTCTTAAGCTAATATAATATCTCCAGAGGGTTTGACTTTTTTTTTTTAAAGAATGTAATTATGCTCTTTGTAATATGACCTAGAGTTTCTTCTGGAGACAGATCAACCCAGTATAAAGTATATTTTATACAATATAGGAATGCTTACACAATAGAACATTTGATTTTCTGATTATAGTCCACACTATGACTCTGCATTTTTTTTTTTTACAGCGCTTGACTTTTCCCAATTTGCCTAGATCACCCAGTGAGCTGCAGTGAACCACAAGTTTCAAGTTACAATCAACAGTTTCACAGCAAAAAAACTATCAAAACGCACATATGGTGATATGGGGCGGGTTTAAAAAAATGAAACCATCCACTGGTGCAAGAACTTTTCCAATGTAAATAATCATCAACTGGACATATCTAAGGGGCGGTTCAACATTTTCAATGTTTTCCCAAGTGTACAGAGAGTACTATTTTTTTGACCCTCCTCCGAAAGCGTACAAATAAATGTTAATGATCTCTCGGCAGGATTTTTAAATAAGATATTAAACAAAACAATGGTCAAACCTCTTTTATAAAATAAATCAATGTATTTCCTTGATCAATACCTCTTTTACACACCAGTCAAATAATAATAAAATCAATAAAAAATTATACTTTTAAAGAATTATTTTTAATGACACCTGCTTTAATATTAATATTAAGACATTTGGTTTTCATAATAAAAATGGCATTGTTTTTAATAATATTATTTTATATTAAAATATAATTCAAAATGTCTGCAATTTTTTTTTTATTGGTCATTGGCTTTTGGACGACCACGTTTCCGTTTGTGATCAGCTGCCTTCTGATGTTTCAGCAGCTGATACCGGGTTGGATAGTACTGTATTCATAAATAAACCATTGCACACACAGCGGTTTTGTTTGATGTGCTTGTCGTATAAGTTATCGACCCGAAAGCCGCCATTGCTAAATGCCCGCCTACACAAAGTTACCATGACATCACTGGGTTGGTACAAAGTACCACATGAAATACAGTACAGTATAGTGCATGCATATCACAGCATATTATATGATATAAACAACATGGAATCTCACGCCAACAACACGCACAGTTTTTCAGCAGAAGACGATTCATCTATTACTCTCAGAAGACGAATCGAATATTATAGTTCAACTAAAAACATTCTCAAATATATTTCAAACTACATATGCAAGTACATGTGCTAAATACATTTACAAATTGAGCTAAAGTTATTTATCTATTCAAAGGCACAAACAAATATTAATACATATTTACAGCACAAAAACATACTATTAATTTTATAAAAGTACTGAGCATTAGGCTGCAGATCCAGGCTGGATGGCTCATGATTATTTTAGCCATTCATCTCTGTGTGGAGATGAAAATGTTGAGGTTCTCTCTGGGAGTAACGAGGATGGATAGGATCAGAAATGAGTATATCAGAGGGACAGCCCACGTAAGATGTTTTGGAGACAAAGTCAGAGAGGCTAGATTGAGATGGTTTGGACATGTACAGAGGAGGGATAGTGAGTATATTGGCAGTAGGATGCTGAGGTTGGAACTACCAGGCAGAAGGCCTCGAGGAAGACCAAAGAAGAGATTTATGGATGTGGTGAATGAAGACATGAAGGTCGTTGGAGTCAGAAAAGAAGATGCGGAGGACAGGGTGAGATGGAGGCGGATGATTTGCTGTGGCGACCCCTGAAGGGAGCAGCCGAAAGTAAAAGAAGAAGAAGAAGATTCATTCTCTGTGCGTCAATGTTTGTGTTCTAACACATGTGCAGGAACCGGAGGCGGTACTAAGAACCTGTGCTTTATTCTAACACACTCGCACTTTGTTTGATTGACAGTGTTCAGCTATTATTGCTTACTGATAATATTATGTTTGTTGATCGGTCAGCTCGGGCGTGCACATGCGCAGTGCCCGTTACACGTTAACTTCCGGTTTACTTCCTGATTCTAGTCATGCGGAACTTATCTCTGACTTTCTCTTCAATAACAGTCATTACGTTTATTTATAAGATTGTGAATACACATAATTTCTTGTCCAGCGGAACTCAACTCCTGCTGTGTGTGTGGGGGGTGCACGCCCCCAGCCTACGCCCTTGCGTAGCCTCAAACTTTAAAAACTTTAAGCGATAACACCGGTGTTATGTCAAGCAGAGCGAATCAAATGATGTTGTTGTTGTTGTTGTTGTTGTTGTTGTTGTTGTTGTTGTTTTTGTTGTTGTTGTTGTGCGTGTACCGCTCTTAGGTGGTTGGTGAATTGTGCATTGAGAGTTTCAAACGTACACGCACAAAAAAATAAAAATAAATAAAAATTCATGAGTGCGTGTATTATTGTTGATTGACATTTTTATAATATTAAAAAGCGTACACAGACATCTTACCCCCCTCCCCTCTAGCGTACGTTTTGTACGCTTAGGAAAATGTTGAAAATGTTGAATGACCCCTAATACATGCGGTTAAACTGGAGATTTAGTTTTCTGATCCTGTGGGACTTCTCAAAGATGGCGTGATCTGATATGGCAAGGAAATGCATGTTGTGTTCGATTTGATTATAGCACTGCCCGGTGTGAAGTACCCAGATTCTCAAAACGATAAATTCAATAGTTATTATTGACAGAGGTTTTTAAAGCATTTGATAGGTTCTGTGGAAATTATGATGTGTAATAATTGCTCATAAATTTTACACAAATTGTGCTGAAAATAAAGTAATGTACTCATTTAGAATGATAACACTTAACCAGTGAAACACTAATTATATGTTAGTGTCTTTTAGTTAAATTCTTAGTTTCGAGCATCTGGGTGCTTATCACATGTGAACTAAAATACCGTGTCAGAATACACGAAAACTGTCAATAAATTCACGATTCCCATTTAAAAGGCCCTAACAACATCATGGCGGCACGGTGGCGTAGTGGTTAGCATGTCCGCCTCACAGCAAGAAGGCTTGGGTTTGATTCCCGGCCTGGGCGTTTCTGTGTGGACTTTGCA
>CM045732.1:16182974-16277974 GCA_024760905.1 Plotosus lineatus
GGCTGGTTTGGCCTTTTTGTTGATTATGTCATGGAAAGAAATAGAAATAAAATTTAAATAATTTGCATTTGGCAGCTTTTGTCTTAGGGCAGTGGTGGCCTGGTGGTAAAGGTGCTGGATCACTGATCCTCAGGTTAGGGGTTCAAGCCCCACTCACTACAGGTTGTCACTGACCCCTCCAGTGAGGCTAACTTGGTTATCAAAGGCTGGCCATATCTCTCACTGTCTATGGTGTGAAGCATGTAAAAGAACCATTACTGACTTTCGACAAGAGTAGGCTGCATATCCGTCAGTGTGTTTCTGCCTTGCGATGACCTGGTGAGCTGTCAAGGGTGTACTCTGCCCTCGCCCGGAAGCAGCTGGGATGAGTGCCAGCTAATTAGGATTAAGCGGTTATAGAACATGAACTAAGCTTTTGTCTTTATAAAGCCAAAAACCATGTGAGTAAATGTCTATCTATGGTCCATCTATGCTATCATCATGCCCAATGACGCTCAACCATTGGTACCCTCATCGAGGAGTAAAGCTAATTTGTGAAAAACATGGTGGTTAATTTTATTTCATTTATAAGAGATAACATTATATTTCATGTTGATTTAATAGGCCTGGTAAGTGACTGAACATCTTTAAAGCAAAGTTTCTGAATACTTTCTGTTTTTCTCTCAGTTAGCTTTCTATAAAATACCATTTTTAGCACACGTTCCATAGGACGTCATTTGACATTGCCAGCCCATCTGAACAGTGAAGGAGTGCGATAGCTTCACCACTAACAGTTCCAGTCTAACTCAGTCTAATGCTGTAGTGTCTGGAACTCTGTCCTGACTCTGGATCTTCATAATTTGGCAGGTTTTGTAGCTGGATTCTGGTAATCCTTATTCGATATAATATACTCGATAGAATATTCTTTTCTTAACTGCAGCCTTTGTTCAACCTTCTGAACCATGCAATCTATATATAAATGAAAGAAATGATTGTTAATTACACTGCATCAAGAAAATATAGGATAACGGGTAAAAGACTACTAATGAATGGAACAACACAGGATAATGGATGGAGCTTGAGATCATGAGTATCCAGAACAACATAGTATTGCTGACCATGTAAATGGATTATAAATAAATCTAATTTCCTTGCAGTCAGGCCACCACAGGCTTATAGCTAGTGGAAAAGAATACTGTGTAGAATATTGGTTTCAGTGATCAGAAACAGCTCAGTATCTCAGAGAACAAGAATGGATGGAATTCCAATGTCTTTATATATATATACTATATGCAATTAAATATATGCAAGTAAAAATGTGAAAATACAAAAGTTATCAATATTAATTAAATGTGCTATGCAGCACCATTCAGTACCCAGGATGAGTGTTTTTATTTATTAATATATACTGTACTATTTTGATAAATTCAAGCTGCGTTTCACTGTGTCAGACTATACAACGTCATGGCAACGCCTCGAGGTAGGAATGGTTACTGGTTGGGTATCAATCTCAGAAATGGAAAAATTATATTTTTTCGACTCTCATTATTGCAGTCACTGTAATGTGAATACATTTCTGACGGATAAATATCTTTCACTGATCGGTTCATGAATCTCAACATTCCAAGATTTCAATATGGCTTTGATGAAGCTTTTGAGATAGATAAGAAAAAAGGAGACTGATCTTTTTACGCCACAGCATGGTGTGAAACTAACGAAATCACTTGGCTGCCATGAATTTTTTCTAGTGATGTTAATTTTGTCCCTTTATTTATTGTAAACTCTCCCTTTTTATTATTACATTGTAAGTCTGGCAGTTGATGTTAAATGTTGATCAGTCATTTAGCTTTGATTATGGTTTTTTTTGTGATTGATTCTCAAATAAACCTTTGTCAACAAGGCCCGCTGCCAATTATCTCCAAACCTTGCTTTGAGAATGTGGAACATCTAACTTTGAGGTTGCGGCCTTTTTGTTTACCCAGAGAACTGTTCGTTTTTCAAACAAAACAATGGGCATAGTGCAATATAAATATAATATAATATAATATAATATAATATACTATGATGCAATTTGATTTATTGTGGTTATCTACTGATTTATTTATTGTATTATTATTATTATTATTATTATTATTATTATTATTATTATTGTTATATTGTTTACTGGGTCTGTGTAATGTCCTTTTAAATATAGAATTTTTATGTCTTTATTTTATAGCAGTTTGTGTGTTGTTGATTTGAGCATGTTTGAGTGTGTTTGTAACTTGAACAACCGCACAAGAATTCCTATGTGTGTAAAAGCACAAATAACGATTAAAAATCCTGAATCCTGTCTTAGAAAGCAAATTCCAACAATATACGTATTAGGGTAGTATAGGCCTGGTGCATACAAGTAAACATACACATGCATAACTCTCCTAGGCCAAGCCACTCCAAAACCCACTATTTCTCCTTGTTATGTACGTGTACCCATATGTACACGGATGCATTATTAGAAACAAGAACAATGTATATGAAGATGATTAAAAAGAGATGCTTTAAACACACTGAAGAGAGTAAGAGATCTATGTGCACTGGACATGGAGTTTCAGATGGGGGTTTTAAATTTAATTGCACATCAACCATTTTTTAAAGAAATGATGGGAAAAGTGGACGGCACGGTGGGGTAGTGGTTAGTGCGTCCCCCTCACAACAAGAAGGTCCTGGGTTCGATTGCCAACTTGGGCGTTTCTGTGTGGAGTTTGCATGCTCTCCCCGTGCTTGCATGGGTTTCCTCCGGGTACTCCGGTTTCCTCCCACAGTCTAAAAACATGCAAAGTACTTTAATTGGCTATTCCAAATCACCTCTAGCTGTGAATGTAAGTAAGTATGTTTGCGTGAGTGTGTGAGGCCCTGCGCTGGCCTCGCAGTCTGTCCAGGGTGTACTCCACCCTCACCCGGAGTTGGCTGAGGTGGGCTCCATCCTCCCAGCGACCCTAATTAGCATTAAGCGTTTCAGAAAATGAATGAATGAATGGGAAAAGGGGAAGAAAAGGTTGTGTGAATGAATTAGATTGAATAATGATCTATATGAAATTAAAAATGTTCAGTTCAGTTCATTTTCTGTAACTGCTTCATCCTAATTAGGGTCGCGGGGAAGCTGGTGCCCATCCCAGCCAACTCAGGGCGAGGGCAGAGTACACCCTGGATAGCTCGCCAGGCCATCGCAGGGCGGAAACACGCTGACGGCTTTGAGCCTACTCTTGTCGAAAGTCAGCAATGGTTCTTTTACATGCCTCACACCATAGACAGTGAGAGACATGGCCGGCCTTTGATAACCCAGTTAGCTGCACTGGGGGGGGGGCAACCTTGTGGAGAGTGGGACTCGAACCCCCAACCTTTGGATCAGTGATCCGGCACCTCATACCACTAGACCACCACTGCCCCATTAAAAATGTTTTAAGTAATAAACATAACTGAAGAAAATATATTTGCAGATAAAGTGAAACCAGTGAAAATTCTTCTGAGATTTAGGGGCCCTGTACATAAAGCAGAGACGTGTTTGATTAAAAAAAAAAAGCCTTTAAACCAGTGATTGTATGCTACATTGAGAGAGAGCAAAAAATTCATTCTAAAGTATTTTTGAAGAATAATATTTACATATTCTGCAAATGGTGGTATTAGTTGTGATATACAGTAATTCAAAAACATTATTTATTACATCAAACTCTATAAGATCATGAACATACATAAAATCAGTTATGATTTACCCTTTGACCTTTTGTCTCACCCCCATTTAAAATTTACTGTCATTGTCACATGGAAATAAGGGCAAGCAAGGGTAATTTATTTAAGTCTAGACTCTAATCTAACTGATGCATGTTTTCAACCTTGTTCTGGTAATTACAGGAAGAGACAAGACTGATCAAATAATGTAGCTATCCTGTGCTTTTGGCCAATTACATAGAGGTTGACTCCTTTATCTCTTCAATTAATGTCAGTCTAATGCATTTTGAGAAAATACTGCACTCCAGAATGGCTGTATGGCTTGTCACAGAACTGGTCAAACCAGACACAATAATAAATTTAAATGTCAAGATAGGCATTCTGTTGTTTTTTTCATCTATTTGTTATAAAACAGTCACACTGCCCTCCTACTAACGCAAGCAGCAAAACTAACCACAGGTAATAACAATCTGCTTTTAGATCGCATGGAAAGAATTTCAGTTGTGGTTGTTCAAATACTGTTCATCACTATTATTTTGGTGTACTTATTCATTCATTTTCTGAACCGTTTCATCTCTCTAGGGTCACGGTGAGGGTGAAGCCTATCAAAGGCAACTCTGTACAAAGGCAGGGTACATCCTGAACAACTTGCCTGTGTGAGGAAACCCAAAGGAAACCCACGGTAGCAGGGGAAGAACATGCAAACTCCACACCCAAATGCTGTCACTGAGTCCGGGACTCAAACCTAAGGTCTTCTTGCTGTGAGGCCGATGGGCTGAAAACTATTCCACGGTGCTACCCTTCGCTTGTGTTAACGTGCAATAGACTGATGAGCTGTTAATGATGGATTAATGGATCAGGGTGAGGATTGTGGCTTTTGTTAAAAGATCTCATCATGGAAGGGTGTTGATTTAAGAGTGAGCACATTGCAAAAGGTTTTCATGATCCAAGGGCAAACAAACCATGCCAGGAATAACTGATGTAATATATAATGTAAAAGCAAAATACAAGGATCCCTGGCTACTTCGCGATTTAATTCATGCGGCTTCGCGTTTTTTTTTTTTTAAATATCCATCGAATTAAAAAATAAGGAAAAATAGGGGGAAAGGTTAAGGAAAATGTCACAAAACAAGGCCAATTATGTAAAAAAAAAAAAAAAAAAAAAAAAAAAAAACAAGCAAAAAAAAAAAAAACAACCCAAAACCCCCCATCAAAACTACTTACATTTTTATGTGAGGTGCGCATCTGTGTGTGTGCGTATTTATATTTTATTTATATCTTATGCATTATTTTTGAATGTATAATTGTTATTATAAGTATTTATAGTGTTGAATATGTATTTATTAATATTATATACACATATACATGCACGTATACGTCAGTCGGGGGGTCTCGGTCCCAATTAACTACGGAAACTGAGGGATCCCTGTAGTGGCACAGAAGGAGAGAAATAGATTTTTATGAAAGAAAAATGCATGCCTGACTAACAATCAGTCTTAGGGTCCCTTGGATGCAGCACTCAAAACGACTGACTCGTTGCATAATCACTTCTGTGAAAAATTCTATCTATTCAAATACAACAGTTTTACCAAAGACAAGTTCACTAAGCATAGAATTGTGGGTAGTCAGCAGGAATGTACAGGGACCTTGTATCTTGGGGAGACAAAAGACAAACTGTGGAATTAATTCTCGCTTCCTAGTAGAATTAACTGGTTTGGCAAATGAATGAGTGGGTGCGAGGGTCAACACACACACACACACACACACACACACACACACACAAAACCGTGTCTCACCACGAGTTTTTCTGGATGTCCGGAACAAACAAACGAACAAAAATCGCTCAAAAACAACAAACACTATGATGATTATAATATTACAGTGAACTCTCACTTTCCGCAGTTAATGGGGACTGAGACCCCCGCAACCGCCGATTTCCGCGAAGTAGGATCGACCCTCCTGACTGATGTATACGTACATGTATATGTGTATATAATGTCAATAAATACATATTCAACGCTATAAATACTTATCATAACAATTACACATTCAAAAATAATGCATCAGATGTAAATAAAATATAAATACACACACATACAGACGCTCACGTGTGCACACACACTCAGATGCGCACCTCACATAAAAATATAAGTAGTTTGTTTGGGTTTTTTTTTTTGTTGTTGTTGTGTAATTGGCCTTGTTTTGCGGCATTTTCCTTAATTTTTCCTTAATTTCCCTTTTTTTTAATCTTCCGATGAATATTTTTGAAAAACCCACGATGCACTGAAGCCGCAGAAGCTGCAGCACGAAGTGGCGAGGGATCCCTATGGTGCAAACATTCACTTCCACTCTTTCATTTGCCAAACCGCTTAACCCTTCTAGGAAGCGAGAAGGCTGTAGCGAATCCGCTGACACGGGGCAAAAAGCTGGGGTACATTCTGAATAGCTCACCAGACCATGACAGGCCACCACAAACATGCAACCATCCTAGATGCCTCGGGGCGGGCGACTTGGAACAGCCAATTAAACGAATGAGCTGATTCGTGGGATGAAACCAGAGTACCCAGAGGAAACCCACATATGCATGAGGAGAACAGACAAACTCCACTCAGGGACCACGGACCCGAACGCTGGACCTCTTTGCTTTGAGACAGACATGTGCGGTGGAGAGAAACACACAAATGAAATAGTTTTCATGAGATCATACATTCTTCCTTGTGACCCGAGAAAACTCGACTCCCAGTAATTAAATCTCTGATTATCAAAGTTCAAGGATGATATCTGGGGTGTGTGTGTGTATATATATATATATATATATATATATTCCCTAACCTGGAGGGCATTGGCTCCAAACCAAGCTGGGTGTATGCTATGAAACCTGGGCAGCAAGACAGTCTCTGGTTTGTTGAGAAAGGGGAAGCTGAGTGTGGTTTATGAAGAGATTCGTAAATAACTGACTCATGGAGGAAAGTTTTCATTCAGGGCACAGATTGAGGAGGGTTGGGTGATGCGCACGCGCGCACGCCGGCTGTGATTAAAAAAAAAAAAAAAAGTCTTTGCAAACTTACTTTCCAAACTCAAACCAGAACCAAACCGATCGACGGGACCGACTGAGAACCAGCGGGTGAGTAAAC
This sequence comes from Plotosus lineatus, assembly GCA_024760905.1. NCBI lineage: Eukaryota > Metazoa > Chordata > Actinopteri > Siluriformes > Plotosidae > Plotosus > Plotosus lineatus. The sequence goes on from CM045732.1 coordinate 16,189,793, forward strand.
AACGTGTTTTTTCTCTGGTATTCCGGTTGAAATCGGAGAAAAAGTAGTGCCGAAAGCACAAATTCTGTGAGGAGGATACAGAAGGAAAGCGGTAGTGCTGAGGTGTTGTTCGAGAAGTTGTCTCTCTCACGCGCTCTCTCTCTCTCGCTCGCTCGCTCGCTCGCACGCGCGCGCTCTCTCTCAGCAAATCCACATCCGTTCTGAGCGCTTAATCCGCAATACACAGCTCGACAAACCCTTCAGTTTGTTTCCTAGTCCCGTTAAAGTCATTAAGATAAGATGAACGAGTTCCGAAAGTGTAACATTCACTTCATTTGCGATTTAGGACGTGTTGCTGTTAGTAACCGCGCTGACTAAACGTGCTGAGACACGCCGAGAGATCACGTTTTTAACGAGGAGCACTGGAAGCCTGTACCTCAGGTCGAGGTAGGAAACCCGTTATTCAGATGAAAACCGCTCAGAACTCGGCATGAAATGTGCACTCAAAGTGTATTTATAGTCCCGCAAAGCCGAAACAAGTTTTTGAAATCAAGTTTTGGTTCCGGTTGGCGGGTGGTTTGGGCCAGAGGAACCGGACTGTAGTGTGTATAACCGTGTACTAGAACTACAGAGGAATTCCTGAGCGCCTGCACCGTACAAACATGGCTCATTAGGGCTAAATGGAGGAGACTATAATAGGAAACACATGGATGTCACACAAGTCAGTGGAGGTCATGGTCATTCCACACAGCTTTTAAAGAGGCTTCAGAAATAAAGGCAGAAAATAGATGCACATGTTTTGTACCACACATACACACACATACACACACACACACACACACACACACACACACACACACACACACAATCAAACCTCGGTTTTCAAACACTTTAGACATCAAACAAATTGGTATTTGACCAAAAAATTCGTAATGTTTTTGTCCCAGAAGTCGAAAAAAATTCGTAAGTCGAACAAAATTCGGAAGCCGAATGCGAACGAGAGACGCCAAACGCAAGAAAAGTTGAGAAAAAAAAAGGACAAGACGGAGGGAAAACGCACGCTTTCTGGAACTCGCTCTGTTTTGTTTCTACTCGACCCACTGTCTTGTGTGGATGTGTTGGTTTGTGTTCTACAAACTGTACCGTATTTTTTGTGTTTGCTTGATTACATTAACCCATAAACATGCGTCCAAAGAAATCAAGTGCTAAATCTAGTAAGAAAAGGTCAGTTGTGCGGAAAAAATTGTGTGTTTGCCCTGTTATTTCACATTTAATATGAGATTTCCTGTCGGCTGTTTCCCTTTATCAAGGGTCGCCACAGCGAATGATTCGCACGTTTGATTTGGCGTAGGTTTTTATATCGGATGCCCTTCCTGACACAACCCTTTAGCAAGGGACAGAAACACGCTGACGGCTTTGCAGCTACTCTTTACGAAAGTCAGCAATGGTTCTTTTACATGAACCTCTCACCATAGACAGTGAGAGACATGGCCCGCCTTTGATAACACAGTTCGCTTCACTGGAGGGGGGGGAGACAGTGACAACCTTGTGGAGAGTGGGACTCGAACCCCCAACCTTAGGATCAGCGATCCAGCACCCTATAACACTAGACCACAACTGCTACTATTTCACATTTAATATACAATTTGATATATAAATGACATTATTAAATAACAGATTATGTTTGTAAGGTCGTTTTCTAGTCTTGGAATGGATTAAGACCATTTACGTTATTTGTAATGGGATAAATAGATTCGGAATTCAAACAAATCGCTATTCAAACAGCCTTCTGGAACAAATTTGTGGTCAGAAACCGGGGTTTGCTTGTGTATATATATATTTATTTATTTTCTGAACCGCTTAATCCTAATTAGGGTTGTGGGGAGCCTGGCGCATACCTCAGCCAACTCCAGGCGAGGGCAGAATACACCCTGGTCAGCTCTCCAGGCCATTGCAGAGCCAACACTAACATAAACATTCATACTCACACCTATGGGTGATTTGGAACAGCCAATTGACCTACTGTGCATGTTTTTAGAGTCTGGGATGAAACCCGAGTACCCAGAGGAAACCCATGCAAGCACGGGGAGAACATGTAAACTCCACACGGAAACACACGAGCTGGGAATCGAACCCATTACTTTCTTGCTCTGAGGTGGTATGCTAACCACTACGCCATCGTGCTGATCTATGTTTAATGTGTGTGTGTGTGTGTGTGTGTGTATATATATATATACACACACACTCACACACACACACTATAGGTGTACATATGGTGAACATGTGTATTGTCTGCTTTATAAAGTGAGTAAAGTTCAGTGAAGGGGAGACTGTAAAGAGGAGAGACGTTCAGGGCGGGACAGCTGCCTTACATTCATCAGGATGTCTGCGTCCAAGGCGGGCACACTATGAGCTCATTTTAAGTATTCTTACAGGAGCTTGATGGCTTTTTATTCTCAATTTTTGTGTGTAGAACTGACTGAATCTGGGATGAGAAACTTGAGCTTGTGAGAAGTTCCCCCAGAACAGCCCCCATTCCACCCCCCTCCTGCCTTACAGTCCTTTTATTCCATGCATAAATTATAAATGGCCTCAGACACCTGGCAAGGCAGCGCCCAAGCCTAACCTTTCACCTTTAAAAATGGATTAAAATGCCTGGGTTTCTTAAATCTGTTAATGGAATTGCTGGTGTTTTTCTTAAATGAGACGCATGTAGAGTTAGAGAAATGTTCCATGCTTTCACTTTCTAACAAACGGGTTGGCCTTTTCTATATTGATGATAAGACTTTGAAGACTACTGATCATCACAAACTTATATATTAAGTATATATGTATATATGTTAAAATATACTCCAAATCTGTTTCAATATTACCTTACAGATATAGTAGATACACACAGTACTCACTTTAAAACAAAGAATGAAAGTGTCCTTGTTGTGTTCCGCTTTATGCTTCATTTTAGTGGTCTGAAGAGGGATTCATTTCTCCCCAGACTTTAAGTGAAGTTGGCGATAAGCATGTCTACATCATGAGAGCAGTTGAGTGATAAGGACTTTTCTTAAGAGCCCAGAAATTGTGGTCAGACGAAGATATGAAGTTACATAATGTCCTAAAATTGTGCACTTTCTGCTGCTGTATCTCATGTGACATGAAATTATATATATACAAGGATCCCTCACTTTCCGTGATTAATTGGAACGAGCCGAATCCCGCCAAGTAGGATCGACATCCCCCCCCCGACTGACGTATATGTACATGTACATTTGTATATAATATCAATAAATACATATCCAATGCTATAAATGCTTATAATAACAATTAAACATTCAAAAATAATGCATAAGATGTAAATAAAATATAAATACACACACACACACACACACACACACACAGATGCGTACCTCACATAAAAATGTAAGTAGTTTTGATGGGGGGGGTTGTTTGTTGTTTTTGTTAGGGATTTTTTTGCGTTGTTGGCCTTGTTTTTTGGCATCTTCCTTCACTTTTTCCCCTATTCTTAATTTCCTTATTTTTTTAATTCGATGAATATTTCAAAAAATAAACGAGATTCACTGAAGCTGCATGAATTGAAGTGCGAAGTCGTGAGGGATGAGGGATCCCTATATATATATATATATATATATATATATATACTGTATGTGTGTGTGTGTGTGTGTGTGTGTGTGTGTGTGTGTGCTTGATATAACAGTATACTTTGCTTAAGAAATTGAACTTTTATGAACACATTAATAATTAATCAGAACCAAAGATGAGTAGAAACAATCTGTGCTGTCACACTGTTAAAATAGAATGATGGGTAACTGAGTCATTCATTCTTTCATTTGTCAAACCACTTCATCCTTCTAGGATCTCAGGTGAATCTGAGTAAAGACAGGGTTCAGCCTGAAAATCCAGTCAATCACAGATCTAACACATGCACACGCATACACACATTCACAGTCCCACTTAGTGCAAATTTGGAACAGCCAATTAATTTAATGTGCACGTCCTTGGACTGTGAGAGAAAACCGAAGTACCCAGAGTAAGCCCATGCAAGCATGATCTAAACATGCAAACTCTACACAGAAACGCCTTTGCCAAACCCAGAACTCAAAACTATGACGTTCTTACTGCTAGGCAAACATGCTTACCACTACCCTATTTAAATTCTATTCAGTTTTATTTGTATAGTACTGCTTACAGGTGACATTGTCACAAAGAAGCTTTACACACTAAAACCATATTTGGTAAATAATTAAAAAAATAATTAAATAAATGCAAACTCTACACATCCTCATTTGGCAAGACTGCAGAAACGTCGGCAAAAAAAACAAACAACAAAACTCCCTCAGTGAAAACAACGAAAGAAATATTGAGAGGAATCAGATTAAAAAGGGACAGACATCTCCATGAGTGTGAAAACATGTAAAAATACAAAGCATGTAACAGAAAGCTCACAATAGCTATCCTAAAGTCTATCTGATTATCTTATAGCTGCAGTGGTAATCGTATTCCTAAATAATTTTAGTAAAAGACTAGACTATCCCCAGCAGTAGAAAGTCATGACTGTATGTATTCAGTCTGATTGTATGATTTCTTACAAATGGAGCATAAGGAACTAAACTAAAGAGGTTTGAGGGCACATGTAACATAAAGCAATCAGGCATTACACGGTGCTGTTCTGATACCTGACGAGGAGAGAAAATAATTTCTAAAAAAGAAACTCACATCTTTGTGAAATGAACAGATGCTTATTACTATGATTTCATGATGATCTTATTTCAGCAGTTATACACAAAAGAGTTTTACTTCACTTCCCCATGAAACAGCCCCCTTGGCTCATTGCTGTTTTACTGGAAGATTGAAATGCAGAAGTAAATATATTTATGATGTGTTTATGATAAAAAGAGGACAGGGGTTCAAGCTCCACTGTCACCGGGTTGTCACTGCTGTCTCCCCAGTGCAGATAACTGGGTAGCAAAGGTCGGCCATGTCTCTCACTGTCTATAGTGGTAGGCATGTTAAACAACCATTGCTCAATGTTTCTTGTTAGATACCTTGCTCAATAAAACTTCAATCATGAAAGTGGAGGAGGGGAAGATGCAGCTCACTCCCCCCATTTTCCCAGCGACCCTTTGGTTCCAAAGCCGCCTCTCTAATCATTAGTCTACAGATGCCCCAGTGTTTAATATGATTGTTATATTAGCAGTCATTCAGAGTAGACAGTAACAGCTATGTTACAGCATTGTAATTAGTTCTGTGTTACCCGGTAAAGCAATATTCAAATCTGATAGTTTCAGAATGGTTTAACTTATTTTTGAATTGTTACAAAAAGATTAAAAAGGCCACGGGTTCAAATCTCAGGCCTGGAGATTTCTGTGTAGAGTTTATATGTTCTCCCCAAGCTTGTGTGGGTTCGCCGAGTAATCTGGTTTCCTCTCACAGTGCAAAGATGCACATTAGGTAAACTGGCTATTTCAAGTTGCCCCTAGGTGTCAGTTTGAATGGCTGTGTGTGTGTGTGTGTGTGTGTGTGTGTGTGTGTGTGTACCTGCAGGGGGCTGGGAACAGGCAGGCTGAGGTCAAGTTTTTCTGTGTACAGCTGTAGAAGGCTTAAGATGTCTCGTGCATGTACAGCCTCTTGTAATCTCCTGTGCTGGGTTTCGGGGGAACCACCACTTCGCTTGACAAACTGACTCTCTATGTACTTAGCCAAGATGAACTCTTTACGTATCACCCTGCACACACATTTTTGTTATGTTTGTTGTGTGTGTGTGTGTGTGTGTGTGTGTGTGTGTGTTGGCCTGGCGAACTGTTCAGGGTGTACCCTGCCTTTGGCAGTGTGAGTTGAGATAGGCTCTATGATCCTAATAGCAGTATGCTTTTTGGTAATTGAATGAGTGAGGGAGTACAAACAGACTTTTCATGTAATAGAAATCACTCCCTCAGAAATGCTAACTGTGGATTTTGAGTGTAGGGTACATGGAGTACGTGGTAACCTTGGTAGAAAGTCAAATTCTTTCTGCCTGTTTAATAAAGATGGTATATGACAAAATTCCTATTGAGCAAAGGGCTAATCTCAACGTTCAATAAAATCTCTAGAGTTTAGCAAATGCAGGAGGGCTTCTAGCTTCAGTATTAGAAGACATTAAAATCTCCTGTTTCACTCACTCCATTGTGTCATATTGGTATGCTAATGAACCTGTGGATGGTGCCAAGTCTAAAAGCCGCATGACTATGTGAACTGGCAGAGCAAAGCGTTCAATCTTTGTGTTTAAAGATTTAGTGATGGAAGAATGTGAGTCTGCTTTATTTTTTAAAAGATTTCCCAAACTTGTGAAACCTATTGTAATTTTTTAAACAGACTCGATTTAAAAACGCCTCAAGGCTTGAAAGAGTAGGCCCATGTTGGTCCAGATGAGAGGGCATTTGCTTGGCTTTATGTAACATCATCACATGCAATGTTGTTATTGAAGCAGGAGGTTTCAGGGTATTAGAACAGTGGCGTTGAAAAGTCTTTACACAGAAGAGATATTTCTTTGTCACAGTTAAAGAAAAATGTAAAATGCCACCATGTTATGAATTTGTATAAAGAACATCCAATAAAGTACACTCCAACAATCTTTATAATGTAAGTGGATTCATATTCATCATCTGCAGATTCTTTACTGAGCCAGGGTTAAAACAATACATCTATTTTTAAAGTTGTTCAGCAGCCATTTTTTCCTCCTGATGTCTGATAATTATACAGTGGTTTTGTTTCCTAAAGAGTGATGCCTGGGGAGGAGGGCTGCTTGCATGCTGCTTTGGTGACTGGGTGGCTTTTGCTGACGTTAGCTATAACTACAGTTGTGTGTGGGATTTTGAAAGTGGTGACTCTCCCCAGCAGTTAGCAGAATATTATGACTCCAGAAAATTGTACCCCTTTAATGCCTGCTCCCAAATGAAAGGCTAAATTGATGAGGAGACTGAGAGTGTTCATCAGCCATCCTCTAGTACCAATGCCAAAAATATAAGCAATATCACATGGATATATTTTACTTATAATTTTATCCATCTGGATAAAATTCCTTATTCTTGCTAGATATCAAATTCTTGAAAACTTTAACAGATCATAGTGAACCTGCTAGGACTTTTCCTGGGATGCTAGCATGGATTGAGATCTGTTCAGAGAAAGTAATTTTTAATGAAGTTTAAGACGAAACATTTTTGATAAGGAGAAAAGCTGTTAAATGCAACGTTCCAGATCTGATCAGCAAACTTGTGATTTTTTTTTTTTTTTTTACTTTTTTAATGAAAAATGCAAAAACTTGCAAAAATGCAAACTTGCTTCCGGATATGAAAAATCATTGCCAATAACCAGGTAATTGTGAGTGTTTGTAAAGAAAAACTTGAATCCAAGAACAAATTATATCTGATCTTTTTCTACCTTTAATGTGATAGCAACCAACAAAATTTAAGCGAAAAATAATTTCTCCTTAGCCGTCAGCATGTTTCTGCTCTGCGATGGCCTGGGTGTACTCTGCCCTTGCCCAGAGTTGGCTGGGATGGGCGCCAGCCTCCCTGTGACCCTCATTAGGATTAAGTGGTTACAGAAAATGAATGAATGAAATCTGGATCTACAATTTTATTTTTTTTGCCAAACATTAATAATTGTAATTAAAAAATTATCATATCAATTTAAATTAACAAATAAAAACTTTTTCCAAGCCCCTCTTTTGTTTCGTTATTTTGCTGGAAGGAGTAATTTTTTTTTACCTTTCGATGTCCCAGTTCTAGCTGAAGAGAAGCAGCCCATTAGAATGATGTTATTACCATCATCATGCATCACAGTGGCATTCTTTATATTATCAGCAGTTCTACCAAGGTCTCGTTAAAGAGAAACACATTTTTGAAATCTGTTCTTTTGTCTGTAAAGGAAATGCTTCAGTCTACCCAGTCTGCCCCATAGTCCAGACACACGCACAATACAAGGGGTGAGATGGACTTTCTAGATAATCCCACAGCTTCGTTAGGGTTCCATATGGGCCTTAACGGCTTTCCCGGTAAATTTACTTGTTTACTTACTTTTCTTGTTTATCATTAATTTTGGAGGGATGTCTTATTCTTGGGTAACCGGATAGTGTCCGTTGCTAAAGGGTTGTATCAGGAAAGGCATCCGTAAAAAACCTCCGCCAAATCAAACATGCCAATCAGATGATTCCCTGTGGCAACCCCTGAAAAAGGGGAAAAGCTGAAAGAAAAAAAGAATAAGAAAAAGTCTGATTCTTTGATAAGACATAATGAACCCTTAATTTTCAAAGTATCTGAAAAAACCTTTAAAATGTTTTGATAACCATTCTATCATTTTTGTTGCCAGTAATACAGGGATCCCTCGCTACTTCGCGTTTCAATTCATGCGGCTTCAGTGCATCGCGGTTTTTTTTTTTTTTTTTTTTTTTTTTTAAATCACAGAATTAAAAAAAAGGAAATTTAGGAGGAACAGGGTAAAAAGTTTAGGAAAATTACACAACACACAATTATCAATTAACAATTATGTAAAAAAAAAAAACCCAAACAAGCAAAACCAATAAAACAACCCAATACCTCACATCAAAACTAGTTACATTTTTGTGAAGTGCGCATCTGAGTGCGTGCATGCGCATCTGTGTTCGCACACACGCACGTCTGTATGCGTGCGTGTTTATAGTTTATTTACATCTTATGCATTATTTTTGAATATTTAATTGTTATTATAAGCATTTATAGTATTAAATATGTATTTATTGATATTATATTCACATATAGATGTATGTATACGTCAGTCTGTGTGTGTGTGTGTGTGGGGGGGGTGATCCTACGATGCGGTCTTAGGTTACGGGAGGATCTCGGGACCGCGGAAAGGGAGGGATCCCTTTATAGCATTTTCCTACCATCCAGTTATTTGTACTGCTGATCAGTCAGGGATGTGTGGGAACCTGGTGCCAATACCAGCTGACTCCTGGATAGAAGCCTGGGACACCCTGACCAGGTCGCAAATCTGCTGCAGGGCTAATACAGGCACAAACATTTATTCATGCTCACATTTACACTGATTGACAATTTAGAGCAGGCACTTGATTTTGCATGTGTTTGAAATGTGGGAGGAAAAACAAGCTGGAGCAGATCATGCAGACTCCACACAGAAACGCTGTTTACCAAGATTGTTTTTTTTTTTAACAATTCAGCTTATTCAACACTAAGTGTTTAAGTGATCTCTGATCACAGTGAGTCAAGTTTAATTAATATGCTGGACGGTTCTTTACTCATTTTTAGTGTTTTCAGCAATCACCTTACTTATTTATTTGCTTGATGTAGGTCCATGTAGTGACATGTTTCCCATGAACCTAGTATGTATAAAAGGCCTGATTGTTTGCGAATTAAATCCAGATGGCAGATTGTTTTTTGTTTGTTTGTGGTGTTTATTTTGGCAAGGTGTGTATTTTTACATTGTAGTGTGTCATGCCACAGTGTTATTACACCCTTAATAGTGATATTAAGATTATATATATATATATATATATATATATATATATATATATATATATATATATATATATATATATATTATATAAGATTAAGAATAGATTATAATAATAATTACTCATGAACTCAACAGTGATAAATGGCATTTTTGCATCATCCATTTTTCTTTGACATTTTTACTTTAACTTTTTTTCTTTGTTATCACATAAGCCTGCAGTTTTTACAGGGATCTGCAGGTAGGGATTTTTCTGTTCATTGTTATTGTAGTGAAAACATGAAATACAAAACATTATTTTATGTTAGTGGGGGTTTTTTGTATTTTTACCATGGGACCTTAAAGTTAAAATCCAGACAATGTCACATCCTCTTCAAGTGCAACTGTACCTTATACGTTTTGTTAATACAAAAATTCAACTTTCTACAAAAGTCACATTGTACTTTACAATAATTTTCTGCAGCCACACTTTCACAAGTCTGGATTTCGGAAGCCACATTTAAAGAGATTAGGGCTTTATTGTCTGATTTCAGTAGTTTAATTTATCCTTTATTATCCAAGAAAGAAGCAGGGCCTTTACATTTTACTCTCAGCTACACGAGCAGGGATACAGTAGACTAGCAATGCAAATTTTAAAACAAATCATGAGATGTTTAGGTGTGGTTTGAGCTGTTTTAATTCCAAACGAAGCTTCTGTTGTAGGCAGCAAAACACTTGTGAGTCTTTTTACTTTTTTCTCCCTTACTGTTGTTGTAGTATTTTTGCTTTGTATTGTTTTTTATTTTGCATGATATTATTATATGTCTGACAGAAGAACACACTAAGTGCAACTTTGTATTCGAATTTTAAAGTAAAGATCAACATACACCAGTTTATTGTACATTTATTGGCTTTGGATATTTCGAATTCAAAACCTAAATCAGCATTGCTTATGAGGTCATATCAAGGTTTACATGATACAGCACTCATTACTGTAATTTTCATACTCCATTGGTGTTGCACTTCTGAGTGGTTTTATGATGCAGTCTCAAAGAAGTCGTTGCAGGAAATGAAGCAGCATGAGCACCGAAATACAGGAAGTGCACATGTTGATCTTTTTTGAGACAATCTAAAATTTGCTGCAGGATCAGAGACTGCTGCCAAGATTTAGGTAGGGCTGATGAAAGTCAGGGCTTGTTGTGGCGAAACGTGTGCATTTCACTAGGCAACAGATCCAAACTCATATGTCAGGTGTTTATTTAGCCTTTAGGAAAAGAACAGCATACAATCATTCACACAAAAGAAGTCGTTCTGAGACAAAAGACTCGGACCCAGAGTACCAGCTCGCTTTGACTAATCTAGTGCCCATTCCACTTTGGTCCCTCATCTCATCATTTGTCACGGCATCGAGTCTTGACTCTACACCCCCCATTGCTGAGAACAACTATTTTGTTTTTTTTTCAACGTCCCACATTTTGTCACAATGCTCAGTGTGAAACAGCCGAAATAATATAATCTCACACTCGATTCAGTGAATAAACTCCTTGTACAATAGTCACATAAATCATCCAATAATTCGGTGGTGCAGTAAATCATACACCGGTTCTTCTATTAGTATAATCATTAACAATTTGAATATATATTTAATTAGAGAAGACTTCATTGGACAAGTTTCAGGACAAGTTACAAATGTCCTTAAAATCAAGAAATATAATCACTCATTCCAAAGATATTACAATTTCTGTATTCTTATTCATAATGATGTTTATGATCAACAATTAATTCCAGTACCAACCATTGGCATAAGATTTATGGAGAACCAAATATTATGACATTTCTGACAGCAGACCACAGGCCTTCTTCAGTTGAAAGGTCTAAAACACATAGTACCCCCCCCATCCAGTGGTTCCTGATACCATGATCCTCCTCCACTTCAAGCTTTAACTAAATTTCTGTTCTGTAAATTTCCTGGCAGTTGATATGGCTGTTTTCTCTGTTGATAAGTGAGCTTCCTTCTCAGGCTCTGTTTATCTATATTCTGTGCTTATGCAGCTGATCTTTCCGTGGTGTATTGGCACCGAGATCCCCCTGCAACCGCTGAATTCCACTAAGTAGGATCAACCGCCCCCCCCCCTGTATATGTGTATACAATATCAATAAATACAGATTAAAAACTATAAATGCTTATAATAACTATTAAACATTCAAAAAATAATGCATAAGATGTAAATAAAATATAAATACACACACATACAGACGTGCGTGTGCGCGAACAGAGATGTGCGTGCACGCACTCAGATGCGCACCTCACATAAAAATGTAAGTCGTTTTAAAGGGGTTTTGGTTGTTTTTTGTTTTTGTTTGTTTGGGGTTTTTTTTTTGTTTTAGAATTGGCCTTGTTTTGTGTCTTCTTCTTCTTCTTCTTTTCCTTTCGGTTGTTCCCTTCACGGGACGCCACAGCAAATGATCTGCCTCCATCTCACCCTATCCTCTGCATCTTCTACTCTTACTCCAACTACCTTCATGTCCTCCTTCACCACATCCATAAATCTTCTCTTTGGTCTTGTCATTTTCCTTAACTTTTTCCCCTACTCTTCCTTAATTTCCTTATTTTTAAATGTGATTAATATTAAAAAAAACAAACAAAAAAAAAACCACACATGAATTGAAGCGCGAAGTAGCGAGGGATCCCTGTACTCATAAGGCTTTGTCTATTGTAATTATTCTAATAAATGCAGGGCAGGATGCGTGCTGGCCTCTTGCCACATCACCAGCAGAGATAGGAAGAGGCTAGTGGTGAAGTGTGTCAGCTCTGAATGAGCCATAGTGGTGAAAGCACATTTGGCATAGTGGGCCACAAATAGAAAAACTTTGAATACAATCAAGGGAACCAAGTTATTGATTATGTTCATCACTAATGTGCCGCATCACACAGATGAGTTAAAAATATATTGCAGTACTTCAATAGTAGATAGTAATAGTAGTAGTAGTAGATAGTAATCACGTAGATTGTTGCTGTTATAGTGAACACTGGATGACAACAGGAAATGGGTAGCACAGGTCGGCGGCGACGGCGGCGGCAGCCGTACGTCTTGAGAGATGATGGTGTAGCGCTATGGTAGGCATTTGCGGGAGTGACTGTAAAGGCCCACCCTAGAGTGACAGTTTCTTAAACAATTACTGCTCACAAAAGGGCTTTGAGGTGCCATGGGGGCTGCCCTTTCTTTCCTCTTTGCTCTTTTCTCAGCTAGCTTGTTTATTCTGTTGCTTTCAGCTTTGTTGACCCCTCGTTGACAGTGGTCTTCCAGAGCTGGCGTGTTTCAGCAGTGCCTTCCCAGGTGTTGATGTCGATGCCAGATAATTTCATGTCCCGCTTGCACACGTCCTTGTACCGAAGCTGCGGTCTTCCTGTGTGGCAGGAGCCCTCACTCAGCTCTCTATACAACATGTCTTCAGGGATGCGCCCCTCATCCATTCACCGTACGTGACCCAACCACCTAAGTCGTCTCTACCTAAGCAGTGCGAGCAGACGTAGCATGCCAGCATGCTGTAGGCCTCGGTGTTGGTTAGTTTGTCTTGCCATTTTATATGAAGCAGACGCCTGAGACAGCGAAGGTGGAAGCTGTTGAGCCGCTTTTCCTGACCAGTGTACATGGACCAGGCCTCACTGCCATAAAGGAGTGAGCTGAGTACACAGGCCTAGTAGACACGTAGCTTGGTGTTCTCCGTCAGCTGGGTGTTACTCCGTACACGCTTGTTTAGCTTGGACATCACTGTGGCGACTTTCCCGATTCTGCATGAGATCTCTGTGTCGAGAGAGAGTGTTGGTGATGGTGGATCCCAGGTAGGTGAAGGAGTCCACGACCTCAAGGTGCGTGTTATTTATGTTGATGTTCGGGACTGTGTTTGTGCCCTGGGTGAGGATCTTTGTCTTCTTCAGGCTGATGGTCAGTCCGAATTCATTACAGGCATGGGACAGGTGATTGACTAGCTCTTGAAGAACAGCCTCAGTGTGGAACATCAATGCAGCGTCATCCGCGAACAGCATCTCGCGGGTGAGGACCTGCCTCACCTTTGTCTTAGCGTGCAGTCGAGCTATGTTAAACAATTTTCCATCTGATCTGGTGTGGATATGGATCCCTTCCTCACTGTCAGAGAAGGCATACTGAAGAAACATCGAGAAGAATAGCCCAAAGAGTATCGGAGCTAGGACGCAGCCTTGCTTCACACCATTGCTCACTGGGAAAGCTTCAGAAGTCCCACCATTGAAGCAGACTGTGCTGTGCATGTCCTCGTGAAAGGAGGTCACGATTTGGAGTAACCTTTGAGGACATCCAATCTTCTGCAGGAGGCTGAAGAGGCCGCTTCTGCTGACCAGGTCGAATGCTTTAGTCAGGTCTATGAAGGCAATGTACAGGGGCTTCTGCTGCTCCCGACACTTCTCTTGCAGTTGACGAAGTGAGAAGATCATATCGACTGTGAATCTGCCTGCCCTGAAGCCACACTGCGATTCTGGGTACACCCGGGAAGCAAGAATCTGAAGGCGAGTAAGGACAACACGAGCAAAGACTTTCCCTATGATGCAAAGAAGGGAGATGTAGAGGGTTACAATGTTTGCATCGCGCATGTCCTGGGGGGATGAACCCTTCCTCCCAGCATAAGCACAGCAGCTCATGGAGGTGCTGCAGGAGTGCTGGCTTGCCACTCTTCAAGACTTCAGGGGGATGCCATGCTTTCCAGGGGCTTTTCCACAGGCCAGACAATCAATGGCTTTGCCCAATTTGTCCACTGAAGGCAGGTAAGCCAGATCCTCCATGACAGGTAAGTTTGGCAGGGCATTTAATTCTGCATCGGTCACCACATTCTTGGTTGCGTACAGCTCCAGGTAATGTTCCACCCAGCGTTCAAGGTGGTCCGTGATCACCTCCCCGGTCTTGGTCTTGAGGGGTGCAGTCTTAATTGTGGTTGGGCCAGTAGCTGTCTTGATGCCATTGTACATCGCCATTGCGTTGCCAGTGTCAGCTGCCATCTGGATCTTGCTGCAGAGGTTCAGCCAGAAGTCATTTGCACAGTGGCGAGCTGTCTGCTGGGCCTTGTTTAGTGCAGCTTTGAGGATGTCGCGATTACTGGGGCTGGGCTTTTGCTTGTATGCTAGGAGGGCTTCCCTCTTGGCTTCTGTCACAGGCTGCATCTCCTCCTCGTGAGCCTCGTACCAGTCTACACTCCGACGCTCCTTTTTCTCGAATGCGATGAAGGCTGTTGTGTAGATGGTTTCTCTCAGGAAGCTCCACTTGCTGTTGATGTCTTTGCCAGGAGTCTGCGAAGCCAACTTCTCCTTGACTGTGTCATGAAACAGTTGGATTCGCTGGGGATCCCTTGAGGAGCAGGTGTTGATGCGTGGGAGGCCTTTAGTTTTGGAGTGATGGATCCTCGATCCTCTTTGTGGTCAGCCTTATCCTGCTTCCAAACGAGGGTGTGGTCTGTGTCGCAGTCTGCGCTATGGAAACTTCTAGTGTGGAGAACGCTGCTCAGATTCGTGTGCCTGGTGAGGATAAGTTCGAGCTGGTGCCAGTGGCAAGATCTGGGGTGTCTCCAAGATACTTTGTGACGGTCTTTGCACTTGAAGTATGTATTTGTTACACACAGGCCATGATGGCAGCACAGTTCCAACAACCTCTGTCCATTCTCATTCATCCTGCCTATGCCGTGGTGACCAAGGCAGGAAGGCCAGATGTCATAGTCGGCGCCCACTCTAGCATTGAAGTCTCCTAGTAGGTAAAGTCCTTCAGTGCTGGGGATCCTGGAAATTGCATCATCCAGAGCATCGTAAAACTGGTTCTTGGCCTCTGGGGTGGAACTGAGTGTTGGTGCATAGATGCTGAGGAGGTTTACAAAGCCTGTGGTTGTATAGAGGCGTAAATCGAGGATTCTCTCTGATCCACTGGTAGGAGGTTCAATAGCCGTAGTCAGCGAGTTCTTCACAGCGAAACCTACACCATGCAGTCTCGGGTCGTCTTGTGGTAGGCCCTTCCAGTAGAAGGTGTAGTTGGCCTCTTTGATAGTACCACTGTCAGCCAGGCGTGTTTCCTGTCGACAAGCAATGTCGATATTCAGACGTGTCAGTTCATGGTCGATGACTGCAGTCTTGCGGGCATTGTCAATTTGCTGAAGATCACTTGTCAGTCCAGGACACATAGTCCGTACGTTCCAGCTTGCTATTCGAAGAGCTAGAGTCTTCGTATTTATCTGTTTTTGTCTACTTGGTGCAGAATTTACAGCTTGCTTGTCGGGATGGTCAGTCCCTAAGCCCTACGCACCCAGCAAGGCAGGTGAGCTGTGGCGGGACAGCACCTTACTGGCTGGGGGCTGCTCAGCTTGGAGCGGGCGGTAGCTGTCCAGTGAGACACGATGGTCTCTCCCACTGTCGGAAGTAGCCCCAGGCGCCCGTATCCTCATGTCGGAATGAGCTTTTAACCGGTAACTGCTACTTCCCGTGTTGAGCCGAAGTCTTGCATCAACGCTGGAGTGTCCTCTCCAGTGTGCTATGAGCCTGGGCGGGAAATATGGAGAACTTGCGCTGCCCAGACGTCAAGTCCCCCCTCGGCCTTGCTGATAGAATCCAAAGGAAAGGAAGATCCAGTACAATTTGGTGCCAGCGCAGCTGCAGGAGTTGCCAGAAGGTAGGGGAATCCTCCAACCAACTGCCTTAGGGGCTCCACTAAGGATTTCTGTAGGGTTTACTCCTTAGCCTTCTCCCAACCAAGGGAATCCACAAGGCAGTGGGACTATTTAACCCATAGTTGGGGGTTTGGGTCATAGGCATCAGGGCGTGTCCACACGCCGGTGGGCCTGCATGCCGCATGTCTGGGGGCCAAACGTCCTCCGAGTCCCCTGTAGTTCAGCCTGAGTCCGCAAGGTACTCAGTTACCATATGTCGCCGCGAGGAGGCACTACATGGGGCTTGATGGTGGAGAGGCTATATACTGGCAGGGAGAGACTTACTCACTCGGCTCCCCTTTTCACAGGCAAGCTGCTAGCCAGCGGTGTTAGTTGAAAGCGCGAGGTGACAAGCACTATTACTACGACCACAAGTACCACACTTTGCGCATCACAACACCCGTTTCACCCATATAGCACATAAAAATTATAAAGTAACGTGGGGAATGCCCATAAAGATTTCTGACATACTGTCTGTATTCATAGAGAATTTATGACTGGATTTATTTACTGGAGGATTTATGACTGGCAATTTGCTCAGTAAAAAGAGTTTTGCTTTTAGAAACACATTAATATTAATTACTTTTAATCAATTACATGAATGTTCTAAGCAGTCTTGGTCCATAATTAATGAAACAGCTCATGGCAATAATTGTTAAGTGTCTGTCATCAGTAACACAACATCTCATGCTAATCTAGTTCCGGTGTGACTAAAGGCTAAGGTTAAAAAAAACTTTCACAAGTTTTCATCAGTGCCCACACACAGAAATTGGCTTTTGTTTTTGTTTTTTTTGTAACACCACACTCAAAACCTTAGAAAAAACACCTCAGACAACATAAAAACGGTGTCAAAGGTTAGAGGCTGTGATTGTCCATTCATTCCCACAACAGGAAGCCCAGTAAGGTTGCCACATTGCTAAGTTGATATTAATTGGTTGTCATTTATTGCTGACTTAGATATAATAAAACTGAAGCCCAAAAAAATAGAGGCGTATACACCACCACTCAGTTTCGCCCAGAATAATGAAACTCAATATAACTTGGGTAGCCTGTGAAGTGGAGGAATATCGGGGTATCGGTCACCTCAGGGGGCACTGTGTGTTTTAGACCTATGAGCTGAAGAAGGCCTCATGATGCGCTGGTCTGAAGTGTCATAATACAGTGATCCCTCACTGTAATTATCCCGGAAAATGAGGGATCCCTGTATTCGGTCCTCTATAAATCTTATGCAAATGGTTGGGCATCCCTATCATATACTCGCACTCATTATTGATTATAAACAGAATCATTAATATGAATTCCATGAAGATGGAGACAGATGATTTGCTGTCACGACTCCTGAAAGGGAACAGTTGAAAGGAAAAGAAGAAACAGCATCAGTATGAATATGAATACAGAAATTGTAATATCCTTGGAACGGGTGGTCAATTTTTAATTTAAAGATATCTGTAATCCTGAAATGGAGAACTGTCCAATGACATCATCTCTAAACAAAAAATATTTAAATTGTTAATGATTATACCTATGGAAGAGCAAGTGTATGATTTAATCCTATGTGATGAGGGGATGACGGTAAACTTTTAGGGGGCTCAGGTCAGGTCAGGTTTTGCCCTGCTACTGGTAACATGTAAGCCAGTACAACCTGCTGCATGGTCGAGTGGTCGGCAACTAAACCGCCTCCCCCATCAGGTCCCAAATTTGATAAGGAGGGTGGCTAGCAACCCAGTAGGAATAAAAACAAGACCTATCAAAGGGCGGATGAACTCTTTAGAGTCAACGGCCAGCTAGCTAGAGATGGTGTCTCAATAAAAACACCCTGCATAAAGAACTTTGGGCCTCTACTTTAGATTTTTTTTGCGTGGGAATCGCGGTCCCAATTAACCGCAGAAAGTGAGGGATCCCTGTATACCTTTCTGCATCGATAGTGCCTTTCCAGATGTGCAGGCTGCTCATGCGACACACACTCATGCAACCCCATACCATCTCAGATGCAGGCTTCTGAACTGAGCACTGATAACAACTTGGGTTGTCCTTGTCCTCTTTAATCCGGATGACATGGTGTCCCAGTTTTCCATAAAGAACATCGAATCGTGATTCGTCTGACCAAAGAAAAGTTTTCCACTTTGCCACATTCCATTTTAAATGACCCCTGGCCCAGAGAAAATTCCTGTGCTTCTGGGTCCTGTTTAGAAATGTTTTTTTCTTTGTACTTTAGAGTTTCAGCTGGCAACGGCTGATGGAACTTTGTATATTTGTATATTTGGCGGAATGACCATTTTGTGATTTCCCTTACAGTAGCATTCCTGTTTGTGGTGCAGTGCCGTTTAAGGGCCAGAAGATTATGGACATCCAGTATGGTTTTTCGGCCTTGACCCTTACGCACAGAGATTGTTCCAGATTCTCTGAATCTTTGGATGATGTTATGCACTGTAGATGATGATAACTTCAAACTCTTTGCAATTTTTCACTGGGAAACACCTTTCTGGTATTGCTCCACTGTCTTTCTGAACAACATTGGGGGGATTGGTGATCCTCTACCCATCTTCGCTTCTGAGAGACACCGCCACTCTGAGAAGCTCTTTTTATACTCAGTCATGTTGCCAATGGACCTCATTAGTGGTAATTGATTTTCCAACCGTTTGTTATAAGTGCAATTGACTTTTCCAGCCTCTTATTGCTACCTGTCCCAACTTTTTTTGAGATTTGTTGACACCATGAAATTTAAAATCAACATATTTTTCCCTTAAAATGATACATTTTCTCAGTTTAAACTTTTGACACTGTCATCTATGTTCCATTCAGAATCAAATATTGAAATTTGGCACTTCCACATCATTGCATTCAGTTTTTATTCACATTTTATATAGTGCCCCAACTTTTTTGGAATCCGTTTTGTACATAGTTTCTCCATTTTTTTTACAGTCTTAAAAGTAATTGAACATTTGCCTGATAAGTGGTTTCACGGCCAAGTGTCACCCGTTCCTTAAGAATTAAGGTGATAAAAGTTCTGCAATTGATTCAGGTGTGGCCTCTCAGCATCCTACTACCAATATACTCACTATCCCTCCTCTGCACATGTGCAAACCATCTCAATCTAGCCTCTGACTTTATCTCCAAAACATCTTACATGTGTTGTCCCTCTGATGTACTCATTTCTGATCCTATACATCCTCGTTACTCCCAAAGAGAACCTCAACATTTTCATCTCCGCTCCCTCCAGCTCTGCCTCCTGTCTTTTCCTCAGCGCCACTGTTTCTAAACCATACAACATTGCTGGCCTCATCACCGTCTTGTACACTTTTCCTTTCATTCTTGCTGATACTCTCCTATCACACATCACACCGGACACTTTTCTCCAAACATTCCAACCTGCCTGCACACACTTCTTCACCTCTCTTCCACACTCTCTATTGCTCCGGATTGTTGAACCTAAGTACTAGTAGCCTACTCTAGATGAAAATGTAAAATATTCTGACTTAAGTTAAAATGTATGTCTTTTTGGGTTGTAGACTTGTTTTATTATGTTATGTTATGTTGGAATACAGATATTCAAACATACTGAATTCATGCCCTATTTCTGTAAAGCCTGGATATAACTGAGATGCTTCCTCTTCTTTCAGATTAATAAGTCTGGTGTATAGAACTATATCTCAGTGTACTGGACTAATTTAATGATGCATTAACACATTATATTAAACTGGTGCTCAGTAATGATTTTGTTGCACATTAGATGTAAGAGAGTTTATAGTTACCACTGTCAAAGTTTATATGATGCTACCCCTGAGTATGTACAGTGCCTGCCACCATTGTTGAAATTTGCAGTATTTTATTATTCTCCGAAAGGTGGATTTTTACTAATCCTTTTTTACTTATCTTTACAGATGTGAAAATGCAGCGGTTGGACATGTGGACGGAATTATGAAGACATTTACTCTAAAGAGAGGCATGTTACGGTACTTCAGGTCTGTCTTCTGTGACCTTATGATGGTGTTCTTGTGACCTTTGCACCCCAAAAGAAACAGCTGGAAATAAAATTGCAACCTGAGAACAACTGGAGTAATATTTCTACAATTATTCAGGAAGATAAAGCAAGATTTACAGATTAATTTCACAAGTCTCCTGGATCACATGAGGCCAGTTCATTGGGACAATAGCCAGGCAATAGGCAGTTCAAAGTTCATCATGTTAAAACCTGAAGCCACCTAGCACTGATTACATCACATTTCATCCTGCTGAGCATTGAAAAAGGTCTGTCCTAACCATGCTGCTCAAGAGAAAGTTGTGCATCGGTGGCATGTTTTGCATTGTACTGTTTTTTCTGGTTGTTTCTTACATCATTCAGAATAACAGTATCATATCTCAGCTACAAGTGGCTCACAGCACTTCTTGGCCTCAGACTTTAGTTGAGGTGGGAAAACAACACTCATGTAGCTGTCCGACTTGTATCAGAGATCAAGGTGTTTCGGAGTGGTTTGACCAACGCTTTGATGATAAACAGCAACCTTACCTTAGTGCTAACAAAATAGATCCAGCTTCGTTGAACTGGTGGATGGTAAGTTTATTATTATTATTATTATTATTATTATTATTATTATTATTATTATTAATATTATTTTTATGGTTTTAAATACAGTATTTCAGTAATTTGGTCATTAGAGTAGGGTAGGACTTTTGAGAATTATAGTACTTGATGTATGCTGGCAGATATTTATCAAAGTATTAGATGTTATGTTGGATGTGCATCATGGGTATGTATTAGGACTAAAAAAGTTCAACAGAGCAAGGAAACTGCGATAGCCTGGCAAGCTGTCCAGGGTGTACCCCACCCTCACTCAGTCAGCTGAGATTGGCGCAAGCCTCCCCACGACCCTTATTAGTATTAATTGGTTCAGAAGATGATGGACGGATGGATGAGAGCAGGGGCAGTGGTGAACCAGTGGTAAAGTGCTGGACTACCTAACCCAAGGTTGGGGGTGGTTCAGCCCCTGCTGACAACGGTTGTCACTCCCCCCTCGTGCAGCTAACTGGGATATCAAATGGCAAGCTATGTTTCTCATTGTCTGTGGTGAGAAACCATGTAAAAGAACCATTGCTGATTTTCGCCAAGAGTAGCTGCATAGCCGTCAGCGTGTTTGTGATCTGTGATGACCTGGCGAGCTATTCAGAGTGTACTGTGCCCTCGGCTTTAGTCAGCTGAGATGGGTGCCAGCCTCCCCGTGATCCTAATTCAGAAAATGAATGAATGAGAAGTTCAACAGAAAAATGTGATAATGAAAGAGGACTGTTGTATATTATGATGATAATTTTGTAATAACATACATTTTTCCTAGCACCTTAATAGTAGTCATAGTAGTAGTACTCATCATCGTAATAGTAGTCGTAGTTTTAGTAGTCGTGGCAGTCGTAGCAGCTGTAGTAGTAATAGAGGTAATTGTCAAAGTAGTACTAGTCGTCATAGTAGTAGTAATAGAACATAGGCTCCCCAACTTATGAACGAGTTAGGTTCCAGACGGCCGTTCATTAGATGAATTTGTTCGTAAGTTGTTACAGGGCATTCTTTAGAGGGTAACATATGTTTAAACCTTGTATAAGTAACCTATATGAGTTTGTACTGTATACAATCTCTCTCTCTCTCTCTCTCTCTCTGCGTTATTACATAACTGACCATGCTGTGTAATGATACTCTTGAGCTCAGTCTAATTGAAAGCATATTCTCTCTCTCTCTCTCTCTCTCTCTCTCTCTCTCTCTCTCACTCACACACACACACACACACACACACACACACACACACACACACAGGAGACACTACAACTGGACAATTGAACTGATCAGCTTCTGTATTTAAACTCCTGCTTCCTCTCAAGCACAGCACAGCGGATCTGATCAGATTTACAGAGAGTTTCACTTTTATCCACTTCATTATAATACTGGAGTCAATTTGTTTCTTATTTGAAACTTTTGGCCTGGTTCAGAAATGTATTGGTTCTGCTTCTCTTCCCCCAGAGCCTAGTATTAAATGTACCTCAAGATAATATTTCATACTTATATTTATGATATATCTTTCTATAGATTTTATTCCATTTCTGTTTCTACTTGTTCTTCAATTTCATTTCTCTCACTTTCACTTTTGACCTCGGACAGCCCTGTTCATATCTCTGGATGTTCGTAAAACAAATGTTTGTAAGTTGGGGAGCGTCTGTATTAGTAGAAATAACAGTAGTTATAGAAGCAACAGTAGTAGCAAAAGTAGTAATAGCCAAAGTAGTAGTAATAGTAGTAGCAATAATAGTAGTTGTAATAGTTGCAGTAGTAGTAATAGTAGTAAGGGTCGTAATAGTAGTACTCGTAGCAGCAGCAATAGTGGTAATAGTTATAGTACTAGTAATAGTGGTGGTAGTAGCAATAGTAGTAGCAGTAGTCACAACAGTAGTCATAATAGTAGTATTAATAGAAGTATTACTAGTAGTAATAGTAGTAGTGATGATAGTGGTATTGTTCCCACTATGATTATTAGCCTTCTTGAAGATTAAGGTGGGAAAGGTTAGAAAAATTTTCCAAAAGGCACATCATTTATTCAGGGAAAAATGAATCCTTCAGAAAACAATTATTTTACACACATAATGTTGATGTTCTCTTTGGGAGTAACGAGGATGGATAGGACAAGGAATGAGTACATCAAAGGGACAGCACATGTAAGATCTTTTAGAGACAAAGTCAGAGAGGCTAGATTGAGATGGTTTGGACATGTACAGAGGAGAGATAGTGAATATATTGGTAGTAGGATGCTGAGGTTGGAACTGCCAGGCAGAAGGCCTAAGGGAAGACCAAAGAAGAGATTTATGGCTGCGGTGAATGAGGACATGAAGGTAGTTGGTGTAAGAGTAGAAGATGCAGAGGATAGGGTGAGATGGAGGCAGATGATTCGCTGTGGCGACCCCTGAAGGGAAAAGCCGAAAGGAAAAGAAGAAAAATAGAATGCAATGTGACTGCAGAATTGTTCCCATTTAATTTATGCATTATTTTTTAGTTCACTGGGATGTGTAGTAACCTTAAAGTTATTGTTCCTGAATGCTTGTTTAACTGGGGTACAAAATAAGAGAACACAAACATGCAACTGAGGGAAAAGTATATTGAACTTCTTAGGGAATGGAATTTTTATTTTAAAAAAGCTACTTTACAGAAATTTTTATTTTTGTTGTTAAGGCAGTAATAAAAAATGAACACTTGCAAAGTTGCTGGGAAAACAAATAAAATAACGTTTTTTGTAAACGAGACAGCAAATCTGTAAGGACCACAAGTCTCCAAAACAACCAGATCCTCAGATCATTTATGGTTCTTTTCTGTCAGGTAACCGCACATATAAGTGCCTGGAGTTCACAAAATGATACTAAAACCTTGACCTGACTCATACTCATCAAAAAATAATTGCAATAAACACTCAAGGTTAATTGAGTGAGAGAGAGAGAGAGAGAGAGAGAGAGAGAGAGAGAGAGAGAGAGAGAGAGAGAATGGCTGTACTGAGAAGCCCCTTATCTCAAATATAAATTATGGCGGTGGTTCTGTGGTGTTGTGGGGATGTTTCCCTTCCAAAAGCCCTTGAACCTTGACAGGGTACATGGTGTCATGGACTCATTTACATTTACAGCATCTGGCAAACTCTCTTATCCAAAGCGACTTACAGTTATCATTTTTATACAACTGAGCAATTGAGGGTTCCGGGCCCTACTCAATGGCCCAACAGTGGTGATAGTGGGGATTAACTATTGGCATTTGGATCAGTAATCCATCGCCTTGACTACTAAGCCACCACTGCACTGACTCTCAATATAAGAACATTTTAACGTAAACACTGCCTGCCTCTGCAAACAAACTAAAATTTGGTCCCTGAGTGATCTTGCGACAGATCTAAAGCATATGTCCAACTAAACACAAAAAAAAAGTTGACCACCTATCATAGCCATCTCAAGCTCCAGACTTGAACTCCTTTGAATAAAATCTATTTTCAGTGTTTTATTACATTATTATGATTGTCATCAGAATTAAGATAATCAGTCACACTCATTACTTTAGCCAATACAAACTGTACAGTGGAAAAAAATCTGCTCTTTTAAAGTCTTCAGCTCTCTATGAGTCTGTGCCCATGATCGTCTCAGCTTCTTGTTTGTGGCTGACAGAATGAGAACCATCTGTCGAATCCACCCCTAGAGCTCACCCGCCTTTAGGCTCGATGTTTGGTCCTGCTGAGTTGTTTTTTTTCCTTACCACTGTTGAATTCTTGTCAGCTTAGACCAGTCCAGTCACTCGCATCAACAAGGACTTTTCAGTCTGCAGTCCCTCCTCACAGAATGTTTTTTTTGCTTTTTGACCTATTTTGTGTAAACTGTGGAGACTGTTGTGCATGAAAGCAGCAATTTCTGAAATACTCATTCCAGTCCATCCAGCACAAATGACCTCGTCCATGGTCTCTGGGATCACATTTCCACAGAGATTTTATTGTTTGATGCGAACATTAACTGAACCCCTTGCCCTCCAACGGCATGATTTTTTTTTTTTTCTGTGCATTTTCAGTTGGATAGTGAATGTTCATACGCAGGGTTTCAGGACTCATTACTTCCCAGAATAACGGAAAACAAACACTAACCAATCACAAGTTTTTTGTTCCGAACACATCTGGAAAACGTCTTATAGTCTGTATTATTATTATAATTTATTAGACAGGTACAATAATTCACGGAGGTGATTCCCAAAGCTGCTCTTTTAATATGATTATTTTAACAGTAAAAATCTCTTCACGCAAAGAACCAAGAGCACAAACAGTTTTATTTTGTTCAGTTCCTTGTAGTAATGGTTTGTTTTATTTTGTTGTCTTTTCATTTCTTGAGTGAGATTTTACTTGGTCTGCATTTCAATGTGGATTTTTTTTTTAACATTCTGCTTTTAATCTGTGCAGAGTTTACAGCAGTCACAAAATATGTCTGTCGATAAAATAATTGAGGACATGTTTAAAGTGATTTTTCAACCTGTGGTAAGACCACATCAGCCAACTCATTGTCTGAAGTGTGCTGTGGTTGGAAATTCAGGAAATCTGCTGCAGTTCAAGTATGGAGAACTGATAGACTCCCATTCCTTTGTCTTTAGGTATGCATCTTCCCGTTTCATCTCAAACACTTGGGACACATTTACATGTGCCTATTTCAGCCATGCAGCAGACTGTTATGCAAACGATCAAAGTGGATTCACTAGAACATTTATGTAGACACTTTTTTGATGCTCAAATTATAGTACAAGGCAGCTAAAGTTTCCTCTGTGGATTTTTTTCCTGACAGGATGAATAGAGCTAAGACGCGGGGTTTCGAAGTGCATGTAGGGAAGAAGACCACTCATCACATCATGTACCCCGAGAGTGCTGTGGATCTGGATTCTGGCGTCCATCTTGTCCTGCTCCCATTTAAATTAAGAGACCTTGAGTGGGTGGCCAGTGCACTTTCAACTGGGCAAGTTAAAATGTAGGTTTCCTGCATAGCAAAATCAACATGACACATACACTGTAAAAGCCACATTACACTTTGGTGAGCTTCAGATTGGCTTGCACATTGACTAGTCATTCAGACTGTACTGACTTTGTCTGTCTGTCTTCCTTTCGGCTTTTACCCTTTTACTCGGGAGTCGCCACAGCGAATCATCTGATTCGCATGTTTTGATTTGGCAGAGGTTTTTTTACGTCGGATGCCCTTCCTGTCACAACCCTTTTTAGCAAGGGACAGAAACACGCTGACGACTTTGCAGCCTACTCTTTACGAAAGTCAGCAATGGTTCTTTTACATGCCTCTCACCATAGACAGTGAAAGACATGGCCCGCCTTTGATATCCCAGTCAGCTGCACTGGGGGGGACAGTGACAACCTTGTGGAAAGTGGGACTCGAACCCCCAACCTTTGGATCAGCAATCCAGCGCCCTATACCACTAGACCACCACTGCCCCTACTGTACTGACTTTATGCACTGATATTTAAATGGAAATGGTTATTATTTATCAGGATGATAATGTTATGCAATTTTCCCTATTGTTAAAATATCAAAAGTAGTATATGAAAAGCTGAAATGCAAAATACTAAATATAAAGTTTTGATGAAATTGAGTTAGAGCCACCATTCTCAACTTCAGCGGTCCAGGAATCCAGCTATAATAACAGGTTTTGGTCAAAATGTTCGAGAAGCTTTATACTCACTGGTGCAAATGTGCCTGTTGTTGCAAAAGATGCACCATGTGCAAACTACATCTGCAATCAGACTGCTGTATACCCGGTACCCCATCAGGAAGCCTGATTCAGCAGATTATTGAAGATGGGTGTAGCCCTATAATGAAGGCTCTACCTCTCATTCTTTCATTCATAGTTTTAACAGCCAAAACAGAAAGTTTTTTTTCGATGAGATCGAAGAGCCTGTCAAATTGTTATGGAGAAAATGTTCACAGAGCAGGCAATGTGAACAAAAAACACAAGACTGCATCATAGCTGTGGAGAGAAAGCCCCGATGAGTGTGTGCATGCATGGAGCGCTACCAAACACCTTCTAAACTTACTGCAGGTAGTGCTGCATATTGTATTACAGTACATAACAGTACAGTTTTATTTAAATAATGTGACTATCCGGTCCCAAGCCCGGATAAATGCAGAGGGTTGCGTCAGGAAGGGCATCCAGCGTAAAACAAATGCCAAATAAACTGCGAATCACAAGGAAGAATGACATACCGGATCGGTCGAGGCCCAGGTTAACAACGACCGCCATCAGTGCCGTCAACCAACAGGGCGCTGATGGAAATCGGACTACTGTTGGTCGAAGACGTCGAAGAAGGAGAGGCGGGAGGCGTGTCCATTGCCAGAGAGAGAAGAGGAATGGCATGAGTCTAGGACTGAAAGTAGGGACTTTGAACGTTGGAACTATGGCAGGAAAAGGTAGAGAGCTGGCTGACATGATGCAGAGGAGGAAGGTGGACATGCTGTGTGTTCAGGAGACCAGGTCGAAAGGTAACAAGGCTAGAAGCATAGGAGCAGGGTTTAAGCTGTTTTATCATGGTGTGGATGGGAAGAGAAATGGAGTCGGAGTCATCTTGAAGGAGGAGTTTGTCAGGAATGTTCTAGAAGTGAAAAGAGTGTCAGACAGAGTGATGAGTCTCAAGTTAGAAATTGAAGGTGTGATGGTCAATGTTGTTAGTGCTTATGCCCCACAGACAGGATGTGAGCGAGAAGAGAAGGAGAGATTCTGGAGGGAGTTAGATGAATACTTTATTCCAGAAGAGAGAGGAGCATAGGGTGACTTATAAAAGTGGAGGTAGGAGCACACAGGTAGACTACATCTTGTGCAGGTGATGTAATTTAAAGGAAGTCAGTGACTGCAAAGTAGTAGCGGGTGAGAGTGTTGCCAAACAGCATAGGATAGTGGTGTGCAGGATGATGCTGATGGTGAGGAAGGTGAAGAAGGCAAAGGCAGAGCAGAAGACAAAGTGGTGGAAAAAGGAAGAGTGTCGGGTTGTCTTCAAGGAGGAGTTGAAACAGGCTTTGGGTGGTCAGGAAGTGCTTCCAGATGACTGGACAACTACAGCTAATGTGATCAGGGAGACAGGTAGGAGAATACTTGGTGTGTCATCTGGAAGGAAAGTAGATAAGGAGACTTGGTGGTGGAATGAGGAAGTGCAGGAGTGTGTACAAAGGAAGAGGTTAGCTAAGAAGAAGTGGGACATTGAGAAAACCGAAGACAGTAAACAGGAGTACAGGGAGACACAGCGTAAGGCAAAGGTAGCAGTGTCAAAGGCCAAACAGAGCGCGTTTGATGACTTGTATGCTCGGTTGGAAAGTAAAGAGGGAGAAAATGATTTATACAGGTTGGCACAGCAGAGAAATAGAGAGGGGAAGGATGTGCAGCAAGTTATATAAAGGACAGAGAGGGAAATGTATTGACTGATGACAGAAGTGTGCTGGGAAGATGGAAAGAGTACTTTGAAGAGCTGGTGAATGAGGAAACTGAGAGAGAAAAAATAGTAGAAGAGGTGACCGTTGAGGACCAAGGAGTAGCAAAGATTAGTAAGAGTGAAGTGAGGAGGACATTGAAGAGGATGAAGAATGGAAAGGTAGTTGGTCCTGGTGACATACTGGTGGA
This sequence comes from Plotosus lineatus, assembly GCA_024760905.1. Classification (NCBI taxonomy): domain Eukaryota; kingdom Metazoa; phylum Chordata; class Actinopteri; order Siluriformes; family Plotosidae; genus Plotosus; species Plotosus lineatus. Next base: position 16,218,120 of record CM045732.1, read on the forward strand.
GGTATGGAAGTGTCTAGGAGAGGTAGCAGTAGATTTTCTGACAAGAACATTTAACAAGGCCTTAGAGAGTGAGAGGATGCCAGAGGAATGGAGGAGAAGTGTGCTGGTTCCCATTTTTAAGAACAAGGGAGACGTGCAGAGTTGTGGCAACTACAGAGGGATAAAGTTGATGAGCCATACGATGAAGTTATGGGAAAGAATAGTGGAAGCTAGACTAAGGGCAGAGGTCAGCATTTGTGAACAACAGTTTGGCTTCATGCCAAGAAAGAGCACCACAGATGCAGTGTTTGCCTTGAGGATGTTAATGGAGAAGTACAGAGAAGGTCAGAGGGAGCTGCATTGTGCCTTTGTGGATCTGGAGAAAGCATATGACAGGGTGCTGAGAGAAGAACTGTGGTAATGCATGAGGAAGTCTGGAATGGCAGAGAAGTATGTTAGAGTGGTGCAGGACATGTATGAGAGATGTAAGATAGTGGTGAGGTGTGCTGTCGGTGTGACAGAAGAGTTCAAGGTGGAGGTGGGACTGCATCAAGGGTCAGCTCTCAGCCCCTTCTTGTTTGCTATGGTGATGGACAGGCTGACAGACGAGGTTAGACAAGATTCCCCATGGACTATGATGTTTGCAGATGACATTGTGATCTGCAGTGAGAGCAGAGAACAAGTGCAAGAAAATCTAGAGAGGTGAAGGTATGCCCTGGAAAGGAGGGGAATGAAGATTAGCCTCAGTAAGACAGAATACATGTGCATGAATGACAAGGACCTAAGAGGAACGATGAGATTACAGGGAGCAGAGATAAGAAAGGTGGAGGATTTTAAGTACTTAGGCTCAACAATCCAGAGCAATGGAGAGTGTGGAAAAGAGGTGAAGAAGCGTGTGCAGGCAGTTGGAGCAATGGTTGGAGAAAAGTGTCCGGTGTGATGTGTGATAGGAGGGTATCGGCAAGAATGAAAGGAAAAGTGCACAAGATGGTGTTGAGGCCAGCGATGTTGTATGGTTTAGAAACAGTGGCGCTGAGGAAAAGACAGGAGGCAGAGCTGGAGGTAGCAGAGATGAAAATGTTGAGGTTCTCTTTGGGAGTAACGAGGATGGATAGGATCAGGAATGAGGACATCAGAGGGACAGCACATGTAAGAGGTTTTGGAGACAAAGTCAGAGAGGCTGTATTGAGATGGTTTAGACATGTACAGAGGAGGGATAGTGAGTATACTGGTAGTAGGATGCTGAGGTTGGAACTACCAGGCAGAAGGCCTAAAGCAGTGGTCCCCAACCACCGGTCCACAGGCCAGTACCGGTCCGTGGCTCAATTGGTATCGGTCCACAGAATAAATAATTCATTATTTCCATTTTATTTATTATCGGAGACTGAATGATCTTTAATTTGAAAAAGTCTTTTATTTTGAAACATGACCAGATTCTCTTGGTTATATTTCAATTATTTGAGCGCTAAAATGTAACCCACAAGGGGACGGCACATGAACAGAGGCGTGCTGGACATGTTTCAAACAATAGCGGGGATTTTGGGTGAGACTGAGCCTTGTTGTTGACCGGTCCGTGGTGATACAAAGGTTGGGGACCACTGGTCTAAAGGAAGACCAAAGAGGAGATTTATGGATGTGGCGAAGGAGGACATAAAGGTAGTTGGTGTAAGAGAAGAAGATGCAGAGGATAGGGTGAGATGGAGGCAGATGATTCGCTGTCACGACCCCTGAAGGGAACAGTCGAAAGGAAAAGAAGACGAATAAGAAGAGGTTCAGTTTTCTCACCAATATGAATTCCTGGGCCTGGAGTTTTTTTATTTTTTCATGTTTTTTTTTTTTTTTTTAGCAAAATTGGTGTATGTAGCATTCTGCAGACAAATCAGTTGTTGGTTGTGGGTTTTTTTGGAAAGTTTGATTTTAATTCACATAAGCATTAATTTTCTGTTTCATATCCTGACTATATCAGTAGAATTCATTCATTCATTCATTTTCTAAGCCACTTAATCCTAAGTAGGGTCATGGGGAGGATGCTTCCCATCTGAGTCGACTCTGGGTGAGGGCACTGTACACCCTGAAACAGCTCGCCAGGCCATCGTACGTCAGGAACATGCCGATTGCTATGCAGCTACACTTTACGAAAGTCAGCAAACCACAGACAGTGAGAGACATGACCGGCCTTTGATAACCCACTGAGCTGCACCGGGGGACAGCAGTGACAACCAATTGATAGTGGGGCTTGGACCCCAGCCTTGGGATCGGTAATTCAGCACCTTACCTCCGGGCCAACACTGCCCAAGTTTCAGTAGAATTTTCAGTAATAAAATTTAAATCAACCATTTCAAAAAGTTTATTTTCTTAAAACAAGGGAAATGGATATGGCGCATTTTTCATTTACATTATTTATATTTTGATATTTCCAATTTTTTCTTCAGGACCTACATGAGAGTGAAAGAGTTTGTGAAGGCAGATAAAGATAAGGTAAGTGTGACCCAATGATGTAATGTATGAGGTGTGTTAATTTTACCTCGGTCTGAGAATAACAGCCGTGTGTTTGTGATGTGTTTGGTTTGTAGGTGATTGTGGTGAATCCGAGCTTCTTTAAATACGCTCATGACCGCTGGACGCAGCACCATGGCAGATACCCTTCTACTGGCATGCTGGCCATCGTGTTCGCGTTGCACCTCTGTGATGAGGTACAACATTTTCCCTCTTACATTCACAACAAGGCTGAAACTGAACCGCAGATTAATGTGATAATCTTAGACCCACATAAAAATTATTCTTGAATCATGATGCTTGCAGGACTTTACACATACCTGGACAATAAAACCAATAGTAGAACACATACCAATAAAAACTGATACGATCTAAATAGAAACGTATAATTATTCAGTATTATATCATATATAATTATGTGTCTGAATGAAGTATTTGTCACTACAGGTGACGTTGTATAGGTCTTGATTAAATTTCCAATTTTCTTAAATCTTATTCTCTAATTTTATCATTTCTGAGCAACTTAATCCTAATTAAGGTCCCTGGGAGGCTGGTGTCCATCCCAGCTGGCTCTGGGCAAAGGTGGAGTAAACCCTGGACAGCTCGCCAGGTCATCATGGGGCCAACACTCATGCAACCGTTCACACTCGCACCTAGCAACCAATTAGCCTACTGTGCATATCTTTGTACTGTGGAGGAAACCGGACTGTCCGGAGAAAACCCATGCAAGCACAGTGAGAACATGCAAACTTCATACAGAAATGACCCCCCCCACCCACCCCCACCCCACCCCAGCCCTAGAACTGGAAAGGCCTTCTTGCTGTCAAGCGAACATGCTCACCACAGTGCCACCTGGGGTTGTATAGGTGTGTTACAAATGCTTTAGACCCCCTGCATCACCATGGATTCACATATCATGAATACATAATCCCAAACATTCATTTGGATTGTGTAAAGTTTATTTGAACAAGAAACTGCAATCTGGCACATAGACAACGATTTACAAATTCACGGTTCTTCTCATGACAGTTTTTGGGAACAATTTTCTTCGTACAACTAAGAATTACAAAAAAGTAAACTTTTCAGATCATTTCATATTTTGTTCATTTATATCAGGTGGTCTAATACATTTGTTAAACACTGTACATAATCATTTTGTTGTTTCTTTTCCTTCCAGGTGTCAGTGTTTGGTTATGGGGCAGACTCACGGGGAAATTGGCATCACTACTGGGAGAATAATAAATATGCTGGAGCTTTTCGCAAGACTGGTGTGCACAGTGCTGACTTTGAACATGAGATCATACAGAAACTGCATGAAGAAGGAAAAATTAAATTTTACCCAAAGGTGGAAAGTAACGCCCTTAATACAGTTGAGTAAATGAACTGTGGTTTCAGAAGTGTATGAAATTTTAAAGCCGAGCCAAAGAAGAGCCACAAACAGCTCTTACATGACCACTGTGAGTTGCACCCAACCAAAACCACTGACAACAAGCTGTAGTCCCTCCACAGCAAACACACTTTCATTATTATTATAATTATTATCATTATTATTATTATTATAATTATTATCATTATTATTATTATTATTATTATTATCATTATTATTATTATTATTATTATTATCACTACCATCACCATCATAATTATTATTATTATTATTATCATTATTAGTAGTAGTAGTAGTAGTATTATTATCATCATCATCATTATTATAATTACACATGAAATAGTTGTTAGGTGTCTCGTGTTTTATGCTGAACTAGTTTTTGTGAGATTCACAAGTTTAAAGAATCAAAACAACTATGAGGATCAAGTTGAGGGTGATTTTGTCCACACTGTGCTACACCTCATAGCCTTAGAGACACTGGAGATTTAGGAGTTGTACGTACTTCCTCATATTCGGTGTAAACTGCATTGCAAGCTCTATTTAAAACTTGAAGTTACATCCATGGGTCACCTCTAACACAACACTTTTTATGGCCGTTGAGAGCAAAAAGTAAACTTTTTATTTGTATTTTATGTTACAATTAATGACTATCTACAGAAATTTGTACTGTACAGTTCATTGGAGCTTCTAGAACGTGACATTTTATAATCATTTTTTTTGTCAACATTGATTTTCTCTGGCCTTTCTACAGCACTGATCAAATACATATCTCACTCTCGTCATGATTTCCTCACTTATATTTTTGTTTCTGTGTTGTACTCACATGCATTCGAACACGTCCTGCCTTGATTAACCCTGGGTTTATACAGGGGCACGATGTCCACAATTCAAAAAAGCCTGGAGCTCCACTATTTCTGAGCTCGTCTGGGCGATCCACCAATTGCATTTGATGCATCCAAGAGATAAAACTTGGAGGAATCGTATTTCCATATTTATCAAGATCTCCAATTGCACATCAAAGTCTGTTACACTCTGGAAAGGTCTGTTACACTCTAGAGAGATTTCCTTTCGGCTTTTCCCCTTTTTTAGGGGTCGCCACAGCGAATCATCTGATTTGCACATTTGATTTGGCGTAGGTTTTTACGTCGGATGCCCTTCCTGACACAACCTTTTAGCAAGGGTCAGAAATACACTGACGGCTATGCAGCTCCTCTTTACGAAAGTCAGCACTGGTTGTTTTACATGAACCTCTCACCATAGACAGTAAGAGACATGGCTGGTCTTTGATAACCTAGTTAGCTGCACTGGGGAGACAGTGACAACCCTGTGGAGAGTGGGACTTGAACCCCCAACCTTAGGATCAGTGATTCAGCGCCCTATACCACTAGACCACCACTGTCCTGTCTGTTACACTCTAGAAAGGTCCGTTACAATCTGGAAAGGTCTGTTACAGTCTTTTATGCTCTGCCACGATTCCCATGTTTTATCACAATTGGTGTCAAATCATAATAATCAAGGCAATATTCCTGAGCCAAACATTTTGCAACAAACCCTCGAGATAACCACAATTTGATCCCATGACCAACACGCTAAACATGATTCTCTCAAATCTTCAGGATTGTGGACATCGTGCCTCAGTGTAAACTCAGGGTAATGTGATTTTTTCATAATAAGTTGGATGGCTAGTTATAATAATTGGAGTAATGGACCGAAAGGAATCTCGTTGCTGAGGAGCACTGTGTTATTAATATAATGTAGGTTGATTAATTCCTTTCAAAATGGTGACTGATTAGTTTTATTTAATTCATTATTACCCACTTTATTTTGTGATATGACCTGTGGTGAAATGATGTGTGATTTTATGTCTATGAATGTATTAGGGGTTTTCATTGAACACTCTGCTGCCCTGTGTCTAATATAATTTTATATTCCTGTAGTCTGTTGAGATGCAAACTCTTGCCTCGATCACAAATACTGTATATCTAAAAGATGATCGTTCTGTTGATAAATGGATGGCGTGTATGATTTTCTTTACCTGCGTGAAAAATAATTTCATTGACATGGATAATTGCTTCCAAAGTACGTAGTATTATTTAAAAAGTCAAATATTTAAAAATGATAACCATAACAGGCACAAATCACATTGGCGAGATTTCTAATAATAAGAGTGTGAAAGTAGAAAAATAAAGAAGTGAATCACTCATCCTAGTTATTTATAAAATAATTTATAGTTCAAGCATTACTTTTAAAATGATTAGTCCAGCAATTTATCCTACAATCTATGAATTCAACGTACACAACATCTATATACATATAGTACCTGTCAGCGCATTGCCATGTCTGGTTTTCAAGTCAGGAAATGGGTTCTTACCTCTGTGTACATAAAAAACCTTTTTTAACAGAAATACTGTAGTTAAAAACACCAAAAATGGATTTTAATCAATCAGTTCACCAATATTTTTGTATTATTTTGAGTAGTGGATGTACAATTAAGAAAGATTAGTGGTGTTTTCAAGTCTTCATGACAGCCAAGCGGTATCCATACCTGTATTATATTTAAAGCCGGCATCACCAAATAAAACAGGTGGAACAAAGTTTATCTCCTGTTTGACTGAAATGAAAGTCTGCACTGAAACAGTGTGGATAAGATTTTGCAATTTAAAATGTCTCAAACCTGTTTGATCACAGGGGAGTATTTACCCATCAGGAAAGCATGAGATCACAATATCCTCACATCATCATCCATAAAACTTCTTCAGCTGAGGTGCTGAATTCATTGGCCCTAAAACAATAAGTGGTTTGCATAAGCACATAAACCTATTTCTTTTAATTTATTACATACATACAATTACGTACACCATGGAGTTATAATAACACAATCAGTTAAACAGTTACCATGTGCATGGTTATAACTTTGTCTTCACTGTTTTTCATGTTTTTGGATGAATAATCATAAATTATAATACAAAACACTTCAGTATTGAGGGCATAAACCACACATGTGAAATGACAATTTACTGCATTATATTGCCCCCAAATCCAGTGATGCTTGTGCTGATTCTGTAGTACCAGAACAGCTATGTATTTTGAGTAAGAGAGCCGTAGAAGTGCACATTAGCACGTTCAGTCTTTTTGTGGCCACTGACATGTCTGTGTTTTGGCCTCGCTGATATCAACAAACACTATTTGGAAACCCAGAGACCTTTTCTCCTCTCACATTCTCACGCCGGGTTTGGCACTTTCTGTCAAGATAAACAGAGGATATTTTGAGTACATTTATGTGCTAAAATCATCTATAATGAGCTATATTACACTTGGATAACATTCGATATGTAAATATTGGAATATTATTAACATCAATTGATTTTTATTCGGTTTGCATTAAAAAAATAAAACCTTTATTGAGAAAAATTTTTAAAGAGCAATTTTCATCTAAGAAAGCTAAGCGGAGTTAGGACTCAAACCCTTTACTAGTATTAATAATAATAATAATAATAATGACAGTGTTACAGTTATACAGCACCTTTCACAAAACACTATACAAAGGGGAATGGAGGGGGACGAAATCAAAAGAGAATAAGCAATATAGAAGAAAGAGAGAAATTCAGCCTTATAGCTAAAGAAATTAGAAAAGTTACGGATAGACTAAGAAAAAAAAAATTCCAGAGTTTATGGGCCATGGGATTGAAGGACCCGTCTCCAAAGGTGGAAGATGTGGTGTGTGGGAGCTCGAGTAAATTACTGTGAGACGACCTGGGACAGTGTGCAGAGCAGTAGGGGGTCAACAACTCACTGAGATACCGTATAACAGGGTGAGGTTTTACTGGGCTTTAAAGGTAAGAATGAGGATTTTTTTTTTTTTTTACTCAATACGTGATTGAACAGAGAACTGATGACAACAGGGTTTTGTTTTTTTTCTTACTAAATCAACATCAATACTAACAAAGATTGTATGATTTACAGAGTAAGGCCTCTGGGCCAACCACCAAGACATTAGTTTTGGTAGTGCTTAACTTGAGAAAGGCAAGGAGACAATTTGTAAGTGTATGAAGAGGATGAGTGCTCTGTGGGCGAGTTTTTAACAGAGGTACAAATGAATCTACTTAGCATTGACATCTAAGGACAAAACTGCGAATAATCTGGAAGGGGAAGAATGTAGATTATAAAAGGAGGGGCTCAAGAACTAAACCTTGGGGGACACCACACTTAAAAGGAGAGGCAGAGGGCTTGTGCTAATCTAATGTAAAAAAAAAAAAAAAAAAATTGTCTCCTGTATAGCAGTATGACTTGGACCATTGAAGGACCTAGTTTGTAAAGCTTAAAGAGGAAAGACAGGAAATGAATACAACATATTCAAAAATGTCACATGCTACACTTAATGGAGGAGAATTTAGACATCTTCAACCAGCAGAGTGGAGAAGATCAATAAGCTCATCTAGAACAACAGGTTCAGTTCTATGCTATGCTCGAAGGCAATGTTAGAACGGGCCATAAAGTGTTGCAATTAAAGAATGTAGGTGAAGTTGTGAAGCAAGAAAAGAAAGATTAGAAAAAAGTCTGTGATCATAAAAATATGTTGGATCCAGTTCAGGTTTTTTAAGGATGAGTACAGAGCCAGAATGCAAATGCAATTATAACTTTGGAATTTGGAATACTGATGATAGAAGAACATGCCTTAAGCGGAGGAGTGGGGGCAGGGTGATGCTGACAGGAAGAAGAATTAGACTGGGTAAAAAAAAATTTAAAAAGACAGTCAACAAGTTTTCCGTGTCAAGCCAGACTGCAGTATGAATTATTTGTTCATTAATTCGTAAATTAATTAAATTGACAAATTTATAAATAATAAAATAAATTAATTTGAAGCGAACAATCAATTTGCTTAAAAGTTTAACTATAATATAGCTCCAAACATGTGCAATTTATAGATTTTCTTTAAATCACATTCCAGGAAAAACTGGAAGGTAATTTTTCTCAAAACACTGAGTTTGCTGTTCCTGGAGTAATGCGGAGTTTGCTAACAAAACTGAAGAATATTCCTGACCAAGGCTTGACACAATATATGATGTGGAGAAGTCATTCGAGTGAGCAGCATTGCGGCCACCACAGCCAATTTTCTTATAAAGACGATCAAGATGCCGGTTAGCGGCTTTCGTCACACTGAGTTCAGGAGTGAATCAAGAGCAAGAACTAGGAATAATTCATTCATTTTCTGAACTGCTTAATCATAATTAGGGTCGCGGAGAGGCTGGTGCCCATCGCAGGGCAGAAACACGCTGACAGCTATACAGCCGGCTCTTAAAGAAAGTCAGCAATGGTTCTTTTACAGCCTCTCACTGTAGTCAGTGAGGGACATGGTTGGCCTTTGATAACTCAGTTAGCTGCACTGGGGGGGACAGCAAAGGCAATGGTTGACAGACTGAAGATAGAGATAAGGATTGAAGAGAAGCAACAAACAGAATGTACTTGCCAGACATAATAACATGAGGGACAGCTGTTTTCTCAAATGGAGGAGGAATAGTGATGTGAAAGTGGATTCACTAAAGCGTATCATAAGAAATGCTTGAAACGGAGTCTGTATTACGCTTCTGTTTCCCAACCTTGATTTTCCTTGATGTCCATTTGTCCTGTGTCAATCAGACAATATGGAGACAAAAGATGCCGGAAACAGGCCAGTCTTGTTTGGCTGTCCCTCAATATAGCCATGCTGGAAGCAAAGATTGATGCTGATTAGAGACTTCAGGAAGTCAGATCAAGAATACGTAGTTCAATAATTAAAAAGTAAAAAGTAATTACACAAATGCGGTTTTAGGAAAACACACCCCTGGGATACAAAAATGGACCGCAGGAAGCCAGAAAGCATTCAGAAGTATTTTGATTGGTCTTGCAGGGTTTACTGTGTTCAGCAGAGCTGTATTTGAAGGGTTTTATTTAAACCCACTGGAGACTCTTGGACGCCTGACTCAGTACACAGACCAAATAAAACATAGGCAGAGAAAGAGTGATCCAGACCATCTGTTCCTCAGCGAACGCAAAGCACATGCAACATGATTCCCTCTGCACTATGACACTTAAGGTGCTTTGGGATCTCCATGGCTTTGATAACACAAGAACAGTTGCTGCTACATTTGCCAAAAAGTTTTGGGAACCCGTGTATCAGTCATTGTGAAATTTTGATTTATGTATTATTATATTACGCTAAACTCGAAGCTTCGTCTTAATCTGTCTGTTCCCGGGATGGGTCGCAGGCGCAGCGGCCTAAGCAGTGAGGTTAAGACGTGTCTCTGTCCAGCCACTTCCTCCAGCGCTTCCAGGGGGATGCCAAGGCGTTCTCAGCCAAATTACTAATTATTCTGAAATTCTTTTGAAAAATAATCCTTAATCATGTTACACAGGTTCACTGAATCCTGTCTTAAAATCAAGTGTCCATCTAAGGGTGTCCAAATTTATACAACCGGATTATTGTATTCTTTTTATTTTCCCCCTTAAAAATGTTGTTTGTTTTCTTCCAGTTAAACTGTATAGTCTATGAGTCACATTGTAGGATTTTTTTAATGATCATGGTCTCTCTCTCTCTCTCTCTCTCTCTCTCTCTCTCTCTCTCTCTCTACATCACAAAACTTTGGTATTTCAGCAGGGGTGTGCATATCTTTTATATCCACTCTGTGTTCTCGAGAATTCTGGGAAGTGGGCCTTGTGAGAAGTGTATTTAGTGACAAGATGTCAGTACTTTACTACTTACCCACCAATCAGAGTCTTCTTCTTCTAGAACCACCAGCACCTCTCCCTCACTGAAGGAAAGCTCATCGTGATGATCAGCCACACAGTCATACATGGCTTTCACTCGTCTCATTTTGGATTTCATCTGAATATAACACAAAGAGCAACTCAAGCACACTATGTAGACTAACACTGACCACTTTAGTCATGATCTAGTCAACTATGGTTGCGCATGTGGTTTAAAGAAGTCATTCACTAAGCTATCATCAGATGGGTGTACACCACAGACACAAGATGAGCTCACCAGGGTTCGTCTGGGCAGTGGGTGTGGACCACTAAAGTAGGAGGTAGAACTACCATTAGAGTCCAGGCTGTTAGAACGAGGGGAGGTGGGGGGGAGAGCTGGGCCCTGCTGCCCTGAGCTGCTGCTGCTGCTCTTTACAGTGGAATACAGGAAGTGGGAAGTGAACTGTTCACCCTCTGCCTGAAAGCCTGCTGGAAAGGGAAAAAAAACCTTTGTATGATACTAGATAGAAAGAGACCCCCTTCCCTAGCAAAACAGAAACATGTGGGGTGAGTTCCTATCAAAGTTCAGTCAAAATTAATTAGTTATTAACTGTAATGTCATGTACTCTGGATTACTTTAAAATCGATGTTTATAATAAACTCTTAACTTTCAGGTTTCGCAGAACTAAATTTATACAGCCATCCTAATACTATAAAAACAATTATACGGGTATACCTCAACTTAAGTCATTTCGAGTTAAGTCGTTCTCGATTATACATTGGTTTTCAAAAAATATATGAAAAAAAATCAAATAAAGTTTACGTCATTATAATCGTATAAATTACAGTAAGCCCTCACCCATTCGTGGTTCACCGTTCACAGCCCCGCATACTCACGGATTTTGCTCTCAAAGGCTTTTTTTCATGTTTTTAAATGAACGCAGTGCCTCTCAATTATTTTCTGTGATGCCCACTCTAGGAAGAAAAAAAAATTTCATGCCCCAGTGCCCCCAAGCACATGTCTATAAATTGTATTATTTGTCGATAAAATTGTTATGAATACACATCTGCATAACATTGTATCTTTATTAACATTAAAAATCAAAAAGCATTAAATAATTAAAAAACACTTAATTCTAGTACAGTATGGCAAAAAAATACATGTTCCCCAGGGTCACACGCAAGCCCCGCCCCCAGCATCACTCCACTACTTGAGAAGCACTGAATTAGCGGCAGCCCCATTAAATTATACATATGGGTCATCACAACATTACTGGCATGTGATTCAAATTTAGCCAATGGCTGAGAGCTTTTGTTTCTCCCTCCTGCTGATTGGTTGCAGATGATGTGTACACTTCTTTTTTTCTCCTTCATCTACATGTTATCAACCTGATTGCTTGAATTGTGTATTCAAGGTTTTTTCCATGTGTTTTTAATGATTATTTAAGCTCTATGATGCCACTCAAACGCCCTGCATCGTCTCTAGCGTTCTGGTAAGGAGCCTAAGCACTGTTTCATGAATAAATATTATCACGGAACAAAATAAAAAAGTTTTTACTTAAATCATCACTACATTTTACTGCATTATTACTGTCTTAATGAGTAAGACTGTCTATTGAATGTGTTGAAGAAGCATATATTAGCGCATGTAATATCATACATAGGGTTTTAAAAGCGCATTAATAATCTGCGGATTTCCAGGATCGGGGGGGGGGGGTAATCCCCGTGAATAATGGGGGCTTTCTATATATTATACATATTTAGTATATTAAATATTACTATACATACACATACACAAGTAAAGTTGGTGTAGGCTAGCTTACAGACAAGCTAATTCGATTTAAGTTGTTTTTGACTCAAGTCGTCTCTCCTGGAATCAATTAACAACGTAAGCCGAGGTATACGTGTATATTATATTATAAATAATACATCAGTGTGAACATTCACAGTAACACTTTCACTTATGATTATGTTAGTGTAACCCACAAGGAGTAATGTTTATCAGTAGATGAGCAGTTTATTATATGGTATAAACAACCAGTCATTTTATTTCAATAATGGGATTGCCAGTAAAAAAAAATTCTTTTCTAAACTTGATATCTTTGCTGTCAGTGGCATGCCTTTATTTCTCTGATTAATAAACTGAAGTAAAACACACAAACGCCACAAAGAAAGGTCCCGGTTGACCATGAGGTTAAGACCCAAAAGCTTCGGGCGGTGACACATCAAATAATAAAAACCAAGCCACGATACCACGGCTCACTGTCTAAGTGATATTTGCACCCGTTTGTATTTGCATATCAAACAGCAATAAACTGCAGAACAATAGAGAGACTACAAAAAACACACTGAGGTGGAGAAGTAAATAAGTGCTTACCTCGTTCTGGCATCTCAGATAGTGAGTTGAGAGCCGTCACTGGTGCAGAATACTTTGGAGACCCTGAGCTGAAATTAACTTCATTTTAATAACAATATTCTCATTTATTAAATTCTGATTCACTTCGGTTTGCATTAAAAACAATACATTATACAAAAAGTATAGAGGATGTGATTTCATTACAGTTAGCTATCGGTTATCCAGCCATTATCTATACAGCTTGGCCTACTTAGGGTCATAAGTGAGATGGAGCCAAGACCCGCTGACTTCAGGGGAGAGACAGAGCACCTCCTGGATAGGTCACAAGACTTTTGCAGGACTAACACAGACACAAAAATTCATGCTCTTATTCATACCTATGAACAATTTAAAGTAGCAAGGTGACCTGTGATCTGCATGTTTTTGGAATTTAACCCCCAACACAGGAACATGGAAAATATGCAAACTCCTCACAGAAAGGCCAAAAGGTTTGGAACCAAGAAATTGCTTGCCGTAATGCAACAGCACTAACCACTGCTCTATTGTGCTACCCAGCATTCACTACTATAAATGAAATGCATTTATGTTTTATGGATATATGTTCAAATGGCCGGCAAAGTGATTAGCACAGCTGCCTCACAGGCAAGAAGGTTCTGGGTTCAATAATAATAATAATAATAATACTGTAATAATAATAATGCATTCATTTTTGAACCACGTAATCCTAATTAGGGTCGCAAGGAGGCTGGTGCCCATCTCAGCCAACACCTGGTGATGGCAGGGTACACCCTGGACAGCTTGCCAGGCCATCGCAGGTCCAACACTCACATAACCGTTCACACCTAGAGGCAATGTGGAACAGCCAATTAACCTGCTGTGCATGTTTTTGAACTGTGGGAGGAAATCAGAGCATCCGGAGGAAACCCACACAAGCACAGGGAGAACATGCAAACCCCACACAGAAACACCAGAGCTGGGAATCAAACCCAAGACCTTCTTGCTGTGAGGCAGACGTGTTAAATATAATAATAATAATTATTATTATAATAATAATAATTATAATAATTATAATAATAAATAACAATACAACACACAATTTTTACATGATACCAGCAGGGGGCAGCTGTTGACTACATTTACAGGTGAAAGAACTTACCCACACTTATGTAAAGACGAACCTTGAACACTAAAGCCTCGAGGACTTGCAGGCATTCTGTAATCTACACAAAAAAAATTCCAAAAACATTGAAATCAGTGAGAACTTCTCTGTGAGACTTGTGAGTATAGTTATTGTAACAGAGAGCGGAAGGGACCGTACAGGGACCGTACCAGCAGTTGCAGAACAGCAGTCTCCACGGGGGCTGTGAGACACCTGAGGTGAGGGCTCAGAGTTGGTCCGTTTATGTCGGAGAACTAGAGGAGGAGGAGGAGTTCTCTTTGTTCTGATACTGACCTCGCTCCAGCCATCAGGAGGACTGACAGGAGGTGGAGGTGGAGGGATGTTCGGCACTGAAGAAGAGAAGAAATTGAAGGTGAACAGAAATGATAAAAATCATGAGCATGGTATCTCTAGATCAGTGAAACACATTTCTACTGGCAGATTTGTACCGAAGTCTAACAATTTTCCTACGTTTCCTTGAGTAATCAATCTTCTTGGCTCTATTACTGAAAAGAGAGCAGAATAACCTTTGGGTGAAAACCAGATGACCTACTCACACCTACAGGCAATTTGGAACAGCCAATTAACCTTCTGTGCATGTTTATGGACTGTGGGAGGAAAGCGGAGTACCCGGAGGAAACCCATGCAAGCACGGAGAGAACATGCAAACTCCACCCAGAAACGCCCAAGCTGGGAATCAAACCCAGGACCTTGCTGTGAGGCAGATATGCTAACCACTATGTAAAGTTTTAGATATACATTTTAAATAAACAATTTAATTAATTTCATATAAACATATAAAGGACAGTGGTGGCCCGGTAGTGTCCTGGTAGTAGGGTGCTGGATTACTGATTCCAAGGACAGGGGTTCAAGCTCCACTATCAACAGGTTGCCACTGCTGTCCCCCCCCCCCAGTGCAGCTAACTGGGTTATCAAAGGCCGGTCATGTCTCTCACCGTCTATAGTGTGAGGAATGAAAAAGAGCCATTGCTGATTTTTTTGTCAAGAGTAGACTGTATAGCCATCCGCATGCTTCTGCCCTGGCCAGGGTATACTGTACTCCGCCCTCAGGCAGAGTCGGCTGAGATATGCCCCAGTCTCCACGCGATCCTATTTAGTATTAAGTGCTTCAGGAAACGAACGAATGAATAAACATATAAAGACTTGCTACATACACCAATCATGCATAAAATTATGACTGCCCTATTCCTAACAGTATGTAAATACCCTTGTGTCACTAAAACTGCTCTAAACCTTCAAGGCATGGACTTTACAAGAGCTCTAAAGATGTGCTATGCAATCTGAGGCCAAGATATTAGCAGCACATCATTTAAATGCTTCATGGCTCAGATTTGATTCTCTAATAAATCCCATAGATGCACAACAAATTGAGCTCTGGTGAATTTAAAGGCCAGATCAAGGCCTTGGACACTTTCGTTTCCCTCAATCTATATTTCTTTACTGAGCAATTTTTTCAGTATGTTCAGGATCCCTGCTGTAATTAGTAAATTATTGTGGCTGCCATTAGGAACAGCATTGTCATAAAGGGATGTACTTGGTCTGAAACGCTTTGGTAAGCAGTATGTTCTAATAGTGTTACAAATAGCCTCATAAAAACCGACAAAAAATGGTAATGATAGGTGATGCCTTTTTTAGTTAATGCGCAGAACACAAATTCAAAATGGTAGATATATCGTATATGCAATCGTTAGAGGAACCGATAGGCTTGTGTGCTGACACAACCCCAAGATCCACACCAAAAGTGTTGATGATCAATGAGGGTATTTTTAAGCTAGCGCATGGAATAAAAAGTCAAGATGGCAGCAGTGGAGGCCATATTAGATTATCAGACTGCTACAAAAATATTGTGTGGTTAAGCAGTCCCAACATCCACACCAAAAATTGTGATGATCGGTCCTCAAGTTTTTTTTTGTTCTAGTAAAGGCGTTTTTGAGTTAGTGCGTTGAATGCAACTGTGGATGGATAGACATCAAATGTTATGAAATATCTTTAACACTCATTCATTGGACTGTTGGATAAAAAGTAGCATTCACAAAACCACCACTGTGATTAAATGAGATGGATTATCTTTGGTTTGTTCTCTATGGGTGCTTCTCAAATAGTGGGGGGGGCATGCTGTGATGCAGGGGGGGGGGGGGGGGCACATATGTGCCTGGGGAACATGCTTTTTTGCCATACTGTACTAGAATTGTACCATCCTACAATTTCAAAGAAAAGGGAATTAATAGGAATATGTATTATTTGACAGTGAGTAAAATATAATAGATAAATAAAGGATAAGTCAGTACTTGCAGCTTACCCTTCACTCTTGGTGGCAGAGGAGGTGCTGGTGAAGATGGTGGAGGAGGTGGAGGACTGTCTAAGCTACGTGTCTGTGGGATAGGAATTGCGTACATTTCCTGTTTGTTCTCGTTTCGGGACAGAGGTAACCTGCGGCCTCCAGTGAAGATTCCTCCTCCTCCTCCTGCTGCTGCTCCTCCACGATTATGAGATGAAGTGCTACTGTGATACACACTAAATGGACGAGCAATGCGATCCTTTTTCACAGGACCTGACTGCACACAGAGATGAATCACTTCGGCACTTAGCTAATGTACTCAATGGAAGCCACAAATTTAAGCAATAATATCTGATTCTACAACAAACAGTCTCAGATGATTAAAGGTGAAACAAACAAAGTGTTTTCTATTGTTACTGTACACAAAACATGTCCTATTCCTAACTGCTATGATGCTAAGCCTATGTTTAAGAAACTAGTTTTTCTTATTACATAAAGACTGACCTTATCTTCCAGATCATCATCACTTTCATACCAGTCATCTTGCCGCAATCTCCACTCGTACTCAACGCAAATGTGCATGTTGAACTGGTTATTCTGAGCCTGTTGGATCTGATAAAGTCAATATAATATCATTTTATCCGAGTAAACCTCTGGTTTTTTTTTAATTGAAACAAAACAAGATTAGACTACACTTAATAACCAATGTGTTTGGTAAATGATCCAAGCTGTAATCAAAATAATTGAATGGCTGTGTACCAGCTCTTCACAGTGAGTGTACTTCAGTCTTCGAGCAATGTCCAGCCCTGTATCACCATTTTCATTTTCTATAAGAACAGAAAGTTTCCATCAGCCCCTCACCAACAATCGCAATCAGCCTTATTCATTCAGAAAATTATACTCACACTTTAGCTCTATATGTTTTTCCTCAAATGAAGAAAGTTTTTTTAATTTAATAAAATCAATTTACTGAAGAAAATAAATGGTGAGAGAAAGGTTAATGAGTTCAGCAGGTATTCTCACTGATATGTGTGTTGGCTTTGGCCTTCAGTAGGAGCTTCAGGCACTCGGTTTTATTGTGCAGACAGCAGTAGTGCAGGGCAGTGTTCCCCCTTACAGTCTGTGTATCTAGATCATTGCTGAAAGAAATGACAGGTGATGGCACTCTTTTATCCAACAGCAATTTTTCATAGTTATTCTAATTTCCTGGCACCTTTCGTATATCTCTCAGTGTTTTGTGAGCTTTTCGCACCCTGTGTCTTCCTATCTCTATTTCTTTAAAACTAAAGGCAACAAATTGAGGCGGTTCACCCGAAGGGGTACACTAAACTGTTGCGATATTTAGACTGTGGTCCATTATATTTTGAAATTACTGACTTCAAAATCATTTCACAAAAGAATGCTTTCAGCAGATGGCTGCAGTGCATTGTGCATTGCTCAGCAGAACCCACAATGAGACACATTTTACAGACAAAGCATTGGATGCAATCTGAGAAAGTGTCATGGTTGAGCTACACTAAGTCATACTAGATCTAACTGATAAAATATAGCAATGTATAGCCACAGTCTCACCAGTTGTGCACCAGGAAGTCCACCATGTGCAGGGAGGTCCGATCAGCCAATAAGACAGCCAGATGCAGTGCAGTCTCACGTTTTTCCTTTAAGGAGGAATGACAGACAATATTATTCCCCTGCATGTCAAACTCACCTGTAAGCACCTATCTTTAAATGTGTTTCCAATTCCCATCTTGAGGCTGAGGCTGCCCTTCACATCACAGCTACCAGTCTATGACCTTCCACCCACAGAGCACTATACAGTACTGATTTGGTGTAGTCCCACTGACAGGACTTGGTTCTCCTGTGTAGGTTAGCGTGGATACAAATCCCACACAAGCATTTTTTTTCTGACTGAGAAAACCCATGTTAGTGAGTATGGTATGTCTTGTCAGATTTGGTACACAGCTCCCCCAACAGGAAGTGTATTGAGTAACATCTTTGGTAGAAACAAGTGTGTTTTTTATTACTGATGAACTGTGGGTTGGAAGAAAAAAATAAATCAAAGATGCAGGAAGGTTTCATTTTTTTGAGCTCATAAAAATTAGTCCCTAGTTTGTTTACACCAAGTTTCTGATTCTGTGCAAAAACATCAGTGCAATCACTAAGCATCACAATTCAAAGATATTTTGAGCTACACTCCTAAGCAGTGCCTTGGCAGTGAATGTTAGTACACAAATGGCAGACAGCTGTGTGTGTGTGTGTGTGTGTGTGTGTGTGTGTGTGTGTGTGTGTGTGTGTGTGTGTGTGTGTGTGTGTGTTTACCTGCAGGGGGCTGGGAACAGGCAGGCTGAGGTCAAGTTTTTCTGTGTACAGCTGTAGAAGGCTTAAGATGTCTCGTGCATGTACAGCCTCTTGTAATCTTCTGCGCTGGGTTTCGGGGGAACCACCACTCCGCTTGACAAACTGACTCTCTATGTACTTAGCCAAGATGAACTCTTTACGTATCACCCTGCACACACATTTTTGTTAATCATGAAAACAATTCTGCATCATTCACATATGACAAAATCATTACAAGAAAAAAAAATTTAAGGCTGGAATTGACTTTTCTCACCACCACAAACATGGCTGCTCATCACTATCATTTTTTTCTTAATAAGAAATTTATAATACACACCTACAGTCTGCTCCAAAATTATTAGAACAGCAATTATCTAACAATCTACAAGTATATATATATATATATATATATATATATATATATATATATATATATATATATATATATATATATATATTGTTAAAAATGGGCACCAGTACACTTCTCCATTCCAAGTATATACAGTATATTATAGTGTAAATTAATATAAAAGTGGGCGGCAGACGCGGATTGTAGTTTCAGCAGAGAGGATGGGGTGGATGATGGAAGTGGAGTTTGGAGAAAGATTTAAACAGAAAAAACAGACCTGCTGTTACTTACATATCACTTTCTGCTGAAGGTTTCTGAGACAGACTGTAGAGACTGGCCTCCACAATTTCATTAAACCCTGAGTTCCCTATATTTCTTGCTATCTGGATAGAGACAGAGAGAAAAAGAATAATCAGAAAGAGAAAGTCAGATCAACATTTTGGAATCATCTATAAAATTTATGTCCCTGTTTAATTGGTATGGAACCTGACCAAAAGTTCAGATGTGCCCAGTTTATCCAGAGAGAGAGACTGGATGCGAGAGTAATGGACTCCCATCTCCCGATGGATCCCTGAGCATTCAATACACGTCAAGATGCCAAGGTTTGTAGAGATCCATGTAGGATCTGAAAACAATACAGCATCATTTTGAGAATATTTAGTTCTCACAGTAAATAAATAATATAAATTAAGTTGTAGAATTTTCCCTTCCGGTGTGTCTGCCTATTCATTATGCCTATTCCATAATACTGTAATTATGGTTACAAAATAATTACAGCCAGTTACTGATTGTATTGTTTCTGAATTACACTGAAATTAAAATGAAACACACTGAGGACTTTTAATGAAAGATAAGCTGAATTTTTAAACTGTGAAGTGCTGTTTTCATGAGAAACTGGAAATTAGCTTCTTTATTTTTAGTTAGCACCAGGGATCCCGCGAGGTTGAGAAAAAATAGAGAAAAACGGGTTCAGAATTAGAAGAAATGAAATATTTCAGTTGGGGTCAAAGGGGCCGCAGGGCTCCTGAAGCTGATAAAATAGCGGAATTCCGCTAAATAGGCGAGTAAAAGTAGCGGAATTCCGCTAAATAGCGGAGATCTGGGATCTCTGTAGCACATAAACCTCAAAGCAAGAGGGCCCTGAGATCGAATCCCGGGTTTAGCGAGGGTGTTTTTGTGTAGAGTGCGCATGTTCTCACCATGTTGTGTGGATTTTCTCTGTGTACTACAGTTTCCTCACACAGATTAAAGACGTGCGCATTAAGCTATTCAGTGACTCCAAATTACCCTTGGTGTGTGTGTGTGTGTTTGTAGCCCTGCAATGGACTGGGAAGTACTGCAGGGTGTACACCGCCTTTGCCCCGAGTTGGGTGAGATAGACTTTAGTCTCCCTGTGACCCTAGTAGGATTAAACAGCTTACTAAATTAAATTAATGAATGAAATGATTAATAAACTAAGATGTAGTAGTTGTAGAAGTAATGACTACAGTAGAAACAAACCAATACGTGTCAGTCGAGTTCAATATCTTTCTTAGTTTCCTACTAGCTATCCTAGAGTTCGAATGGTACTGAAAATCTCTCTACGTCTACATCCAATCACAAGGAATGGACATCAATCCGTGAAGCCTGAATGATGTTCATACAGGGATTGTCATGGCTGTGATCACAATGATCTACTGTATGATTCGCCAGGCCACATACGGACTCACTCACACCTACAGGCAATTTGGAACAGCCAATTAACCTATCGTGCATGTTTTTGGACTGTATGAGGAAACCGGAGTACCCGGAGGAAACCCACACAAGCACGGAAAGAACATGCAAACTCCACACAGAAACGCCCAGGCAGGCCTGAAATTAAACCCAGGCCTTCTTGCTGTGAGGCAGACGGGCTAACCACTAACCACCACGCTGGCACTGTAAATGAAGCATGATCTCTAAATTTACTTTGTTCTGCATTTCAGGTGAAGTAAACAACTTATAAATAAATGTAATAGTATAATTTATTAATAATTTAATTTAATATTGGTGTCTCAGTTCTACTCAAGATTATTACAGTAAGTATAAACTGGTTTAAGTTGCCTTTTCCTTTCTTGTCTCATATGGTAACTTCAGAGTTATGGACATTATAAATGACAGGACACTGATGGTTCCGGGTATTCCAGTCTACCGTCTTCTAGAGCTTTCAGAATGTATCTGCCTGTTTAAATGACTAATATTACCTGCATTCAGTAGACCAAGCATGTAAGATGTATTTTCAGAGAGGACTACATCACTGAATCTCCAGCTCATCAAGTGCCGAATAATAACTAAACATCTATTTTAAAAAGGATAGCCATGAAATCTACATGGCAAAATAATTATTTTCCGTTTACTCAGTTTCCCTTTCTGACAACAATTGACAGTGACAAGCTAGCTTGCAATCTTTCTTGAGTTATGAATGACTCGCTGCCACGTAGTGGATGAATGATAAATTATGTGTACTGGTAACGGTTAATGCAAAGAATATTCTATAATTATATTCTTTGAAAGTGCTTGTGGGCCACATAAAATGAGCTTTTGGGGGGGGGGGGCATATTTGGACCCTGAGGCTGACACCTGTGCTGTAGACTTCCTTTTTCTTAAAATTTTGCTGTTATCATAAATGCTGTCATGAGCCCATGTCAGCAATCTAACTTAATATCATTATACTGTGATTCAAGCCGTGAGATATGAGAATATACACTACTGCAGAAAAATTTTAAACCACATGCAAAATAATTGCAGGAGAACATTTAAAACTTTTATTGTAAACTTCTATTTAAGGTTTGCTTATTTATCGGTTCATGTATTGATGGTTTTTTTTAAATATATTCTTTGAGTTTACAGAAAATACACTATAATATAATCGGTATATGAAATGACCCCTGGTGCCTCCACACAGTGGTGCACTGTAATAATCCGAATGTCACTATGTGGCCACAGCAGAAGAGAATGGGCTACTCCTTGAGTGTGGTTCCTCTTAATAGCTTCTGCTTCATGTAATCTGTCACATATTGTTCATTTGGAGTCTAAACAGACTTCCAGATATCTGAAAATCTGATTTCATTTAACATTCATACATCATGCTTTTGAAATCAGAACAGAGATAACAAGTGTTGTTGTGGCAAGAGTATTCAGAATTCGGTAATCAGTGAATTGCATAGTAGGCATACCTGGAGCATTGCAGTCGCAGCAGACATGATTACCCGGCATGCGCAGGATGTCCTCGGTAATTGCACGAGTCAGATCCTCCACACTGCTTCCTCCACTCTGTTTGTGCTCATCTAGTGCCACATTCAGTGCCTGCTGTTTACTGTTAGTCAGCACTGAGATCCAGCTAAAGAATATGTTGACAGAAGTATATACATTAAGATACTTTAAAGAAAATATGTTCATACAAGTTTAAATTTGTAAAATTTGATAAAAAATAAATGTATCAAACATTTTAGAATAGTGTAGATTTTATATATTTGGTTTCTATTAATGGCAAACTGCTAAATAATGAATGATTTAATTTTACAATAATAACTGGTCCACTGTAAATTAACCTGCTTATTACTCAGTTACTTTTAAAATATTGACTTAAAAAATGTCATTATTGACAGTGTAGTGGTTAGTACATCTGCCTCACATCCCACTCTCCACAAGGTTGCCACTGTCCCCCCCCCCAGTGCAGCTAACTGGGTTATCAAAGGCCGGCCGTGTCTCTCACTGTCTATTGTGTGAGGCATGTAAAAGAACCATTGCTGACTTTCGACAAGAGTAGTTGTAAAGCTGTCAGCGTGTTTCTAATCGGGAGTTGGAGTACCCTGAGGCAGTTCGTTCACAGTAACGTTCTGACAACTCCTGCAGCAGCACTGGAACCCAGTCGTATCGGCACTTGCCCTTCCATTGGATCCTTTCGGTGGCGCTGAGAGGGAGGACTTGCTGCTTGGGTAAAAGCCTGTCCTCCATTACTCCTTACCCCGGCTCTGCGCACTAGAGAGTATCACCAGCCAGGATACCAGCCAGAGCGCAGCCATAGTG
Organism: Plotosus lineatus; assembly: GCA_024760905.1. NCBI lineage: Eukaryota > Metazoa > Chordata > Actinopteri > Siluriformes > Plotosidae > Plotosus > Plotosus lineatus. The sequence goes on from CM045732.1 coordinate 16,241,252, forward strand.
CTCCGGGACTGACGGAGGCCTACTACTAGTGGTTAGTACATCTGCCTCACAGCAAGAAGGGTGTGGGCTTAGCAAGGGAAAATTCCGTGTGAAGTTTGCATGGTTTTCCAGTGCTTGTGAGGGTTTTCTCAAGAGACTTCTGTTTCCTCCCATAGTCCAAAAACATGCATGTTAGGCTAACTGGCTGCTCCTTATTGCCCCAGGTATCAATGTGAATGTGAATGGTTGTGTGTATGTTTCCCCACAATGGTTGGAACTACCAGGCAAAACGCCTAGAGGAAGACCCAGGAGAAGATTTATGGATGTGGTGAAGGAGGACATGAATGTAGTTGGTGTAAGAGAAGACGATGCAGAGGATAGGGTGAAATGGAGACAGATGATTAGCTGTGGCGACCCCTGAAGGGAACAGCCGAAAGGAAAAGAAGAAGGACGGGAGAGCTGGTTAGAGTGCACCCCCCTCCCTTGCCCCCAGTCAGCGAAGCCTTCTACAACCCTTGTACGATTAGGCAGAAGAGTGAATGAACAAATGATTGAATTAGAATTATTTTATTGCTTCTCTTAATAACACACAATATAGCCAGGGTCTGGTATAAATGAATAATGAATGCTGTAATTGATTAATCGGTATTGAGGGTTTAAATGAACCATGTAATAATGTGGGTGATTATGGCACTTATTGCATTACTAAGTGTTGGAACAGTATCCTTGCTATTATTGGGTTATTTTCGAGTTTAATGAACTTTTGTCCAGTTGTGTGGTTATCAACAATGAAACTCATTTGAGGAAGCTATATTTAATATATCAAAGACCTGCTGTTCTACAGAAACAGAAGTATTTTTGTGTGTGTGTGTGTGTGTGTGTGTGTGTGTGTGTGTGTGTGTGTGTGTGTGTGTGTGTGTGCATTGTTCCCCTGACTATGAGAAATTGTCTCCTGAAGATAAATTCATTTGGTTTTATTGTTTTGCAAATATATAAATGTAGGTTTCTGTACCACTGCTATGCATTATATTCATACATACGTCTTTGTCTTCAATACAAAATAAAGATTGTTCTTACAATTTCAATGATTTTTTTTTATTCATTTTTTTTCTTTCCATGTTAAAACAGGATTAAAACAGATATACCAACTCTGAGATTTAAGATACAATCTAATAGAATCCAAAGCAACCGATGTATTTGCATTCCTGGTAATATGACTTACGCTACACAGTCAGACTCATCCTCGGTGAGAAAGTGATAGGTGCGGTTATCTGCACACACACACAGAAACAACGATCACATTGAACAAACATAATCATGAAGCAATTGTTAAACACTGGCAGCTGATAAATTTTACATAACAGGCAAGTCCTGTATTACCACAGTATTATCACTGAATTGAGAGTGTTTACAACTTGTACACACTAAAAACAATCGTAATCTACAATTTGTTAAGCTCTGCTGAGAGATGAGGCACTCCCTCAGACTTTAATCGTCAATTATATTTACTAGTTTACATATACTAATACATACAATAATTCCATACAGGGAAAATAATATCCAGTATATTAGAAACAGCCTGACCTCCTATGATGTAAATACGACACGATTATAATATTAACGCCAATGATTCAGGTTGCAACTGCAGGTTACAACATAGTGGATTGGATCATGGAGGTGATGGAGAGAGTTTCTTCTAACCATTACTTACGAGAGATCAGGTCAAAACATTTCTTGTCCTCCAGGCTTGGTTTCACCTGGCAGGTCAGGAGATTCAATTTGGCTGGTGATTTATTTGGCTTTAAAAAAATATATAAATACCAGCGTTATTTAAGTGAAAACACCTTCATGTTTAATTTGTTGCCCATGAAAACACATACCTGGTATATAATTAGATAATGTTTAATATAATGTGCAATATTCACCACATCTCTGCCCTTCTATGCCAAACTACAGTAACTGCAAATTATTGTTTTGAGGATGACCTCAAAAGTTACTCGGATTAGTCTTGAAGGTGATTTAAAGAAAATAAATAGTTTTATCGTATTTAGAGTTACAGTAAAAAATGAAAAAATTAGGACACTCCATCAAAAAGCCAGGTCTTTATTAAGAAATGTTCACATGACAATGTCCAATCTTGTTTTTATTGATATATGGAAAAGAAAGGGGTTTAACATATTTTTACTCATTGAACAGATGATATGAACAACAATATGTATTTCACTGGAGGAAAAAAATAGGACCCCCTACCCTTACTAACTACTTCAGTGAGACGGTTCTTGTAACCATCTACCAGTCTCTCACATCGGTCTGAGGAAAGCTTGACCTCAATGCAAAATTCTTTCATCTGTGAGATATTTGAGGGTTTTCTTGCGTGCACAGCCTATTTAATGGAGCGTCGTAATTTTTTTACATGACTATATATCACACTTGAAATTTTAGTAAAACTGAGAGTTCACTTCAGTGATCAAGAGTTAATAAAGTTGTTTTTCCAAATTTTTAATATTTAACAGATACTGCACTCTGGCTTGACAGGACAGTGTTTTGTAAGTTTAGCTTGAATTCATTAAAACAATTTGAGAAAAAGAAAAAATCTTATTTCAATCAAAACTGTCAGTTCAGCTATAGCTTAGAGTGGTTCTGCTTACAGTTCCGTGAGCGATGGTGAGATAGCAGTCCTGCACAGTGCACTTCCTTTTCTGCCACATCTTTCTCAACCTGCAGAAAGCAGAAATCTGATTACAACACACAACCAAATCTCAGCACAGTTATCTTGACGCAGAGGGTATAAACATTTGTTTTCACATTTTCTATTATTAATTTGGATTTTTTTTCTTTATTTTTCCTATTGTAATACAGACACTAAAAACAGCCACAGCCTAACGGCTGACCAAGCCAAAGCTTAAACAGTACTATTTTCTAGAGCATGAAGCGACGAACAGTTCAATCCCTCCTAGATGGGACGCTCGTCCATCACAGGCTACCTTCACTGTATTTTTACTGGTACTCATTTATACTACTGGTTGGACAAAGTGCTTATGGTTAACACCTTGCCTAGTAGCCTAAGCACCGTGGGGACCTTGTTCTCGATCATGAACCCAGCACCCTAACCACTACACTAATGGCCCCACAAACAGACACAGGGTCAAATAATTGCCATCGTATGGAGTTAAGATAAATTGTAATGGACAGTTATTAATTCAGCTAAGAATCAACATAGAAATAACCAGATTTATTTACCCATCACTTTTCTTATAGAGGTAGCCTGATTTCTCAGTTCCATATTGCTTGTTTCCTTGAAGTTGGTGCATGCTGTACACAGTCTGTTTACATAAGGAGTCCTACACACACACACACACACACACACACACACACACACACACACACACACACATACACACACACACATACATACACACACATACATACACACATACATACACACACACACACACACACACACATACACACACACACACACACACACACACACACACACACACACACACACACACACACGTTAAACTAGCAACCTCTCATTCCCACCACATGCATATCTAGTGCTTCATTATTTATTTGGGTCATTATTTAAAAGACACGGCTGCAGTGAATTTCACTCCTCACGAAACCAGAATGACAGAGAGTTCAACAGTGACAGCGTGCCGTGTAATTTTATCATTAAACCAAAAGACACTAAAATGCATCATTAATGTTATATGAATATTAAAGAAGATACAATCTAGTTCAATACACAAGTCGATAAAAGCAAATTTTTAGAAAATGAATGCAGCCACTACTAATAGTCTAATTTCGACAAACGTACCACAGCACATACACAAAACCATGAATGTAAACTTACCCTTCTAGACTGAATGGGTGCATTGAGGAAAATAAAAAAGATTAGCAGGTAATTATATTTAAACTACAGAGTACCCTGTCTGTAACTGTAGAAGATGTGCACTCATAAACACTTTATTAGAAACAACAGTACAGTATACCAACACAGTCATATAATCCTTCGACATCTGTTCACGTGGCAGCACCACAGTTTATTGCATCATGCAGACACGAGCCAGCAGCTTCAGATAACGTTTACATCACAATTGTCACAGTTTGGAAAAAATATCACCAAAGTGATATTTACCGTAAGAAACTGGCTTCAGGTGGGTTGGTTAGAGCATTTCTGTAAAGCGTCTTTGATGAACAATCAATGCTTTTTTTTTTTTTGCCGTACAAATTTAGCTGTGCCACGACATGTATGTTCAGGTCAAGTGAATTTGAAAGCTGTGCAATTGCTTTCCTGTTTAAATTAAGTGTTGTACATCTATTGTGGAGAAAGAAGGTCAGGAATGTAAGTCAGAATATCAAATTATGATTGTTGCTCAAGAAAAAACTGATAATATTTGTTGTGATATTCAGTTGATGTAGGACTGCTCCATACATACGTTATATGATATACAGGGATCCTTCGCTACTTCGCGCTTCAATTCATGTGGCTTCAGTGCATCGCGGTTTAAAAAAATATATATATATATTCATCGAATTAAAAAATAAGGAAATTAAAGAAGGATAGGGGGAAAAGTTAGGAAAATGCCACAAAAACAAGGCCAATTATGCAAAAAAAAAAAAACTAAACCAACACAAAACAACCCAAAATCTCCCATCAAAACTACTTACATAATTTACATCTATGTGTGCACGGCATCTGTTTTTTTTTTTTTTTTAGAAAAGTTCAAGCTCTACTTCCCAACCAACTTTATTTCAGCTGTTGAAAAATAACATTTATGGAGTTATCAGTTCAGTTCATTTTCTGTACCTGATTAATCCTAATTTGGGTCGCGGGGAGGCTGGTGCCCATCCCAGCCAACTTCAGGTGAGGGCAGAGTACACCCTGGACAGCTCGCCAGGCCATCATAGGGCGGAAACACGTTGACGGCTTTGCAGCCTACTCTTGTCAAAAGTCAGCAATGGTTCTTTTACATGCCTCACACCATAGACAGTGAGAGACATGGACGGCCTTTGATAATCCAGTTAGCTCCACTGGGGGAGGGGCAGTAACAACCTTGTGGAGAGTGGGACTCAAACCCCCAACCTTTGGATCAGTGATCCAGCGCCCTATACCACTAGACCACCACTGCCCCTTATGGAGTTATTATTATTATTATTAGTAGTAGTAGTAATAATAATAATAATAATAATAATAATAATTTATATAAATAAATTATATTTACAATATAAACAATCTATGACCCACCCACCCTTCACCCCCATACCCCCACCCCGGTCCACGATAAAATTGTCCCGTTCCCGTTGTCGCGTTCACCCATATGTATGTGTGTCGTCTTCTCATCAATCCAATCTGTATGAGCGATTTCCTTTCGGCTTTTCCCTTTTTCAGGGGTCGCCACAGCGAATGATTTGCACGTTTTGATTTTGGCATAGGTTTTTACATCGTATGCCCTTCCTGACACAACCCTTTAAGCAAGGGACAGAAACACACTGACGACTTTGCAGCCTACTCTTTTACAAAAGTCAGCAATGGTTCTTTTACAGGCCTCTCACCATAGACAGTGAGAGACATGGCCCGCCTTTGATAACCCAGTTAGCTGCAATGGGGGGGGGGGGGGCAGTGACAACATTATGAGGACTCGAACTCCCGACCTTAGGATCAGCAATCCTGCGCCCTTATACCACTAGACCACCACTGCCCCTCAATCCCATCTGTATGTGTGTGTATTTATATTTTATTTACATCTTGTGTTTTTTTTAAATGTTTTTTTGTTATTATAAGCATTTTAAACAGAAAAGGAAAGAAAGTACATGTTTCTACATTTAAAAATATTATAAAGGGCAGTAAACAGTGTTTATTGAGACAAAGTCCAATCTAATGTGGTTTTGATGGGGAAGTAAATAATGTCAGGAAAAACTGTTGTTCAGCTTTATAAAGAAATGAACTGGAGGTTTTAATGCTTATAGTTGCTTTAAAGTTCTGAAGAAAATACAAGTCGCTTTCATTCCCTTTTTTTACTTTAAGTGTTTTGAGTATATAAGCATATAAGCATTCAAGTGCATGCAATATGTATTTATTGATATTATGTACACATATACATGTACGTATATGTCAGTCGGGGGGGGGGGGGGGTGAGGGGTGATACTACTTCACGGATTTTGAAGGTCGTGTGGGGATCTCGGTCCCAATTAACTGCGAAAAGTGAGGGATCCCTGTACAAACACTCAACTTATCACTGTCGTAAACATGTTGTTCCATGCACCTAGATATATCGGGAGAGCCCTTCAGTTGAACTTGGGGCAACCATCAGACTGTTGTTAGAAGACTGTACAGTGCTAAGCACATTCGATGACCCAAAGTATGGATGAAATAAGTACTGTATGTCTGTAATGATACAGCCATGAAACATTGCAGAGCATTGCACAACAGACCTTGACCTCACGGTGAGATTTACATATAAGGTGTAAATTTTTTAACGTGTTCAAAACTCCATGGTTAGGGTCTACGACATTTTTTTAGCAGTCAAGTTTCGTATGCCACACCCACAACTGTCTTCGGAATTTGCCCAATTTTCTGTCTTGGACCCGTTGTATACCTGCTATATGATGTATGTGACAGGAGCTTAACATCTGAGCTCCTGTTACTGTCACACAGCAGTCTCTACAATTTACTCTGAATGATGCAATAAAGAAAAAATGACCAGTGAGCAGCAGGTCTATGAACAAATCTAACTGTTGATAAGCTTTGTCCTGTCCTTGGTGACAAAAACAGCACAAACTATAAAGTTTCCCTTCAGGCTTTTTAAGTCAAACATGTAGGCATGATTGACCTTGAGCAGCTAAAGAGCAGATTACAGAGTGGAAATGGTCAATTTCTGAAAAGTGTAGCGTTTGGAATAAATTCTTCAGTGAGTATACAGTTAATGTTTTCCAACAGTTAGTGTTTCTTAATTACAATTTTGCCCTTCCTGTAGTTTTGCGCCTGAGGGTATTGATTGGTTTACATGCGAGTGCTTGAGTGCTTGGTTGGGTATACGTTATTCTTTTCCTGTTTTCAAGCAGTTGTCATTTAGGACTACAGTGCAAGAACGGATCTAACTGTCAACACCTGCAGGCATAAAAACACATTTTTATTCTTAATTGCACTGAAGACAGCACTTACCAGAATCTCATCTCACCAGATCAAAAACTGTTTTACATGCTCTAACTTCAAACATATAAAATTCAGTCTGAAACGGCTACATTAACAAAACACTTTTTTATAGCATCCTAAAGCGTTTGTTGAAGTTGTGACAAAACTAAATACAAAAATAGCAAAATATGCAGTGCAAGGTAGTAAGTAGCATTAGGAAATCTGAATATAGAATATTAATGCTCTGTTGAGTGAGACCAGGAAAGCGTATAAGTAATCACCTCCTTAAGTTCAGGCTGCAGGGCCTGTTTTAGCTGATCCCTGAGAGAAAACAGCTGCTTCTTCTCTTCATCTTGACTATGCTTTATCTGCACACACACATACACACACACGCACACACACACACACACACACACACACACACACACACACACACACACAGAGAGAGAGAGAGAGAGAGAGAGAAAGGGAGAGAGAGAGAGAGAAAGACAGCACAGTAAGTTTAGATGTATATAATATATTCTATTGTGTACATCTCACATAGGATGAGAACGTCTGTTGGATAAGCAAGATTTAATGATGGAGGACAAGCAAGCTCTAGATCGTATGCATTTTGAAAATTTGTAAATAACCCCATGGTTTTGCTGGTGGTGAAGCCTGACTGAGGGGGGGGGAATAATTATGAATACTGGTAACTGAATGAATTTTATGATAAACCAATAAAAAAAGATCCATGAGGAGAATTGACGAGAAGCATTTTTGTTCTATGTTCATGTTTTTCAGAACACACACCTCCGTGCAAAAACACACATCTCGCTGCAAATATTGCCAAGCAATCAAAACACTGCAAAACTTAAACATGAGCATTATCATAAAAAGAATCTGTTATCAATCACAGCAGGAAACTGCTGTCATTCATTTGGATTCATGGTTTTACACACAGTCATGCAATTACATATGCTGGGCAGCATGATGGTGTAGTGGCACGTCCATCTCATAACAAGAAGGTCCTGGGTTCGAGTCTCGGGCCCAGTGAGTTAATTACTGTATGCCATTACTGTACAATATAAATATCTTAAGATCCTCTCTATTTTTCTTCTCTATCGACAGTCAACACACATTCACACTCTCTTCCATCTTCTACCACATTCCTCAGTTCTTACTCTTTCACCGACTTCTCTCGGTAGTATTCAGTCAACTCCACCACTCTTCTTCTTTTCCTTTCGTCTGCTACCTTCAGGGGTCGCCACAGGAAATCATCTGCCTCCATCTCACCCGATTCTCTGCATTTTCTTCTCTTGCACCAATTATCTTCATGTCCTCCTTCACCACATCCATAAATCTCCTCTAGGCCTTCTGCCTGGTAGTTCCAACCTCAGCATCCTACTACCAATATATTCACTATCCCTCCTCTGTACATGTCCAAACCATCTCAATCTAGCCTCTCTGACTTTGTCTCCAAAACATCTTACATGTGCTGTCCCTCTGATGTACTCATTTTAGTCAACTCCTCCACTCGAATTCCAAATTAAACTCTTTTGCCTGTTTTGTATGAATGGAGAGTATCATTCGTTAGCCCCAGTTTGGTGAATAAATAACACTGAGTGCGAAATTAAAAAAAGACTCCGTAAAGAATGAAGAAAAAAACTAGAAATCACTAAAATTTCACACTGATCTTTGTGTTACCGAGGGTGATAGTTAAAGGGACTTTTGACCCTGCTGGCTCATGATTAGTAGAAAAAAATCCAATGAATGTTCTTTGCCATCTATCTGCATCTCTAAAGTAGAGAATAACAAAAGCTATAACGTAAGTTACACTAACTAGAATTGACATAAACATTCCTTGTATTGCCAAATTATATATTCATTATCTGGTGTTAGATTCATTGTTAATCTCTAATACAATCTTCTAGACATCACCAGGGGTTCTCAATACATGACATGTAGTACCCCACTCATGTGCATGAAGCCGCCAAACTGGCCACCTCAGTCTGAAATATGGACTATGACTGCAAGAAAATGTACATACCGTATTCGAAGTAATAAGCACCCTGCTCCAATAAGCGCCGCTCAGAAAACGTTTTTGATGTTACATCTAATAACCGCCCATGTGTACTGGGAGGAAAATCATAGATCAAACAACAATTTTATTCGATCAGTCTGTAACCGTAAAATGAAGCGTTCACCACCAGTAAAAGTGAGTTTATATGATATTTCAAGACCCCCTGCCACTGAAGAACGTCTATAATATTCATCAGTAACAACACAATCGATTGTTCTGCCGTACTTTAAAAAACAGGAAAATATTTTGCTGTGTTCTCTTGGTAAATGTCCAACAACCGATGAACCATTAGAAACCGCCACAACAAAACTATCCGATGCTCTGAATGAATAGAGCGATGAGCCAAATATGGACCTATCAGACAGTGATGAGTATTTTTCACCCGATTCTCCTGCTCACTATATTTATAAATTTAAGGACATTCCTGGACATGTACTTTCGTTTATGCTTGTGTCGATTGGTTCAACATGCCATGTGCTAAACTTGACATTAGTGTTGATTGGCTCAATTTTACTTCCAGGAAAATGTTTAAAGGAACAGCACCGGGAGGGAAAAGTAAGGTTTTTTTTTTTTTTTTAATTATGCTGTTTTCTGTTTATTTTCAGCATTCATGTAAGTAGTTTGGTTGATACCACAAAATGAATAACACAAATACCATTAAAACTCTTTTGTTGTTCTGTTATTATTCATGTTTTCCACATCGATGGTAATAAGCACTTACCATTCCACTTCACCGGTAACATTTTAATAAGCGCCCACCCACTCCAATTTTTAAAGCGTCCTGGGCACTTATTACATTGAATATGGTATAAAATAAAACCTAAAATGGAGTTGGGGTTCAGAACTCCACTAGCACATTCAAACCAAGTCTTAATGCTAGTGGCAGCTGCACAACAAGTTGTCCTGAATGTTGATAAGATAACCTACTCACCCACATTACCACACACATGCACACACAATACAACCACCTGATGTTGTTTATTAGAACTAAATTAGGGTACCATGCAATTGGCTCTAATACTTAAGGTTGACTAATATGACTTAATATGACTTATACTTGATACTTAATGACTAATACTTGACTAATATGACTTAATATGACTCAATCATATTTCTGCCTGTTGTTTAAGGAGTCTGCGCAAAAGAAAAAAAAATGGCTAGTTATTATACATAATCACACATTGCTTTTTAAAAGGGGGAACATTTAATAGGAAGTACAGAAATAGCTACCACAAATGAGCAGTAAACTTCTTGCTGATTTCAGCGTGAGTGTTTAGTGTGTGCAAATACTGGGCCTACAATTGGCTGCATCTACAATGCATTTCTCACTGTATGGGCATTTGAATAAAGAGGGGTTTTTATTTAAGTAAAAATGCACTCACAATGCTGAGTTGCCCAGAGAGTGTGTCAATGTACTGCTTCAGCTTCTCTGTGGCAGCCAAGCACTCCTGAAAGAAACTGACAAAGGAAACCAATGTAATTACCATCAGCACCAGTGTTACTGCAGCCCCATCTCTCTCTCTCTCCCTCCCACCTCACCACTTCCTTTCGCATCCTCATTCCACCATTTTCCTCATCTCTCTCTCTCTCTCTCTCTCTCTCTCTCTAGCTCTCTTGTACATATTTTCAAAATTACCAAACAATGAAAGATGACCTTAAACGGAAGCAGAAGATGGCAAAAAACCAACCAACAAAAAAAAAAACCAACACAGTAACACATTAACTTAGGTATTATCATCATTTCATATATAACACTCAGCACTTTTCTGACAGCACAGGAACAAATATGTATGCTAATGGACTTCAGTTCCAATGAGGACATGTCTTCCTGTATTCCATTTTTGTAGTGTGTATTTTGTGGGAAAGCTTTCACTCGTCATCTGCACTTTATAATGGAAATCCAATTACATTTTATCTGTTGGTAATATTTCTACACTATTTTTCCATGGGCTATACCATATGCAATGAATCTACACAAGATCTTTACCAGTCTAGGATGCTGTATTTTTGTGCCATGGAGATTAACTCTGCCCACAGACAAAGAAGCACTGCCACGGTCCTTGATAGCATTTTCAAATTTTTTTCTTCACCAAGACTGAGTGCTTGAGCCCCAATTTGGGTACAATTGGGAAGAAGTAAATGCCGTTTTCATGCAAGAGATCAATTTCCTGGTCCTCTTGAAAATAATGGGCTGAGCATTTTCAGATTTTTAAATAAATAAATACACACACACACACACACACACACACACACACACACACACACACACACACACGCACACACACACACACACATACAGACACACAGACAAACACACACATAAGCCCTGCATTGTAGAAGAGTTGGGGTTTTCACTCAAATGAGACCTTCATGTAAATTTTGGCAAGAAATATTTCTTAAAAATTCTAATTAAATTCAATATTAGGGGTCTACATATTTGGAGTATTAATGACCCTGAATATTGTTTTTATACACCACACATTACAAATAAAATAACACAAATGCACAGTGAGTGATTAAAAAATGTAGTTACAGATTTTTATTCTTGTTGAGTACTCACAATACCATGTCCACTTTTCCAAACTCTTCATACACTGTGCTTTCAAATACAAACACAAAAATACTAACAGCTTTAAAAGCTATTGGTGGTGAATTTGTATTACTAGTTCGTTAAAACATTATGTGTGACATCAGTGGTGCTATCAGGCAATGTTCGTCCTTGCTTCTCGTCAAGTATGTATGAGTGCTGCCACATTACTCTTACAACTAGACATGCACTACCACATGTTGCCTTCTTCATTCATCATTATTCCAGTTGTGGTAGTGATGCAATTTCATTGTTTTGTCCTTTTGGCTGAGCTACATGTAGAATGCATTATCGGATAGAGCTGAGCAATGTCGTCAGGAAAATGGCGTAGGGTAAAGTAGACGGTTGCACAAACAACAAGTGCAGAACTAGCAGGAAACATAACATAATATTGGCACAAAACAAACATTTCTTTCGAACGCATTTCTGTAGTCTGCAAAGACCACTTAAACCTGCCCTGCTATAGGCATGACCCCTGAACAGAACTACTCAGCACAAAGCTCAACCTTTAAGTGTAAAACTGAACGCTGTTCTACAGAATTCCTTCATAAAAAGTCATATGATGACAATAGATGGGAGAAGAGCCTCACCAAAAGGAATAAGTAAAAGGTAAGAGCCTTCAGTATACGGTGAGTGTTATCACTTAAAAGTATATAAATAAATTAAATAGACCTGTAATAATCATAATTATTAGTATTAGTGCAGGGTTATTTTTATTGTGAAAATGTAGCATATTTCAATCAGTTGTGCTTTTACATAACTTCATTAGATTCCGACCTGAAAGCAAACTATTTTGAACAGAGCGTGTTAATATCTGGAAAAATGGTTGTTGTTGTATATAATTTTGTTGTACATTTACTGAGAGAGGTATTCATAAATTTTTGGGGATGTGATGATTAAATGCATGTTGTGTTACAGCAATTCAAAAGTGCATATTAAGTGTTTTGCTGCAGTTCATATGGTATTGAGTGTTAAAATGCCTATAAAAATCTTAAATACGGTAGTAATCTACACTGTATAAAAAGACTAAAAGCTAAAATTAGGAATTTGTGTGCCTAGTAGTGAGGTTATGATTAGCATACACAGGGTCAGAGGTTCTGATATAACAGATGGCTTATAAGCATAAAGTGTGATAACTGTAGCGTTTGTAAAAGCATCTAACTCGTAATTTCAATGGTTTCGAAGTTAAATAAAGTGATTACATATTCACACAGCTGTTTTGTAGCACTGACTTGTACACACTCATGTAAACATTACACAGTAAGTGCTTTGTGTCTTTACAACCAGTTGCAAAGATTGTGGAGTTTTAAGTACTGTACAGTAATTGCCTGATGAAGACAGGGGTCATAGTGTCCTAACATCACAAGAGCTCTGTGAAATGAAAACGTACAAATTTCAGTAATGTAAGGGTCAAAATCAGAAGCAAGATTCATCGCCTTACTTGCCCTGGGAGTAGTAATGCTTGATAAAGTTCTGGAGCAGATCCACACCTTTCTTGCTCTTAATTTCATTCACTTTAATAAGGTACTGTGTAAGAGGACAAAAAAAAAAAAGAAACATAATAAACTCTGTTTAATGATGCATCAATATTGAACAGGGAATCTAATACAGCAATTCAAAATACTTTAGTTGGGGTGTGGGTGTGTGTGAGTGAGAGAGAGATAGAGAGAGAGAGAAAAAACAGTGAAAAAGTGACTGAGAGAAAGGGCAAGAGAGGGATTAAGAGAAAACCAGAGAGAAAGACAGATATAGAACAAGAGAGAGAGTGATTGAGAGTGAGAGAGAAACAGAAAGACAGAGATTGTAAGAGAGATTGAGAGAGAAATAGAGATAGTGATTGAGAGAGTTGGCGAGATCATAAGAGACAGATTGAGAGGGAAATTGATGGATGGAGACAGAGAGCGTAAGAAAGAGAGAGCAATCACCTCACACATCTGCAGTTGAAACATCCTTCGTTCCTTTTCGAGCTCCTCAGCAATCTCTCCACCACTTACTTCTGTCCGCACCATACCGTACTGTTTAGCAAGTTCTCTCTTCTCCTTCTCGATCTTATTACTTCAAAGAGAAAAGGCATGTTTTGTACACTGTATATTTTAACATGTTTATGCAAGATTCTTCAGATATAGTGGGGAAAAACATTTTTTAACAAATATGTAACAACATTTTTTCAGTAATGATGAAATAGGAAGTGAATGTCCAAATCATAAGACTAAATGAAAGACCTTAAAAAACTAGCGTGGGAGTGCCATGCAATTAGGGCTTATGAAAACATATAAAATATAAAATACATGCTGGCAGTAGTGGCTTGGTGGTAAGATGCTGGATTACCGATCCTAAGGTTGGGGCTTCAAGATCCACTGTCAATGGTTGTCACTGCTGTCCCCACAGTGCAGATAACTGGGTTATCAAAGGCTGGCCATGTTTCTCACTGTCTATGGTGAGAGGCTATAAAAGAGCCATTGCTAACTTTTGTCAAGAGTAGATGCATAGCCATCAGGGTGTTTCTGCCCTGCCTTGCGATGGCCTGGCAAGCTGTACAGGGTATACTCTGCCCTTACCCAGGGTAAGATGAGATGGGCGCCAGCCTCTCCACGACCATAATTGGGATTAAGCGGTTCAGAAACTGAATGAATGAAAAAAATACATGCAGTACATAGGTAGAATGTGTTAGATAAATTTATTGCATAATTTATCCACATAGTATTAAACCTGCAAATTAAAAAGTACAAATGTTTGTTAATTAATTACTTAATTAATTAATTAATGATTATTGTTATTATTATTATTATTATTATTATTATTATTATTATTATTAATAATAATAATAATATAATATAATAACAATAATAATCAGAATAACGTATTTGACATGAGAAGCACCCAGGGTGCTTTAAAAAATTGGAAATCGGTGGGCGCTTATTAAAATGTTCCCAGCGGAGTGGAGTGGTAAGTGCTCATTACCATCAAGGTGGAAAACATGAATAATAACAGAACAATAAAAGAGTTTTACTGGTATATGTGTTATTCATTTTGTGGTATCAACCAAACTACTTACATGAAAGCTGAAAATAAACAGAAAATAGCATAATTTAAAAAAAGACCCCTTACTTTTCCCTCCCGGTGCTGTTCCTTTTTCAAGGAATTAAAATCGAGCAAATCAAAACACATGTGAATTTTAGCACATGGAACGTTGAACCAATCAACACGAACATAAACAAAAGCACATGCCCAGGAACGTTTTTAAATTTATGAAGATAATGAGCAGGAGAATCGGGTGAAAAATACTCGTCTCATCGTCTCAAATACTGGCTCATCGCTCCATTCATTCAGAGCCCCCCATAGTTTTGCTGAAGCAGTTTCTAATGGTTCATCTGTTGTTGGACATTTACCAAGAGAACACAACAAAATATTTTCCTGTTTTTTAAAGCAAGATGAAACAATCAAATGTGTTGTTACTGATGAATATTATAGACATTCCCCAGTGGCAGGGGGTCTTGAAATACCATGTAAACTCAGTTTTACAGGCAGCAAATGCTTCATTTTATGGTTACAGAGACTGATCGAATAAAATTGGTAAGTTTGATCTACGATTTTGCTCCCAGTACACACAGGTGGTTATTAGATGCAAGATCAAAAACATCGGGTGGGGGTGGGGGTGGGGGGCACGTATTGGAGTAGGATGCTTATTATGTTGAATATGGTAATAATAATAATAATGATGGTAATAATTTGTATTTTTACTGCTCTCAGATGTTTTACAGAAGGCTACTGCAGACAGAAAGACTAACATAAAGCAGTTATGTAGCACCTGCCATGTACCTTATGATAATGAGGTACCTGTGTTATTTTGCACAACCAGAATCCACAGAATGAGAAATGAATATGTGAAAGTGAAAGCAGGGGTTGAAGTGTTTTTGGGAAAAGTGAGATTGAGATGGATTGGTTTGATGTTCCGAGGAGGGATAGGGCTGTATTGGTAGAAGAATGTTGAGAATTGAACTGCATGGTTGGAGAAGCCGAAGCTGAAAGAAGAGATTTATGGATGTGTTGAGGGAGGACGTGCTGGTAATTGATGTGTCAGAGAAAGCTGATGATGGTCCACCGTGACGATCCCTAACTAGAGCAGCCGAATGAAGATGATAATTATTGATCTTCTAAACTGGCCACTCATGCAAATATGCACTAAATGATCTATAATTAGTATTTTATTTTATGGGTCTTGCACTTGATTAGCACTTGGTGAAAGATATTCTATATCTCAGAAGCTGTTGAAAACCTAAAACAGGCAGTTATTGCACCGTTCTTAGGAAAACAGTTATATTTTTATCTTTGTTTGGAAAGCATATGTACAATGATACTGCTGTCTCATAAATCATGATGATGCACTCCTCACTCCTCTAGTTCATTAAAATCTTGGAAAAGAGTTTTGGACACCAGAACTGTAAGTAATATTGCATTGCCAGTATCTCAAAACATTAAACTTAAATAAAGCAGAGCTGTGATCACTCACAATTTATTCTCATAATCCCTCCATGCCTTCTCAAATGGTTTCTTCAGATCCTGAGGGAAAAGAAGTTAGAATTAGAGGGAATTTCTTTTTAGCTGATGAAAAAAACAAGCAAGCCGGGCTTCTCAGTGGCAGCTCAACAAAGTGCACGACTATTAACCAGGAGATCGCAAGTTTGAATCCAGGTTCATGCAACAGCCATCTGTAACCGGGAGTTCATAGGAGCTAATTGGCCGAATTCTCAGAGGAGGGAGGACCATCGGCGTATGTGATATCATTTGTATGAGGGGCAGATAGTGCTTTCCCTCAAAGCATGTTTAAGGTAAAGTCCATTGGATTTTTACACCCAAGCCATAGTGGCTCATTGGACCGGTGCTTAGCCCGGTTTCGATAGCGTAAAGCTACCAGGAGTTCAACTCCTCCTGGATGGGATACTAGTTCATCGCAGGTTACCTTCCCAGTATATTTTTACTGGTGCTGTACCCATTTATACTGCTGGGTGAACAAAGGCACACTAGTGGTTAAGACCTTGCCCAGGGGTCTTAGCACAGTGGGGGTCTAATTGGGACTTGAACATACAACCTCCCGATCATGAATGCAGCACCCTATCCACTACACCACCAGCTCCACAATAAAATATGTTAAACTGGCCCCAAATACGCATGCAATATGCATGAGGCGGGTGGTTAGTGCTGCATATCATGGAGGGGTCGTGTGTATGCTTTCGCCCCTCTCTGGTCAGTCATGGTCGTGTGCTAGGGAAGGCAATACCTGATGGGTGGTTATTGGATACAACTAAAATTAGAGGGGAAACAGGAAGAAAGATAAAAAAACAAGCAAGCTATACTTGTAGGTGAAAAGTGTAAAGTTTCCTGGAGATAAAATGAGTAAGAACCCTTGAAATGGAACTTGTCCTCTTATGGATAACACCAGTGAGTTCTATATGCATATGCCATGAAGCTATACAGCGCTATATATGTTGAAAAAACTGATCTTTGATATTTGATCTATACCCTGTACTTTATTTTTCCTTATAGGCCAATCAACTACTGTCTGAGTGGCGGCAGAGTGGCATAGTGGTTAGCACTTCCACTTCTCACGTCATGGGTTTGACCTCCATACACGGTAAGGGTGTTTCTATGTAAAGTTTGTTCATCCTTGTTTTCTCCAGATACTCCGGCTTCCTTTCACAATACAAAGACATGCACATTCGGCTTTTGCCTGACCTGCCCCTAGGAGTGATTGTGGTTGTGTGTGTGTATTGGCCTGTGATGGTCTGACAAGCTGTTCAGAGTTTACCCTGCCTTTGCCCGGGGTTGGCTGGGATAGACTCCAGCCTCCCTATGACCCTAATAAAGGACACCATCCAGAAAATGACAAGACTAAGGACATTAGAGGATATTTAGTTTGTCAACAAAAATAAACAAAACCTAGAAATGTATTTCAGAAAAAGATCAATTTTTAAATTGTAGCCTTTATACATACAATATATCTTACTATAAACAAAAACAGGTATAGAATGTCCGAGACCAAACCCACAGCAATCAACTTTTTAAACTTACACCTTTGACCTCTTTCAAATCCCCTTTCACCAATGAGTCAAGGAAGAAGTTGATATTGTGGAGCAGACTATTTAACTGTGGAAGAAAAGAAAAGAAAAGAAAAAAGAATCATCACAAGGTTATTTAAATAAGGCCTTAAAACGTCATTTTAGTTCATAACACCACAAACAACAGACTGACCACAGCACATCACATCACAGTCCAGAGGGTGTTCTCTTGTTCAGTGACTCACCAAGTTCTTCAGTGGTGTCAGCAGCTCTTTGGAGAATTCAGCAAACTTATTAAAGGCAGACGCCATTTCCTGTTCTCCGTTGTTATATAAATTGAAAGCTAGCTTCTCCAAGGAGATGATAACCTGCTCCAAATGTGATATATTTTCTTGAAAGAAATAAAATGTAAATTTATATGGGTTTGAGTAAAAATTATTTTAAAAAGTACTTTTGCAAAGAGACACTATTTCTTATACAACAACAACATGGAAGCCAAAATTCAAAAGTAGATGATTTTATTATTTCACAGCGGAGCACCATACATATGAGAAGTCACTATAAGATCGATCTGATTTCTTCTGTTGCGTCCATTCGTCTGTATGTGTACATGTGGGCATAGAATTTTTAATAGAATTTTGCATGTGGGTATAGAACCATCATAATGGGAATAAATGGTAAACTCTCATACTCTTAACCCTCCAAAACCGGTACTAGTTTCAAGCTATAAAATAAAATCCACTTTTTTAATAGAATAACGTACACCTTTTAAAAATATAAACCGAATTATAATTTTTTTTTTTTACAACAAACAATTTTTTAGCTGGCACAATAAACAATTACTGCCATGCAATGCATTACTCATTTTTTGCCTTGAGGATGTTAATGGAGAAGTACAGAGAAGGTCAGACGGAGCTGCATTGTGCCTTTGTGGATCTGGAGAAAGCATATGACAGGGTGCCGAGAGAAGAACTGTGGTATTGCATGAGGAAGTCTGGAGTGGCAGAGAAGTATGTTAGAGTGGTGCAGGACATGTATGAGAGATGTAAGACAGTGGTGAGGTGTGCTGTCGGTGTGACAGAAGAGTTCAAGGTGGAGGTGGGACTGCATCAAGGGTCAGCTCTCAGCCCCTTCTTGTTCGCTATGGTGATGGACAGGCTGACAGACGAGGTTAGACAAGATTCCCCATGGACTATGATGTTTGCAGATGACATTGTAATCTGTAGTGAGAGCAGAGAACAAGTGCAGGAAAATCTAGAGAGGTGGAGGTATGCCCTGGAAAGGAGGGGAATGAAGATTAGCCTCAGTAAGACAGAATACATGTGCATGAATGCCAAGGACCAAAGAGGAACGGTGAGATTACAGGGAGCAGAGATAAGAAAGGTGGAGGATTTTAAGTACTTAGGCTCAACAATCCAGAGCAATGGAGAGTGTGGAAAAGAGGTGAAGAAGCGTGTGCAGGCAGGTTGGAATGGTTGGAGAAAAGTGTCCGTGTGATGTGTGATAGGAGGGTATCGGCAAAAATGAAAGGAAAAGTGTACAAGACGGTGTTGAGGCCAACAATGCTGTATGGGTTAGAAACAGTGGCCCTGGGGAAAAGACAGGAGGCAGAGTTGGAGGTAGCAGAGATGAAAATGTTGAGGTTCTCTTTGGGAGTAACGAGGATGGATAGGATTAGGAATGAGCACGTCAGAGGGACAGCACATGTCAGACGTTTTGGAGACAAAGTCAGAGAGGCTAGATTGAGATGGTTTGGACATGTACAGAGGAGGGATAGTGAGTATATTGGTAATAGGATGCTGAGGCTGGAACTACCAGGCAAAAGGCCTAGAGGAAGACCAAAGAGACGATTCATGGATGTGGTAAAGGAGGACATGAAGGTCGTTGGTGTAAGAGAAGATGATGCAAAGGATAGGGTGAGATGGAGGCAGATGATTCGCTGTGGCGACCCCTGAAGGGAAAAGCCGAAAGGAAAAGAAGAAGAAGAAGAAGAATGCATTACTCATTTGAACAAAAAGGTTTTTAACCCAGACTGAAGAATCACATGATGGATCTGGCATGGATGACATGCTTACGGAAATAAACCTGAGCAGTAGTGGCTAATTATGAAAGGTTCTGGGTTACTGATCCAAAGGTTGTGGCCCACTACCACAATGCTGCCAAGGTTGGGCACTTGAGCAATCCCCTTAACTCTCAATTGCCCAATTGTATATAAATGACAAAAGTAAGTCTCTCTGGATAAAGGTGTCTGCCGTCTGCCAAATTTTCATTTAAAAAATGAAAGGATTCCATTAAAGAAATCTGACATCAATAGTATAGCACTTCAAAAAAATAAATTAATAAAAAAAATATATATATATATATATATACACACACACACACATACACACATACATACATACACACACACACACACACACACACACACACACACACACACACACACACACACACACACACACGGTATTTCAAGACCCCCTGCCACTGGGGAATGTCTGCTATGCTTTAAAAAACAGGAAAACATTTTGCTGTGTTCTCTTGGTAAATTTCTAACAACCGATGAACCATTAGAAACTGTTAAAGCAAAACTATGGGATGCTCTGAATGAATGGAGTGATGAGTCAGATATGGACCTACCAGAAAGTGATGACAAGTATTTTCACCTGATTCTTCTGCTCACTAACTTCATAAATTCTAAGATGTTTCTGGCCATCTTCTTCTTGTCTTCTTGTCCCTTCGGCTTTTCCCTTCAGGGGTCGCCACAGCGAATCATCTGCCTCCATCTCACTCTATCCTCTGCATCATTTTCTCTTACACCAACTGCCTTCATGTGCTCCTTCACCACATCCATGAATCGTCTCTTTGGTCTTCCTCTAGGCCTTCTGCCTGGTAGTTCCAACCTCAACATCCTACTACCAATATACTCACTATCCCTCCTCTGTACATGTCCAAACCATCTCAAACTAGCCTCCCTGACTTTGTCTCCAAAACATCTTACATGTGCTGTCCCTCTGATGTGCTCATTCCTGATCCTATCCATCCTCGTTACTCCCAAAGAAAACCTCAACATTTTCATCTCTGCTACCTCCATTGTAGCAGATGTAGACTTCCTCATGCAATACCACAGTGGTGCTTCTTCACCTCTTTTCCACACTCTCCATTGCTCTGGATTGTTGAGCCTAAGTACGTAAAATCCTCCACCTTCCTTATCTCTGCTCCTTGTAACCTCACCGTTCCTGTTGGGTCCTTGGCATTCATACACATGTATTCTGTCTTACTGAGGCTAACCTTCCTTCCCCTCCTTTCCAGGGCATACTTCCACCTCTTTAGGTTTTCTTGCACTTGTTCTCTGCTCTTACTGCAGATCACAATGTCATCTGCAAACATCATTGTCCATGGAGATTCTTGCCTAACCTCGTCTGTCAGCCTGTCCATCACCATAGCAAACAAGAAGGGGCTCAGAGCTGACCCTTGATGCAGTCCCACCTCCACCTTGAACTCTTCTGTCACACCGACAGCACACCTCACCACTGTCTTACATCTCTCATACATGTCCTGTACCACTCTAACATACTTCTCTGCCACTCCAGACTTCCTCATGCAATACCACAGTTCCTCTCTCGGTACCCTGTCATATGCTTTCTCCAGATCCACAAAGGCACAATGCAGCTCCTTCTGACCTTCTCTGTATTTCTCTATTAACATCCTCAAGGCAAACACTGCATCTGTGGAGCTCTTTCTTGGCATGAAACCAAACTGTTGTTCACAAATGCTGACCTCTGCCCTTAGTCTTGCTTCCACTATTCTTTCCCATAACTTCATCATATGGCTCATCAACTTTATCCCTCTGTAGTTGCTACAACTCTGCACATTTCGCTTGTTCTTAAAAATGGGCACCAGCACACTTCTCCTCCATTCCTCTGGCATCCTCTCACTCTCTAAGACCTTGTTGAATGTTCTTGTCAGGAAATCTACTGCTTCCTCTCCTAGACACTTCCATACCTCCACCGGTATGTCATCAGGGCCAACTGCCTTTCCATTCTTCATCCTCTTCAATGCCCTCCTCACTTCACCCTTACTAATCTTTGCGACTTCCTGCTCCTCAACAGTCACCTCTTCTACTCTTTTTTTTCTCTCATTTTCCTCACTCATCAGCTCTTCAAAGTACTCTTTCCATCTTCCCAGCACACTTCTGTCAACATTTCCCTCTCTGTCCTTAATCACTCTAACTTGCTGCACATCCTTCCCATCTCTATTTCTCTGCTGTGCCAACCTGTATAAATCATTTTCTCCCTCTTTACTTTCCAACCGAGCATACAAGTCATCATATGCCCTCTGTTTGGCCTTTGACACCGCTACCTTTGCCTTACGCTGTGTCTCCCTGTACTCCTGTTTACTCCCTTCGGTCCTCTCTTTCAGGCCATGCGCTTTTGTTTATGTTCGTGTTGATTGGTTCCTTTAACATTCTCTATGATGCGATCTTTCTGCTTGTAAATAGTTCCGATGGTCGCCAGATGGTCACTTTACATGAAGCTGAGCCAAGTCACTTTACATGAATCTTAAAACAGCCAATCAACGCTTACAATATGTGAGGCGCTCAACACCGAAAGTAGTTTACTCATTTTGTGCTTGAGACAAAGCGCGGGTTATGAGGACTTCCCGTCTTTCAAGTGAGCAAGGGCGCCATTGAATACTGGTTTAGTATTCAGCCTGCACTGATGTAAATCACCAGCAGAGCGGACAGTTCTCTTTCTTTTCTGGATTTGGGTTTTCATTCATTTTACAACTCTCTGCTTAACTGAGTATGCATGGTAGATTGCGTCGATCCGAGCAGATAGTTAATTCATCTCTGTGTATGAGACTTGCACCCATGCTAGTAGGCTTACGCTTCTGACCAACCATATTTGCTTAGGGTTACAAAAGTCTGCAAAACAGTGTAAACAAAAAGATCACAGATATATATATATATAGATATATAAATTGATGTATATATAACTGAACTGGGAAGGAGGGGCACGTTCAGTCTGTCGTTTGTAAACAATGGACGCAGCGTCATTACGTCATTACGTCAGCGTACTACGTAGGTACATCTAAACTCAAAATTCGACGATTTTTTTTGAAAAACCAGATGAACGTGAGTCGGGGAGCGTCTGTATATATATGTATATATATATATACACATATATATATATATATATATATATATATATATATGTATGTATGTATGTATGTATGTGAGAGGAGCAGTCATAATGTGATGGATACATGACATAATGTCATTGACATTGCCATTAAATGATTTATCCTTGAAACCTTTTATCAGGAGAAGATGATTTTTTCCAGAGTGCCGCTTTTAGGCACTGCCTAAATCTTTATATTAAATCTTCCTAAAAAGAACCACTGCTATAATGTAATGCAGTCGTGCTTAATAGTGTGTTAAGCTATTAATATAGTTTTCTTTATGCTTAATACAGTATTAACAAAAATAGACTGTCGACAGCAGGCAGCAGAGACATTCTTTCCAGAGAATCAAATTTCTGTCTGAAAGATTTGGGTGTGGCATTTTATCCCAGTATTTTGCTGACTGTGGTTTGTTTTGTGTTTCCTGTTCTGAGAAAATGCTCTTTCATCTTCTGTCTATAAAGCAGTTTAAGATGAAGGCTAAATCGAGCCATTATCTGTCATTATGAAACTGGATCAATGCTACCTTGACCAGAGGCGTGCTTGGCTTTAGAAGCTTTCTTCATTTTCTGCAACACTGTACGGTCACAATCCAAAACCTGGAAAAGAAATACATTTCCACTGTAACAGGTGAGTTTACTCATAACATCTAAACATGGATAATAGATCAGATGTTTGACAACACATTAATACATGCCTTAAAACCTTGTATGGCTCATTTTTCAAAATTGACAACTTATCCTGTGTTGGTAATTTTAGCAAGGTCCTCCAACTTCATAATATAAAAACGTACTATTCAACCGCTCCAATGCAGCTAACTTGGTTATCAAAGGCTGGCCAAGTCTCTCACTGTCTGTGGTGAGAGACTGTAAAAGAACCATTGCTGTCTTTCATCAAAAGTAGGCTGCTTAGCCTTCAGCGTGTCTCTGCCCTGCGATGGGCTGGTAAGCTGTCCAGGGTGTACTCTGCCCTCACCCAGAGTCGGCTGAGAAGGGTGGCAGCCTCCACATGACCCTAATTAGAATTAAGCAGTTCAGAAAATGAATCAATGGATGAGGAGCCAACCGAAGCACCAATCCAAAACATTTGCAACCCATAAATTACTAACTAACACAGCCGGTACTGACTTGATAACATCCTACCAAACAATGCCAAACAGTGAGACACATGACCGATGAAGATTAATATATGAATTAAAAAAAATATATAAAAAAAAATTATATATATATATATATATATATATATATATATATATATATATATATATTAGAGATATTAGACGTGTGACGATAAATCGATTTACTAATAAATCGATCTATTTTCAAACGCGATTCTAAAATCGATTTATTTTGTGTTTTTACGATTTTTTATCGATTCATGTAAAGCAACAAACAATTCACAAAAAGCTATAAAATAACGCTGAAATGACATCTTATAATTGTCAATGAGTGCCGCCATTTTCCTCCGTTGCTATGGAAATCTCGCAAGGAATGAGATTTCGCAAAAATATGTATCTATGTACTATGTATCTATTACATGCGCTAAAATATGCTTCTTAAACACATTCTATAGACAGTCTTACTCATTAATTCAGTATTAATGTAGTAAAATGTAGTAATGATTAAGAAAAACTTATTTTTTTACTGTGATATTTATGGATAATAAAATATAAACATTATACAACATACATATAAAAACACCTTTCAATGCATTCTCTTTGAAAAACATACAGCACTGTAGTTTTCAAAAATGCCCACTAGAGGAACATATTGCATTAGGCATGAGATGACTGAATTGAGATATTAACTGCATTAAGTCTGAGCAGCTCAGCCATGCCCCTCAGCCGGAGCAAGTACAAAACAGAATTTTAGAGTGAGAAAGTTAGAGAGCATTACAAACCAAAGAAGTGGTGATGTGATGTGAGTTAATCCTCTGAGTCAGAGGTGAGTGTGCTTTTGTTTATTGGGAGTAAATGAGAATAGTGAATTCAGGTGTGTGCTACTGAGCAACTCAGCCACGCCCCTCAGCTGAAGAGGAGAGTAAACAGTTTGAGGCACAGCACCAAAATCAAAGTCCCCCAAAACACAGACCAGCACAAAAAGGACATAAAAGAACAAGAAATGTAATAAATTGGATAAACAAAACAAAATGAAAAACATGCTACACCACAGTAAATAAAATATAACACACAAACATTTTAAACATTACCTTAGGTCATGTACTGGAATAATAATTGAAAAAGACTTTAATAGTGGAGTGTTTTACAACAGTTCAGATGATTACTCCTCTTCAGGGACTTCAGAAGAAACTTTCGTTTTCCTCCGGACAAAGTCTTATTTGTTCGAAAGAGACATCCAACGTCATTACCTTTTTCTGGTGCTTAGCAGGCGTTTGAATGACATCATAGAACTTAACTGGTAATTAAAACACACTAAAAAAAGGCTCATTGCCAACTTGTGCGCGAATGAGGAAAAAGGGGCGTTACATCATCTCAACCAATCAGCAGGAAAGAGGACAGCCATTGGCTGAATTTGAATCACGTGCGAGTTGCTCGGTAGTCCGCGAATACTCAAACTGCAATCATGGGTAAGACTGCCAACCTGACTGCTGTCCAGAAGGCCATCATTGACACCCACAAGCAAGAGGGTAAGACACAGAAAGAAATCTCTGAGCGAATAGGCTGTTCCCAGAGTGCTGTATCAAGGCACCTAGTGGGACGTCTGTGAGAAGGAAAAAGTGAAAGAAGGGCAGATTCCAGAACTTGGGGGACCTGTGGAAGCAGTGGACTGAGTCCAGAGTAGAAACAGCCAGAGCCACCGTGCACAGGTGTGTGCAGGAAATGGGCTACAGGTGCCGCATTCCCCATGTCAAGCCACTTTTGAACCAGAAACAGTGGCAGAAGCGCCTGACTTGGGCTACAGAGAAGCAGCACTGGACTGTTGCTCAGTGGTCCAAAGTACTGTACTTTTTTCGGATGAAAGCAAATTTTGCATGTCATTCGGAAATCGAGGTGCCAGAGTCTGGATGAAGACTGGGGAGAAGGAAATGCCAAAATGCCTGCAGTCCAGTGTCAAGTACCCACAGTCAGTGATGGTCTGAGGTGCCATGTCAGCTGCTGGTGTTGGTCCACTGTGTTTTATCAAGGGCAGGGTCAATGCAGCTCGCTATCAGGAGATTTTGGAGCACTTCATGCTTCCATCTGCTGAAAGGCTTTATGAAGATGAAGATTTCATTTTTCAGCACGACCTGGCACCTGCTCACAGTGCCAAAACCACTGGGAAATGGTTTACTGACCATGGTATTACTGTGCTCAATTGGCCTGCCAACTCTCCTGACCTGAACCCCATAGAGAATCTGTGGGATATTGTGAAGAGAATGTTGAGAGACACCAGACCCAACACTGTGGATGAGCTTAAGGCCGCTATCGAAGCATCCTGGGCCTCCGTAACACCTCAGCAGTGCCACAGGCTGATTGTCTCCATGCTACGCCTCATTGAAGCAGTCATTTCTGCAAAAGGATTCCCGACCAAGTATTGAGTGCATAACTGAACATAATTATTTGAAGGTTGACGTTTTTTGTATTAAAAGCACTTTTTTATTGGTCTGATGAAATATGCTAATTTTTTGAGATAGGAATTTTGGGTTTTCATGAGCTGTATGCCAAAATCATCAGTATTAAAACAATAAAATACCTGAAATATTTCAGTTGGTGTGCAATTAATCTAAAATATATGAAAGTTTAATTTTTATCAGTACATTACAGAAAATAATGAACTTTATCACAATATGCTATTTTTTTGAGAAGGACTAGTATGTGTGTATATATATATATATATATATATATATATATATATATATATATATATATATACACACACACACACACACACACACACACACACACACACACACATACATACACACACAGAGACACACACAGACACAGTTGTGTTAAAAATAATAACTATCAGACATCACTAACCTGATCAATCAGTTTTTGGTACAAATGATATTTCTACATTGCACATAAATTACTATCAGGTGTAGTAGAGTAACAGAATACAACAGACCCAACAGTCATGAGCCGCACGCTCCTGATTCTGAGTAATTTAATCACTAATTGAAAGGGGCGTGTTCAAAATAATAGCAGTGTGAAATTCCATTAGTGACATCATTCGTTTTTTGAAAAACAGGGGCCAATTATTGTCCTTATTTAAGGAAGAAATGCAGCAAATGTTGAACATGCTGGTTATAGAACAGTTCTCTCTGAATTTCTGAGGAAAATGGGTCGTTCCAGGCTTTGTTCAGAACAACCGCGTACCTTAAGTAAAAAGTTGATTGGAATTGGGAAAACATACAAAGAAGTGCTGCTCATCTAAAATGATCACAAATGCTATAAACAGAAACTAAAACATGACAGATGTGGAAGAAAGAGAATAATTACCATTCGAATGGATCGAAGAACAGCCCAAATGGCAAGGACTCCGCCTACAATCAGCTCCAGGAAGATCAAAGAAAGTCTAAAGTTACCTGTGAGTCCTATTATAATTAGAAGACGCCTGTGTGAAGCCAAAATATTGGGGGAAAGCCCCTGCAAAGTTCCACTATTGAAAAAATACCTGCTGAAGAGGTTACAATTTGTCAAAGAGCACATTGACTGGCCTAAAGAGAAACGACACAACAGTTTAAGTAAGATTGTTCGTTTTGGGTCTAGTGGCCCCACTAGATGTCCCCCAAACACTGAATTCAAGCCACAGTACACTATGAATACAGTGAAACATGTGCATCATGATATGGGGATGTTTCCCATACTACGGTATCGGGCCTGATTATTACATGCCAGGGATCATGGACCAGTTTGAATACATTAGAATACTTGAAGAGGTCGTGAGGCTTATGCTGAAGAGGAAATGCCCTTGAAATGGAGGTTTCAACAAAACGACAACCCCAAGCACACCAGTAAACGGCAACAACTTGGTTCCATACCAACAAGATTGATGTTATTGAGCAGCAGCCCAATCCCGGGACCTTCATCCAATATAAAACTTGTGGGATGATGTCAAAAATGCATCTTCTGAGGCAAACCCAAAAAATACAGAAGAACCGTGGAACATGGTCCAATCATTCTGGGCTGGAACACCTACTCAGGTGCCAGAAGTTGGTTGACTCCATACAACACAGACCTGCAACGGTTCTCAGAAACAGTGATTATACAAATAAATATTAGTTCAGTGATTCAAAGGAAAACAAAATATTACACCAATTCAGTTTATACAGTGACTGTTTGGGTTTGTAAAGAAGAAAGCAGACACTACTATTGTTTTTTTTTTTTAACCCTCTAATATTCACTTTTATTCGATTTCTTTAAAGGAATAACACAAATTTGATATTTCTACTACAAAAATAGAATGTACAGTTGCTCTGAATTTCAATACATTATGCACTAATGTGTATATCAATGCAAGGGTAAATAAGAATTAATTTGATTTCATTTAATTGCAAAAGCACACGTTAAGCCTCCTAATGTAGTTTTGAATCTTTGCTGACGTGACTCTCTCTTTACAAGGGTTCCGGGTACACCCTAAAGACGTTGGCAGGCTATTGCAGAGCTCGAACAGACACAAACAATCATTCACATTCACAATGACACCTATGGGAAATATAGAGTTGTGGTTTCACCTAATGTGCATTTCTTTGCACTGTGTGAGGAAACCGAGAGCTTCCAGAGGAACGAATGTAACCACTGGGAGAACACGTAACACTACTTCAGAAATAATCATTTAAATGGTAGAATTGTGTTAGAGTTTGGTATTACAGGACTCACACAAAATTACTTTGTCAACTAATGGGTTGTTTTAGAATTGTCAGCACAAAGTTTTGCAATGTAACTCCATTTCCCATCTCACTCTACCACCATTAATTATGCATCTTTCGATTACAATAATAATGTCTGGCAACCCATGTGCAGGATTTCATGGCAAATATGTCCAGAACATGTGAATGTTTTCTCACGTTTATTCATTCATTGTCTGTTCTACTTATCCATTTCACAGCTCGGGTAAGCTGGAGTCAACCACAGTTGACATTGGGAAATAGGTGGTGTACTTCCTGGACAGGTC
Organism: Plotosus lineatus; assembly: GCA_024760905.1. Taxonomy (NCBI): domain Eukaryota; kingdom Metazoa; phylum Chordata; class Actinopteri; order Siluriformes; family Plotosidae; genus Plotosus; species Plotosus lineatus. The sequence goes on from CM045732.1 coordinate 16,270,377, forward strand.
TCCAGACTACTGCAGAGCTAAAGTCAAGAAACATACAGCCATTTATATGGGTGTTAATGCAGAGCTTCTGTGCTGTGCCACCTCCTATTATTTTATGACACTAGAAAATTTTCAAATATTATAAAACCACAAGAAAAATGCAATGCAGTGAAGTGCACGATTTTATACAAAAGGATTTATTTTACACAAATAACTTTTCATTAAAATAAATTACTAACTAAACTGAATAACAGCCATGTTAATACTCTTCACACTGACCTTTTCTGATAAGAAAGTTTCTATTATTTTTCTCTAATAGCTTGCAAATTATTCTTTAATTCTGTGCTTTTAGATATCTTGAGATTTTTGAGTGAATTAAGTTAATGACGGCTTTAGGAATCAGAACACTGATTGCAAATGCAATGCAAGTATTATTGGCCACTCTGGGTTTTGCTCTTCACCTTCTGCGGAATATGTGTACACAAAATATCTAATATATACAGTAAGTGGTACAGTTGGCATGGTGGAGTAGGGAGTAGCACGTCCACCTCAAAGCAAGAACGGCCTGGGTTTGAGTCCCAGGCTCAGTTGTTTCTGTGTGTAGTATGCATGTTCTCTAGTTGTTGCATGGGTTTCCTTTAGGTGTCCTGCTATCTTCTTACAATCCAAAGACATGCACATTAGGCTAATTGGCTGTGCAAAATTGCACCTCAGGTGTGAATGAGAGAGTGAATGTCGTGTGTTGCCATGGGGTGGTCTGGTGAGCTGTTTAGGGTGTACCCTGCTTCGCCCAATGTCAGCTTAGATAGCACCAGCCTCCCTGTGACCCTATTAGAGAATAGTGTGAGTGCATAAGTGGGAAGAAATTTTACAAATGGTGGAAACGGCTTAGAGAATGGACATGGCACTATACTGAGCCTATTCACAAAATAATAATAATAAGTAACGAGGAACAAACCTTTGCACAAACATTTCCTGTTTTAACAATTTGAACAAGTTGCAAAAAATCTTGCCTTCCTACATGTGGTGCTGTGCAAATATCCATGTTGTAACATTTGTGGGGCAGAACCGTTCCTGCTACAACGGACAGATGTTATGCAATGCACTGATGTGTGCACAAATGTAATTGGAGCATAAGATGAAGATACACACAGGAAATAACAGCAGCTGAGACTACTAAGAAATATTAGAGCTTTATTTCATTTGTAAATCACTTTTTCATCTGCTTTAACTGACAGAAGTGTTCATCACATCATTATTTATCTTAAATGCGGGAAAAATTCTCTTAAGCCAGTAGTTTCACTAAGAGGATGAGCCAACCTTTGTCATTGTGTAGCAGCTTAATGGGAAAGGAAGAATTTAAGACTAAAATAATTTGTCAATGTTTTAATCCAAACAGCCAGCTAATCATAAGACAATATGATTGTTCAGTTCAGTTCATTGTCTGTAACCGCTTAATCCTAATTAGGGTCGCGGGGAGGCTGACGCCCATCCCAACTTACTCCGGGCGAGGGCAGAATACACCCTGGACAGCTCACCAGGCCATTACAGGGCCAACAAACACAATATGATTGTTCAGTTCAGTTTATTTTCTGTAACCGCTTAATTCTAATTAGGGTCACGGGGATGCTGGCGCCCATCCCAGCCGACTCCGGGCGAGGGTGGAGTACACCCTGGACAGCTCGCCAGGCCATTACAGGGCCAACATAGACAATATGATTGTTCAGTTCATTTTCTGTAACCGCTTAATTCTAATTAGGGTCACGGGAAGGGTGGAGCCCATGCCAGCTGACTCCGGGCGAGGGCGGAGTACACCCTACAGGGCCAACATACACAATATGATTGCTAGGTTCATAATTCTGTGATGAACTCTACCAGTATGACATCATTACAAACCTAATTAAGTTCATCTTTCGAGCATTGTAGGTAAATTTTAAGTCGTGAATTTCAGCTACCAACTATGAATATCCACTAAGATGCCACTCAACTCTAATGAGAATAGAATTTCCGTTTACAGTTATCTGCCCTGAGCCATTCAGACTCTCTGCATGCATGATCTGCAGTGTACTGAAATAAAGCTGATGCCGTGGAAACTTACCTGAACATTTAGCACTGTACTGATACTTCATTTTCTATTAAAGCACTTTTATGGCTTTTATTTAAAAAAAAAAAAGTTGTACAAATTAGCTAATAATTCAAGACTCTCTGAAAAAGGGACTCTGCCAAAATAATACAAATGTAGTTTATTGGTTAGGTTACGAGATATCTGAGTTTTGTTTTTAGAGACTCCTGCTTATCGATGGAACGTAATGTTTTAGCGTGGTGTGGCTGGGGATAAAAGCTAGCATTTTAAGTTACTTTTCAGACCTTTAATTTTAAAGCTGATTTTTTTTTTTATCTTACTTTAATTAGGACAAAATTATAAAGGACAGTGGTGGCCTGGTGGAAGGGTGCTGCATTACTGATCCCTAGGTGTGGAGTTCAAGCGCCATTATCAACGGGTTGTCACTGTTGTCCAAACCAGAGCAGCTAACTGGGTTATCAAAGGCCGGCCCTGTCTCTCACTGCCGATGATGAGAGGTTCATGTAAAAGAACCACTGATGGCATTCATCAAGAGGAGGCTGCACAGCTGTCAGCATGCTTCTGTCCTGCGATGGCCTGGCGAGCTCCTCTCTGCCCACTCCTAGAGTCAGCTGAGACAGGTGCAAGCCTCCCTGCGACCCTATTTAGGATTGAGTGGTTCAAAAAAATGAATAAATGATTAATAAATGAAAAACAATCTTATCCTAAATATTAAAAGGATTACAGAATACATATACACTACAGGTGCTGTTGCCTCACATTTTAAGGGTTCCTGGCACAATCCTGGCTACAGATTACTGTCTGAACAATTTCCTTCGTCCAGCATCCTCCCACACCACAATAACTGCAGGAGATGATTACTCTACATTGCCCCCAAGAGTGACCAATTGTGTTTATGTTGCCCTGCAGTGAATTGGTATCTAATCCATGGTGTTGTCACACCTCATGCACAGAGTTCCAGGGATAAACTCCAAACTCGCCATGACCCTGATAAGAATAAAACATATACTCAAGTCCAATAAATTTATGAATTAACAAGTGACCATATCCACCCCAGCTATTACTCTTATCAGTATCTCATTCTATGTAGAACAGCAAATAACAGACATGTAGGATTTGTTTTGTTTCTTATCGTCCAGCACTTCTAAATCACAAGAGTTCTTGATTTTCAGAAGAAGCCATTTTTGTAATGGCTTTAAAAGGGTGGAACAGCAAACATATCAGAGAAAACCAGTCTTTCAACTGCTCATTTCAGACATTTAAATCATGGCCTGTTTCTTATTTCCTCTGAGAAAGAACACATGTTCACGCTTTGGACATGCCAAAGGGCTATTAGAGCCACCATGTTGCACCACTACAGTAAACTGCACTGAAACATAAAGTGTCTGTCTGATTTCAGTTTCACTCTACACATCCTCCCCAGTGCAGCCAACTGGGTTATCAAAGGCCGGCCATGTCTCTCACGGTCTATAAAGTGAGGTTCATGTAAAAGAACCATGACTGACTTTCGGCAAGAGTAGGCTGCATAGCCGTCAGCATGTTTCTGCCCTGCAATGGACTGGTGGGTTATCCAGGGTGTACTCTACCCTCGCCCAGAGTCAGCTGGGATGGGCGCCAGCCTCCCCACAATCCTAATTAGGATTAAGCGGTTACAAAAAATGAATGAATAACTGAACATTCTTAAAAATACCATTGAGAATTAGAAGAAATCAACTAACGTGTGCAAGTTGTTATTTTGTTTTGAGTTAGATATAAAAGTTATGAGTTGAAGTTCAACACAGTCGATGAACACTGGAACACTACATCGGCTGAAAGGATCGAAGTACGTTAAACAGGGATTTTGTGTAAGTGCTGTGAGAATTGTGTGTATTCTGTCAATTGACATGAAATTGTATACTGTACAGTCTTCTGAATTAATGTTTGGTGTTGAATGAGGATAATTTGTGTAATGTTGATTAGATTTGTTAATTCATTTTCTTTAAAAGTTGGAAAAGTACCAGGTTTTGAGATCTGATTTTGAAACATCCCAAACATTTCCATATTGGAAACCTAATGTGCCAAGAGTAACAGCTTGGAACACAAAAACAGTTTTTCACTATAAAGTAAACATGAATAGATATTAGAAAAAGCTAGAATCTATATTCACAAAGATGTCCAGTTTGTCAGAGAAATTGATTTCACTTACATGTAGAAGTGTTAACGTTGACATTTTATGGCAAGATTATAGGTCAGAAATCCTTGGAAGATATATATTGAAGCAACAAACATTTACAGCTTAAATTTATGGATTTACAGGCCAGGCCTCAATTCATTTTCAAAAAACTGAAGTTGATAAATTCAGACAATTATGTCTGTCAAACCTCACGTACACAAGGGATGTGTACTGCAAGTAAATTGAAATTTTGTTAATTGCTTAACCACAGCCCCGTTTTGTTTCATGTAATATGAAAGATGTGTAATATATCTAATATGGAAAGGGAGTAGAATTTGAAAATGGCAACTTTAATTTTTTATTTTTATTCCTATATTATAAATAATCCATGTTTAGCATAGCATGACTGATAACGATATGTCACCAATACTTTCATTTCATATCTTATTCGCATTCACGCTTAGGGATAATCAAGAATATATAATTGACTTTATGTGCATGTCTTTGGACTGTGGAAGGAAACCGGGGAACATGCAAACCTCACACAGAAAATCCTTTGATGAGCAATTGGCTCAAACCCTGGACCTTCTTGCTATGGGATGAAAGTGCATACCACTACACCACCGTGCTGCAGGGCCAACACAGGCACACACGTACTACCATTCACCCTCATATTCACACCTAGGTAATCGAGAATATTCCATTAGCCTAATGTGCATACCTTTGGAGTGTAAGAGGAAATCAGAGAACGCTGAGAAAATGAATGGAAGCAATATGCAAACTCCACACAGAAATGTCCTTGGTGCTCAAACCCAGCACCAGCTTATAAGCCGAACACAGACCCAGACATTCACATCAAGGGGCAAACTGAAAATATTCAGTTGGCCTAATGTGCATGTCTTTAAACTGTGGCAAGAAACTGGACTATCTGGAGAAAACTCACACAAGTATAACGAGAATATGCAGACTCGACACAGAATGGCCCTCATTGAGCATGGGGCTTAAACCCATGCCCTTCTGTGAGGCACAAGTACTAACCCTTACGCCACTGTGCCACCCATTGGGCTATTTCACATTTGTACATTAAAGCATATTCACAGGTCACTGCATTAAATGAGGGCAAAAAATACGCTCATGGACCTTCTTTATTTGCACTTAAATGCCTGCTTTATTATACCGTAATAAGCCATAATGTTTTAAATGATACATTAACAAGATTTACACCGATCCCAGGGTTGAGCTTCACCTATACACTGAAGATTTTTTTTTTTCATATCCAGTTCCAGGCTTTGACTGTATTTATCTGAGCAATTTACATTTCCACAGCCATGTGCAGCAGTCAAGAGAGAATACCAGACTCAGCACAGTTAAATCTTTTGTTTCTCAAACCAAGCAGGGGGGGGGTCTAGCTTTCAGAGTGGCATTTGTATGCACTCAGTCCAATATGAATTTACATACGCATTCTCCCTGTGCTTGGATCACTTACATATTTTCACTTTATTATATTTAGACCTACTTGAACAGAATACTCAATCACAAATTAATAACAATTACAATTAAAAAGCAGATTATTAAGCGATGATTTATACTAAAGTGTACCATGTGTATGTTCACAGGTCAGAAAGTAAGAAAGAAAGAAAAGGGGAAGATGAAGAAGGAAAAGAAGAAGATGACAAAAGAAATGCACAATGATCCCCTAGGGTTGTGCTTTCTCGTTAAATAAACAGGAAATATGATTAAAGGGTTGTGCGCGTGGATCCGGGCAGGATGACTGTGTGATTGGAGATATGTTATAATTAAAGCATTTCCACTGCTGTCTGCACAGCATAGTTTTCTGTGTATTTTATGACACCAATCCAGAGACTTATTGGTTTGTTGATTGATGAAAAGATGCCTTTTGTCTGCTGAAGAGCTTGAAACAGACAGCAGGGAAATTAACATTTAGGTGAACAGAAGAGTTGAAGATTTATCGCCACCACAGTCAGTCCATCCACTGTATCAGAAGGACACTGAAACTCACCAGCTTAGCCTGGGGGATTTCCATGTGCAAAGGGAAGTGGATAGTTATAATAGTCCATGTTGTCTCTCTCTCGCTCTCTGTGATCATACTAAGTGTCAAACAAAAATGTAAAAAAAAAAAAAAAAGAAACAGCTAAATATAAAATGTAGAATGTAAAATGGCTGGACTGGACTTCCGCTTGTTGTTGTACACATACATGTGCTGTCTTACTTGAAGACAAAGTTGAACTTCTAATTATCTAATTTGATCCCAGCATGAGCCCACACGCTGTTCACATGTAATGGCTCTATTATTTGAGAGCTTACAGAAATTGTACTAATGTTAAGTAATGTTATGAAAATCATAACAATTACCTACACGGGAACTTTACAATAGGTCTAATGATCTAATTAGATAATTAGAAGTTCAGCTTTTTCTTCAAGTATGACAGAGCATGCGTGTGTGTGTGTGTGTGTGTGTGTGTGTGTGTGTGTGCATGTGTGTGTGTGTGTGTGTGTGTGTGTGTGTGTGTGTGTGTGTAAGCAAAAACAACATGTGAAAGGTCAGCGAACGCATGTTTGTTCCACTTTAGGACACTTCCCGTAAGTTCTCATGAAAAGTTCCTGTCCATGTAAATGTAATGAGTGTTGAAATATTACTTTACTTTAGTAAAATTTCTGTAAACTCTCCAATGTCTAGTAATAATAACATGAACAATATATGGCTCATCGAAAGATAAGACCGGGTATGCACTCCTGAACTGAGAACAAACACACCCACACAATTTCCAGAGGAATGGAAATCAGTGTGTCATAGCATCTTCCGCGTTGCTCACACAAAAGGTGATTAAAAGTAGTTGCGACCTGGATGTGACCTCATTTGTACATGTGGTAGAGCAACTGTGATAGTATTCTGATCTGTTGTGCTACAGTCAGACTAAATCAAACTGGTGTCATGGAAAAAAAAAAAGATGTAAAGCAAAGTTTTCGATGTCAGTGGAATGCGTAATGTATATCATTCAGATGGGTCTCAATATATCACTTTTTTTTTTACTCAGAGTTTCTCTGCTACTCCAAAAATATCTAAGGTACTCAAAGCACCATAAAAGCGATTTAAACCTCTCATAGTGATAATAATACAAAAATTAACATGTGCCACATTTTCTTTCCTATAATGAAAATTCCTGGAGTCTTCGCTTCAATTTAATTGCCATATGGACGGATCAATTTTACATCTTCCCTCTATTATCCACCGCTTTATCTGTAAGGGTCGTTGTGAATGCTGAAGCCAGTCCCAGCTGACTTAAATGAGAGGTGTGGTACACTTTAAACAAGTCGCCAGACTACTGCAGGGCTAACAGAGATCGCCATTCACACCCACATTTA
>CM045732.1:16282974-16395474 GCA_024760905.1 Plotosus lineatus
GCAGGGAGGCTGATGCCCATCTTAGCCGACTCTGGGCGATAGCGGAGTACACCCTGGACAGTTCGCAGTCCATTGCAGGGCAAACACTCACGCAACCATGAATTATAGATAATTTGAAACACATAAAAGTAGTATGACAAAGTTGCCAGTTTCCTAATCTGCTTGAAAACAAACATGTGAAATTAACCTGCCTGAAGTTATCAAAGCATTCTTAAGATTTTCCAACTACCACACGCACTGCTTTAACCAAAAATTCAGTTATTTCTATGTGGTTTCATTTTTTGTTCCAGTATGTAAAAGGAATATGATACTTCAGAGAAAGCGTACTATCAACTATGGCTACAGCACTTTATAGATAGTCTTTATCACTTACTTTGGCTTATCTAGTGGCTCTGGTTCCTTGCGTGCTTTTCCCACAGGGTTCTTTTCAGCTTCCTCGGTCGTCACCAAGTGAAATTCAGCCTCAACTTTACCCTTCAAAAAAGTCAAGAGCAGATACCAGAAGAGCGACTTTTTCAATGTCACAGAGTGTTATACAATCAACAAAACTAATACTAAAACTCACTCACTCGTTTACCAAACCACTTGATGCTATTATTAGGGTTGCAGAGAGGCTGGAGCCTATCTCGGCTGACAATGAATGAAGGCAAGGTACACCCACAACAGCTTGCCAGACCATTTCAGAGCACACACACACACACACACACACACACACACACACACACACACACACACACACACACACACACACACACACACAGAGCCAGTCACACTCCCATCCACACCTAGGGACACTTTTGAACTGGAAATTAACCATGTCATGTCTGTGGACTGTAGAAGAAAACCTGAACCTGAAGGAAACTCACGCAGGCACAGGGAGACCATGCAAACTCGACACAGAATCACCAAAGCCCAGGACTCAAACCCAGGACCTTCTTGCAGTGAGGAGGTGATGCTAACCACTAGACCACCATGCTGCTCAATATTCATTATGGTTACCATAATTATCTCATAGAAGAATTATAAAATAATATTAGAATCCGGGGATAAGCACCGGTCCGATGAGACACTAGGTTCAGGTGTAAAAAGCCCAACGGACTTTACCTTTTTTTTTCTCTACTTATTACCATGAGGAGGAAGGTGTTCCCACTGCTGTCCACAAACTGAAGGTCTTCTGGCTTCATTTTGCTGCGTTTACTCTTCTTCTTTTTCTTCTTGTCTATTTCAGCCTCCCTCTCATCCCTCTCAATATCTTCTTGACTCTTGAGTTTGATGAGGGGCCACCAGCCTTTCATCCTCTTACTGTGGAAAATGGAGAACCGCGGACTGGCCTTGTCCTTGGCCATCTTCACGCTACACTGCTTGGAGGACTTAGCTGCACGGACCATGTCACTCAGTCGCAGCTCAATGGAACCTAAGGAGAAAATTAAAACAAAATTTAGAGTTTATATTTTTTTTTATTGGAATTAAATGATAAGTGAAAGCACGTGAGGCAGCACAGTAGAATAGCGAAGACATTTCTGTGTGGACATTGGCCGTTTTCCCTGTGCTTGCATCGGGTTTCTCCGGGTACTTCAGTGTCCTCCTACATTCAAAATACGTACATGCACAGCAGACCAACTGGCTGTTCCAAATTTCCCCTAGGTGTGAGTGTAAATGGTTGTGTGCGTGCTGCAATGCAATGGTCTGGCATGTTGTTTAAGGATTACCCCTACTTCACCCAGTGTCGGCTGAGATAGGAAACGGCCTCCCCACAACCCTAATAGGATTAAGCTGTTTGGCAAATGAGTGAGTGAGTGATTACATCATGCTTCTAATCCCTTAAAACATTTATAGTTCATCTTTTTAATGCAGGATAGTTTCAGGGACAACATTTGTGTATCTCTGGATTTTTTTTGTTAGTGTTCATGAGCCGGGCAAGGGTGAGTACCATTGGTTTACTCCCAAGCCTTCAATATCAACATGTGAATCAATCAAGGTCCGAAGCAGTGATGTCCACATCATATCCATACAAATTCTTGACACAGCATACCTGGTACCTCACCTTACGATAGTCTCAGCAAACGAAAAATCCAGGTTACGAAAAACATTTTCCAAAATTTTTTGTCTCTGTATATGAAACAAGTTCTCTTTACGAAATGCGCCATTCAAACATTAAAATGCGCCATTCAAACATTTAAACAATGCACGGGCTGATTTCCCATTGACTATCTTCCAACATCTCGTCCTGCTGGCCTCCCATTGGCTAGGAGGGATGACGCAGCTCCCTCCCATTGGCTATCTTCCAACATCCCATCCCGTTGGCCTCCCATTGGCTAGGACAGATGACACAGCTCCCTCCCATTGGCTATTATGGAGCTGCATCTCCATAAGTTACTGTTGTTTCATGAGTTTTTTGACTTATGCTTTTAACCTTCCATAAACATTTGTAAGATTATAACTCTGCTAAGAAGACATGGTCAACACATGTGTGCGCACACACATGCATGCACACACACACACACGCACGCACGCACGCACACACGCACGCGCATGTGATTTCCAGTGCGAGTGAAAAGCAGAAGCAGGCTCGTGGCATGCAGTTGAGTGATATCGCAAAGGAATATGGCCAAACCTGTCTACCATCGGTACGATATTGAAGCAGAAGGAGGTCTTAAAAGGTATGCTTTTATAATTTTTAAAGGGTTTAGGGGGTAGTATTGGGGGCCTTGTAACGAATTACGTGTTTTACATGAAAAATGCGGATCAATTTACGAAAAATCCAGGTTAAGAAAAAGGTTCTGGAATGGATTAATTTCGTAAGGTGAGGGACCAGTGTGGCACCTTTTTGATTTTTTGCTCCAAAGTTATACACACAGCTTACCCAAGAAGTCATTAGAACCAATACGGTCATAGTCCCAAACTTGGAGAACCAACACAGCAGGCTGACGAAACTCCGACTCTTCTAGAGAAAAAATTGACTCTTTCTTTTTATATGTGATCTCCTTCTCTGTGGGCAAGTAGTCAAAGTGGAAGATGAAGCGCCAGTTGAAATTGCCTTCTCCTGTCAATGAATTAAAATGCACATCTGTCTCTTGCTTTTCATCTTCCAGTCCCTTAATCCAGCTGGTAGACCCATGTGTGTCCACGTACATACATATAATAGAAATGAGTTAGTCATCCATGGAGCAAAGACAGTTCACTGTAGTGTACGTTTAAAACACCAACAAATACAGTACTGGTACATATGAACCCTTTAATAGTTAAAAATTTGAAATGAAATGTATTGAATATAATTAATTATTTAACTGTGTTGCTTGTATGTGCGTTTCAACTGACCCTTTAACATAAATGTCACTTGACGGCTCTCCAGTAAAAGGGTTAACATCATCAAGCACTACATCGTCAGTATTCCATAGAATAACCCGAAGCTGATAACTGGGGGGAAAAAAGGGGAAAGGAGAAAAAGGGGAAAACAAAAGTCATTTACTCTGTCAAGCCGAAGATACAGGATGTACAGCACGCTTACAGACACTCCCCGACTTATGTTTTTAATTGGTTACGGACGGTCGAACGTAAGTTGACAGTGAAAGTAACTTGTTACAGTGACGTATGACGAGTGACGTATGACGCTCATACTGCACTATACATCCATAAATACCATTACCATATCTCATAAAACACCCCTAAATCAATTATTATAAACGTAACATTGTAAAATAATATCAAATGTATCAAATAATATCAACATTACTGTACTACGTAGGTATGTCTAAACTCAAAATTTGACTTTTTTTTTTGAGGGGGGAAAAAAAACGTAAAATCGAAAAAACGTAAAACAGATGAACGTAAGTCAGTGAGCGTCTGTATTCATATAAAATCATTTCAATTCATATTCTGCGTACTACATGTATTTGTTGTTTCTTGTTTTCATGATTACACTTAACTAAATTACGGACAGACATCTACGAACCAACTGATTTTTTGTTTGTTTTTAAAAACTGAAATGATGTAGCTTGTCAGGTCAGGATTTGCCCTGCTGCTGGTAACATGTAAACAGTACAACCTGTTGCATGGTCGAGTGGTCGGCGAATAAACTGGCTCCCCCACGAGGTTCCAAATTAGGTGAGGAAGATGACTAGCAACCCAGTAGGAATAAAAACAAGACCTATCAAATAGTGGATGAACTCTTTAGAGTCAACAGCCAGCTAGCTAGAGATGGTATCTCAATAAAAACACCCTGCAGAAAGAACTTTGGGCCCCTACTTCCGATTTTTTGGACTTCGTATCCAGCCATGACAAGCTGTTATGGCTGCTGCCTACTCCAGAATTCTGGCACTACACCCAGATTGATTGATTGATGTAATTTGAGTGGCACCTTATCGGGAGTCTGGGTTTGATATTGACAGGAGGAGGAGCAGGTACATCCACAGGAAACATGTCAATCCACATGTGAACATAACCCTGAAACAAACAGAAAGACAGGTTCAGTGTGTTTTCAAAAAAACAAAACCTACAGTACATACCTTCCTGAAATGACAACATGAACCTTTTAACCCCAACAATATATCTGCTTCTTGTAAAAGAACCGAGCTGATATGCTATGGTTTAATTTGGAGTTGCTGCTGGATAAATGCCCGTGCCTTACCTGCGGCAGGCCTGGCTTATCTGGGTTAAGCAATGATCGGACCTCCACATGCTCGGGTACCAGAGGACAAGCCCCCACACAAAACTCTCTCATCTCTTCCCAGCGATGAAGCACACTCAGGGCCTTGTGCTGGTCCATCTCCTCAAAGTCATCCTCTGTTTTCTTATTCTTTTTCAGCAACTCTAGGAGGAGTGGTGTTTTTGTAAACTCATCAATTTATGTGTTCTGATTCAGTTTATGTGCATGCATTGCTTTTTACAGAAAAATAAGCGACTATTAAGCAAACCTTCTGGAAAATCCTCGTTTGGGATTTTGAATATTTTGTTGAGAACTTTGACTGCTGATTCTCTGTACTCAGGGGAGGGGATCCCGTTTTTGCGGCAGAGTTCAGCCAAGAGGGTGCAGGGTTTCTTGGCATCTCGCCACTTATTATAGCCATCCCTACCATCACAAGACATGAACTTCAGCAGCTTTATCTGAGTTATGCTACATTCAGCACCAACAAATCAAACAAAAGATATTTCACAGTTTCACCTTCAGAACCTTTCATTGTTCTCGGTATCCCCGATTATTATAATAAGTTACATTTAAAATATCTGTATATTTGTACTGCCATGTTAATAAGCACAGTGTTTTCTCTCCCAGTTTTTCTAGACTACTCAACTAAAAGTAACGACGCTCTTCCAGATGTCAAAGAAAACGGTGATCATGTTGATGTTACTGGCCACGGATTCCAACCATCACTCACTTGTCATAATGCAGTGAGAGACCACATACAGCTCGATGGCGGCTGTAGAAACGATTCTCTAGGTCAATCCGAGTTGCACCAATCAAATCATCAGATCCCACCAAGTCATGGTCATAGACACTCAAGGTAAGCTCTGTCTCCAGCGGGAAGGACACAGTCAGCTCAAACACTCTGGAGAAAAATCAATGAACACAAACAAATTACTTACACAAAAAAAAGAGTGTCCTATTAACTCTTAGAAATGCATAGTTTTGAGAGATGATTCATTGACTGCATTGAGATACTTAGGAACCCATTAACAATTCAAGAACCCTTAAGAACTGAAACGGTACTTTTAAATGTTCTTGGAAAACTTGGAATTTACCAAAGGTGGTCCAAGAAAGAAGAACTGGCACGAGTGTCATTGGTGCCCCAGTGGTGGGCTGTCAGGGCCAACAAAGCCTTCTCTGCTGGCCTAAACACTATCAACCTACATTTACAACTTAAATTCTAGTATTTGCTCCACAACAGTCTTTTCTCTTCATTGCGTAGCGTGACTCGTGGCAGCCAGGATAGCATTGCATGCTGAGACATGACCAAGCGTTTATGTACTCCCAGGAAAATGACTAAGTGATAAGATTATGTAAAATCAAGTGTACATGTTAAAATTAATACATAAATGCTGCACTAAATTTGTCGCTTTAATCTAGGTTTGAATAATCATAATTTTAATTTTAAATAATTAAGAAAAGGACAAGATAATCACAAACAAAGGACAGTGCAAAAGGATGGAGAGAATGTATTAAGAGTAGGGTAGCCTCAGATTTAATAAAATTTAGTCAATAGATCTGACTTAGGGCAATTCATGAGATTATGGGATGTTGCAAGTAGACATGTTGCCTGGATAGAATGAAATTTATAAATACCACTTTGTTTAGTGCAGTTGCTGATATCACATCTATGTATTTTTTCTGCTTTAATGGCACGGATAGAAAATGGGAGCTCAAGTAATGAAAGAGTGGTTCAGGGAGCATGAAAAATCATTTTCACATATGTATTGGCATCCAGTTCAGACCTAGACCCTATCAAAAGTTTTTAGGATGTTCTGGGGAAGACTTTATGGAGTGGTTCAGTTTTCCATCTCTTTCTTTCAAAACACCGTTAAAAAATGAACCCAACAGTCAATGATAATAAATGAATAAATGCTATGTTGCTAAAGTTTGTTGAAACAATGATGATTATATGCTCAACAATATATATGTGTGTGTGTGACTTTTGTTGCAAGGGATTATGGGTGATATATATACATATATATACACACACACACACACACACACACACACACACACACACACAGTCGGCCCTCTACTTACGAAAGCCTCTGAATATGAAAAATCCAGGTTATGAAAAACATTTTCCTAAATTTTCGTCCTCTTTTTACGAAAAGCGCCAAACGACCAATTCAAAAGTTAAAACGCGCCATTGAAATGTTCAAACAATGCACGAGTTGCTCTCTCATTGGCTGTCTCCCAACATCCCGCCCCGCTGGCCTCCCATTGGCCAGGAGGGAGCTGAACTGTACCCATACTTCCTGTACCTATACTTCCTGTTTGTCACAGCCGTGAAGGAAAGTTGAACAGGACTGTTGGCTCGTGAGTTTTTTTGAGATTGATCATTGCAGCGTTATATTTCGTTATCCATCATGGACCCCAAGAAATCGATTCCCGGTGACACAGAAAAGAAGAACGGGCTCCGTTATCAATCGAAGTGAAGCAGGAGATAATAAAAAATACAAAAGTGGGATGCGGTTGAGTGAATGTGCCTACTTAGTCCATCCATTTCAGTTAGATTCTCCACTCTGACCAACACTGAATTAGATGTGAACAGGTCTAATATAATTCTAACATGCTACATGTAAAGAAGGATGCTCACTCTCCAAAAACAGGATTGAGTTGTTTGGGAATGTAGCGCTCCTTACAATCCTGCTGCTGCTGCCCTACCTTCACCACCACATAGGGATCTGCCTTCCCATTTGGATCTGCTGGGGCCAGGTTTGTGGCCTTTAAAGAAGATAAGGAACAGATTAAAATCAGTAAACCAGCAAAAAAATGTAAAATAAATACATACATAAATAAAAATAAATAAATAAAAGATAATGTGTGTTATTTTATTATAACTGAGTGATTTATTGGTTAGTCCCATTTTTACCTTTACCACATACACACGGACAAGGATTTTGGCTGGGGAATTTTTGGGGATTCCATTAGTGATCTGGAAGTCAATGTCTTCATCTTCAGGGTCAATGGGGTAAATCAAAAAAGAACCCTGCAATACATCAAAACAGAACTGACAAACCATAAGACAAACAATAAAGATACCCAATCTATAGCTTCAAAGTAAAAAAAAAACTGCCAAAGAGAAGAGAAATGATAGGTCATCAGGTGTATACCTTGTATTTACCCATGGTCCTTTCACTATCATCATCATCCTCTTCATCATGATTAGACTTGCCTTTGTAGATGGGGAAGGTGTGTAGTAAGTCCATGAACTGGTTGAATTCATTTTCTAGCTCTGATTTGTACAGCTAATGTAAGAAGGAAAGGATATTGTTTTTGGATGTTATGAGTTAACACAATTATTACAGAATGATTCAGAATAAATCATGTAGTTAAAAAAAGAACCTTTAAGGTAGCAATTTTCTTTCGCTTTGGTTTGGGTGGCTCTATGTCAACAATCACAGCATTATCCTCCTCTGCTTCTATAGAAGACATTGTAAAGTTCCCTTCCTCTGGTGGAGGAAACATTAAACCTGCAATTAGTTGTGCTTAGAAAATAAACCTGCTCTTGTAATGAGTTGTGAACTTATAAAAGCAAACTCCCAAACCACCTCTTGTCACAAATCTGGGAATCATTGACAAGACAGAGAAGCAAACTGAGTGACAGGCATGCAAAAATACACTGTTGGTTTGCTGTTGGTGGTTTTTTGTAAAAGATCCACATTGTAGAAATGTAACCCACTGTGTCAAATCTGATGTCAACTATGTATCTTGTTTGCAAACACAGCAGAAGACTATTGTGATTTTAAGAGCAGATTTACAGTTTGTTTCCTTAATGCAGTGCTTCTCAAATGGTATGATGCCTGGGGAACATGCTTTTCTGGAATTGTGTACGAGAATTAAGTGTAATTGCACCTCCACTCCAGTAGTTGGCAATACGCTCTCATTGTTGAGATATGGTGTAGCGGTTTTTCGAACAAGCAGACAATATGAAGTGCAGTAAACAACCCCTGGAGCAGTGGTGGTCTAGTGGTATAGGGTGCTGGATCACTGATCCAAAGGTTGGGGGTTCGAGTCCCACTCTCCACAAGGTTGTTACTACCCCCCCCCCCCCAGTGCAGCAGTGCAGCTAACTGGGTTATCAAAGGCTGGTCATGTCTCCCACTGTCTATGGTGTGAGGTATGTAAAAAAATCATTGCTGACTTTCGTAAAGAGTAGGCTGCAAAGCCGTCGGTGTATTTACACCCTGCGATGGCCTGGGGAGCTGTCCGGGGTGTACTCTACCCTCGCCCGAAGTTGGCTGGGATGGGCACCAGCCTCCCCGTGACCCAAATTAGGATTAAGCGGTTACAAAAAATGAACTGAACTAAACAACCCCTCAAGAAACAACATGGAAAATTTTCTAACAGGGATGAAGAGAAAGGTGGAGAGAGATGGAGATATTAAGACATAAACAAGTTGAATGAGTTAAATAAGGATGTATTTTTTTTATTTCAGGCACAATGGTGCACTTTAAATATTTTCTGTTACAGATTAAAAAACAATGTTAATAAAGTTTTTCTTTATTGTAAGTTGAACTATATTTCTTTCTTTTTTTGTTTTTAATGCTAATAAAGATACAATGTTATGCAGCGGTGTACTACTAATAAAATTTTATAGACAAATAGTATTATTTATAGTCACTCGCAGGGCGGTGGGGGCATGAAATGTTTTTTCTTCCTAGAGGGGGGGGGGGGGTCACAGAAAATAATTGAGAAGCACTGCCTTAATGTTATACAGTATTGTGATGTTTCTTGTCAGAATAGAAAACGTGTTAAAAGTATTATTAGTTTTTACTTTATGCTCACACCCTTCCAGAAAAATCTTCTGGTTATAAATTAAATTAGATTAGATTAAACTTTATTCTCATTCCACAGGTATAACTACAGGGTAATGAAATCCAGTTTAGCATCCAATCAGAAGTGCAAAGAGTAGCAAGTGCAATCTTCTTCTTTTACTTTCGGCTGCTCCCTTCAGGGGTCGCCACAGCAAATCATCCACCTCCACCTCACCCTGTCCTCGGCATCTTCTTTTCTGACTCCAACGACCTTCATGTCTTCCTTCACCACATCCATAAATCTCTTCTTCGGTCTTCCTCGAGGCCTTCTGCCTGGTAGTTCCAACCTCAGCATCCTACTGCCAATATACTCACTATCCCTCCTCTGTACATGTCCAAACCATCTCAATCTAGCCTCTCTGACTTTGTCTCCAAAACATCTTACGTGGGCTGTCCCTCTGATATACTCATTTCTGATCCTATCCATCCTCGTTACTCCCAGGGAGAACCTCAACATTTTCATCTCCGCTACCTCCAGCTCTGCCTCCTGCCTTTTCCTCAGCGCCACTGTTTCTAAGCCATACAACATCGCTGGCCTCACCACCATCTTGTACACTTTTCCCTTCATTCTTGCTGACACTCTCCTATCGCACATCACACCGGATACTTTTCTCCAACCATTCCAGCCTGCCTGCACACGCTTCTTCACCTCTTTTCCACACTCTCCATTGCTCTGGATTGTTGAGCCTAAGTACTTAAAATCCTCCACCTTCGTTATCTCTGCTCCCTGTAACATCACCGTTCCTCCTGGGTCCTTCTCATTCACACACATGTATTCTGATTTTCTGAGGCTAACCTTCATTCCTCTCCTTTCCAGGGCATACCTCCACCTCTCTAGATTTTCCTGCACTTGTTCTCTGCTCTCACTACAGATCACGATGTCATCTGCAAACATCATAGTCCATGGAGATTCTTGTCTCACCTCGTCTGTCAGCCTGTCCATCACCATAGCAAACAAGAAGGGGCTCAGAGCTGACCCTTGATGCAGTCCCACCTCCACCTTGAATTCGTCGGTCACACCGACAGCACACCTCACCACTGTCTTACATCTCTCATACATGTCCTGCACCACTCTAACATACTTCTCTGCCACTCCAGACTTCCTCATGCAATACCACAGTTCTTCTCTTGGCACCCTGTCATATGCTTTTTCCAGATCCACAAAGGCACAATGTAGCTCCCTCTGACCTTCTCTGTACTTCTCTATTAACATCCTCAAGGCAAACATTGCATCTGTGGTGCTCTTTCTTGGCATGAATCCAAACTGTTGCTCACAAATGCTGACCTCTGCCCTTAGTCTAGCTTCCACTATTCTTTACCATAACTTCATCGTATGGCTCATCAACTTTATCCCTCTGTAGTTGCTGCAACTCTGCACGTCTCCCTTGTTCTTAAAAATGGGCACCAGCACACTTCTCCTCCACTCCTCCGGCATCTGCTCACTCTCTAGTACCTTGTTGAATGTTCTTGTCAGAAAATCTACTGCTACCTCTCCTAGACACTTCCATACCTCCACAGGTATATCATCAGGACCAACTGCCTTTCCATTCTTCATCCTCTTCAATGCCCTTCTCACTTCACCCTTACTGATCTTTGCTACATCCTGCTCCTCAATGGTTACCTCTTCTACTCTTTTTTCTCTCTCATTTTCCTCATTCATCAGCTCTTCAAAACACTCTTTCCATCTTCCCAGCACACTTCTGTCATCAGTCAATACATTTCCCTCTCTGTCCTTTATCAATCTAACTTGCTGCACGTCCTTCCCATCTCTATTTCTCTGCTGTGCCAACCTGTATAGATCATTTTCTCTCTCTTTACTATCCAACCTATCATACAAGTCATCATACGCCCTCTGTTTGTCCTTAGCCACTGCTACTTTCGCCTTACGCTGTGTCTCCCTGTACTCCTGTTTATTCTCTTCGGTCCTCTCAATGTCCCACTTCTTCTTGGCTAACCTTTTCCTTTGTACACACTCCTGCACTTCCTCATTCCACCACCAAGTCTCTTTATCTACTTTCCTTCCAGAGGACACACCAAGTACTCTCCTACCTGTGTCCCTGATCACATTTGCTGTGGTTTTCCAGTCATTTGGAAGCACTTCCTGGCTACCCAAAGCCTGTTTCAACTCCTCCTTGAAGACAACACGACACTCTTCCTTTTCTTCTTCCTTCCCGCTTCTGCTCTGCCTTTGCCTTTTTCACCTTTCTCACCATCAGAGTCATCCTGCACACCACCATCCTATGCTGTTTGGCAACACTCTCACCCACGATGACTTTGCAGTCACTGACTTCCTTCAAATTACATCGCCTACACAAGATGTAGTCTACCTGTGTGCGCCTACCTCCGCTTTCATAAGTCACCCTATGCTCCTGTTTCTTCTCAAAGAAAGTATTCACCTCAGCCATTTCCATCCTTTTTGCAAAATCTATCAACATCTGTCCTTCTGCGTTCCTGTCCTGGATACCAAACCTGCCCATCACTTCCTCGTCCCCTCTGTTGCCTGCCCCAACATGTCCATTGAAGTCTGCACCTATGACCACTCTTTCACCTCTGGGGTACTCTGCATCCCTTCATCTAAGTCACTCCAGAATCTCTCCTTCTCTTCTAGCTCACATCCTGTCTGTGGGGCATAAGCACTAACAACATTGAGCATTACACCTTCAATTTCTAACTTGAGATTCATCACTCTGTCTGACACTCTTTTCACTTTTAGAACATTCCTGACAAACTCCTCCTTCAAGATGACTCCGACTCCATTTCTCTTCCCATCCACACCGTGATAAAATAGCTTAAACCCTGCTCCTAAGCTTTTAGCTTTGCTACCTTTCCACCTGGTCTCCTGAACATACAGTATGTCCACCTTCCTCCTCTGCATCATGTCAACCAGCTCTCTACCTTTTCTGTGCATAGTTCCAACATTCAAAGTCCCCACTCTCAGTCCTAGACTCATGCCTTTCCTCTTCTCTCTCTGCCTACGGACACGCCTCCCACCTCTCCTTCAGCAAGTGCAATATAAACAGAATGTGCAGTACATACAGTTAGAAGCAGTTATGTACTGTACAGATAACTGCAGCGTAAACAATGGGAATAGTTATGTTCAGATTATATACAAATAAATTATGTATAGGCAGTAGGTAGAGATAATTACTCCAATATTAACCATTTCAGCTCAGCTAATACAGAACAAGCATATCAGTAAGGTGCACTTGCCATCAAATTTAACCAAATATATATCTCTCTTCCAAGTCTTCTGAAAAATATAGAGACTTTCCCAAACCAGTCAATAGATATAGTGTGTCATAGATCCGCCCTATGGTCTCCTCCCAGTTAGACACATCCTCGGAAGCATTAAGGAGGCAACGAGCTTGACTGGATCCTTTTAAGACAGAGAAGAAGCAGCTCTATTCTAAGCCCCATCTAAATGTCTGAACTTCTCATATATGTCTCTAAGTGTGAGCTTAGACACCCTCCAAAGAAATCTCATTTTCAATGCCTGCATGTGCAGTCTTGTTGGTTCACTTGTTCCTGACCATGAGACCATGTTCTTGGCAATAAAGGCCCTCTGACAAAATGCATGAAACAAGCTGGAATGAGAACATTATCCAAGTTTCAGTGTAACCCTATGTTAAGGTAATGATTGTTATGTCCTCTGGCTTTTACCTGACCTGTAACCCTATATCGTAAACGAATGAGCAATTTAATTTTTTTTCAGGCAGCCATCTTTACATGTTCCATTTAGAACAGCACTAGAGAAGAGCTCCAGCATCATCTAATTTTTAATGCATATTTGTGATTCTTCACTGAATATCACTTTCATCCAATCATCCACATGCCATGATTTATCTCACTGAAACCTTGTTTTCTTCAGATTAGATGTTCTTGCTGGATTTCATCATCTTTTCTGCATGTAAATTTCATTCAGTCAATTTCTTGCAGTTTTGTCACAGAGATTGAGAGTTTCTATTTTCAAAGCATATTGCTTTGACTTTTCCGGGTATAGGTTTATCTCTATGAGCTTGGCAAATATAGCCACTGGGATTTTTGCCCAGCTCGGCTCCAGTTCTTTCCACAACTTCTCATCCTCTAAACCTGATCAGTCAGTGTTTTTGGTAGAAATGATATTTCCACATGGCAAATAATTTACAAGCACATGTAGTAGAGTAATAGAATCCAACAGACCGATGTTCTGCTGATATGTAATTCAATCACTAATTGAAAGGTTTGTATTCAAAATAATAGCAGTGGGGAGTTCCATTAGTGATGTCATTCATTCTTTGAAAAACAGGTGCCAATTATTGTCCTTATTTAAGGAAGGAAGGCAGCAAGTGTTGTACATGCTGATTATAGAACATTTATCTCTGAACTTCTGAGGAAAATGGGTAGTTCCAGACATTACTCAGAAGAACAGCGTACCTTGATTAAATGTTGATTGGAGAGAGGAAAACATACAAAGAACTCCAGAAAATAAGAGGCTGCTCAGCCTCATGTGCCAATGTGAAGCTAAGCTAGCGGCAAGAAGCCACGGCAAAGACCCACTATTGACATAAAGCTGTGTGTTGAAGAGGTTATAATTTGCCACACCCCCAAGCACCGAATTCAAGCTGCAATACACTGTGAAGACAGTGAAGCATGGTGGCGCAAGCATCATGATATTGGGATGTTTCTCATACTATGTAGTTGGGCCTATTTATCACATCTGAGAGATCGTGGATCAGATTGAATACATCAGAATAATTGAAGACGTCATGCTGCCTTATGCTGAGGAGGAAATGCCCTTGAAATAGCTTTTTCAACAAGACAACGGCCATAAACAGACCAGTAAACAGCAACATCTTGGTTCCATTAGGAAATAAAAAATTATTATCAGGATTTTGAAAAATACACACACATATACACACACACACATAAATATATATATAGAGAGAGAGTCGGCCCTCTACATACGAAATTAATCCGTTACAGTGCCTTTTTCATAACCTGGAGTTTTCGTAAGTAGTGGCACATTTTACATGTAAAATGCATGATTTGTTCCAAGGCTCCCAAGACTACCCCATAAACCCTTTAAAAATTATAAAAGTACACCAATTTTGTATGAAATGTGTTAAAAGTAAAAGAAAATTATTTACCTTTTTTTAAATCTCTCGAACCATCCATATGACGCTTTAAAGTCTGAGGGTTGCTGGTCTGAAGAACCCTCACCCCCACCCTCCTTCACAAAGTCCTTAAATACGGCGGTTGCTTTTTCCGAAATAATCGCCTGTCATTGTATCTCTGCTTTTAATGATTCCTTATGCTTCAATATTGTCTCGATTGTAGAGGGGTTTCGGCCATACTCCTTTGCGATTTCGCTCAACCGCATCCCACTTTCGTATGTTTTTATTATCTCCTGCTTCACTTCAATTGATAACGGAGCCCGCCTCTTCTTTTCTGTGTCACCAGGAATCACTTTCTTGGGGTCCATGATGGATAAGGAAATGTAACGCTGCAATGATCACTCTCAAAAAACTCACGAGCCAACAGTCCTGTTCAACTCTCCTTCCCGCGTGTGACAAACAGGAAGTATGGGTACAGTTCAGCTCCCTCTTGGCCAATGGGAGGCCAGCAGGGCAAGATGTTGGGAGACAGCCAATGAGAGAGCAACTCGCGCATTGTTTGAAATTTTGAATGGCGCGTTTGGCGCTTTTCGTAAGAAGAGGTTGTTTTGTATACAGAGGGCGAAAATTTAGGAAAATGTTTTTCGTAACCTGGATTTTTCGTGTTCAGAGGCTTTCGTAAGTAGAGGGCTGACTGTGTGTGTGTGTGTTTACTTAATGTTTAACTTAAAGGCACTTTATTCTTACAATGCTAAGTGTATTTTTACATTTCATTTTATCATTTTAATAATAATAATTTTATGGTCCACTTATTTTTTTAGTTTACCTTAAATTTCATGAACTAATAACTTTGTATAAGCGCTGTGATCTCAAGGTCTGATCAGTATCAAAATGGTTTCATAATCTTCCTTATTCAGGGTGCAGGAAAATATTCACTTACTACTAATGTATATTTGGATAGATTTACTATATCTACTTCAAGTGATGCATCAAACATATAGTATATTTGGGAAAGAATTGAAAAGGAACATGAATAAATAAATTGAGCCAGTAATTTACCAGGTTCACCACCATCTTGTGGTTCATCAGTCTCTTCATCCTTTTCCTCCTGAAACAAAAAAAACAGTTGACTGACTCTTTAAAAATGTTGGCAAAACCAAATACTGTATATAGATTTTAATTAAAAACTCCTCTGTTTATATTTATTTATACTTTGAAATGTTCAGTGAAGCTATTGACACCTGCTTTTCAAGCTCTGCCAGTGATGCGTAATATTTAGACCACCAATCAAGCTCTTCCTTTTCTGGCTCCTCCTCATCAAATTCTTCATTTTTTTTAGTGACTGCTTTCAGTGGAGCCTGAAATTTTAATCACAGTTATAGACACTCAGCATGTGCCTTTTGAAATGGTTCACTAATATTAACAGACAATTCTGAGACTGGAATATGAGTTTTCTTTTCTTCAGTCTTTTTCTCTGAAAAGAAATTTCACTGGGGACCTGTATATCTTTCCTTGCTGTTCCTGGAACTCTACAATTTAGATCAGGGGTCTCCAATCTTATCCACAAAGGACCGGTGGGGATGCAGGTTTTCACTTCAACCAAAGAGTCGCCACACCTTCCACCTGTTTCCACCAATCACTGATCATCAAAAAAGGAAAAAAAAAACTAGACTGGACATTATTGTTTCAATTCTGAAGTGGGGCCATCTTGGTGAGATCACCTTGCTTTAAGTCTTAAAGTAAGGTGATTTCACCAAGATGGTCCCAGTTTGGAATTGAAACAGTAATGGCCAATCTAGGGTTTTTTTTACTTTTCTTTTGATGATCACTGATTGGTGGAAACAGGTGGAGGGTGTAGGTACTGTTTGGTTGAAGTGAAAACCTGCACCCACACCAGCCCTTTGTGGATAAGATTGGAGACCCTGATTTAGATCATCAAATCAATCAAAACTTAAGTCTGAAGGTCTTTGGGAAAGAGGGTATAATAATAATAATCATAATCATAATCATAATAATCATAACAATAAAATCAAAAGGCAAAAAACAAAAGCTCAATACAGTACTACTTACATTTATATTAATACTTAATAAAAATTAGTGTGTAAAACATTTATTTCTTGTAAAGAATTCATCATGAGTAAAAAATAGTGTTAAATGATAAAGTTATCTCAAACAGCAAAAAGGCTAACACAGGCTGAAATGCTGATACACTCTTCTTCTTTTCCTTTCAGCTGTTCCCTTCAACGATCGCCACAGCGAATCATCTGCCTCCATCTCACCCTATCCTCTGCATCTTCTTCTCTTACACCAACTACCTTCATGTCCTCCTTCACCACATCCATAAATCTTCTCTTTGGTCTTCCTCTAGGCCTCACTATCCCTCCTCTGCACATGTCCAAACCATCTCAATCTAGCCTCTCTGACTTTGTCGCCAAAACTCCTTTCATTTGCTGTCCCTCTGATGTACTCATTTAAATGCTGATACACTGTGAGTCAAGAATTCCCATCAGGAAGCCTTGGTGGGGGTTCCGACAAATGTGCTTAATGTTGAATTAATCAGAGTGCAATCAAGCTGCAAATAGTACAACTGCTTATTAGGAGCTATATTAAATACCACACAGCATAAAACAGCTGTGAAACATATAACGCGCCAAAGAGACACAGATGTGCTCGTTGGGCAGATCAGTGATAATAATGGAAATGGAGATGTACACGGTGACACTCACTGTGACTAGATTGATTGGGTTAATGGGGATTTTTGTGTCTGTTAGGGGTAGGCCTCTCAGGTTCATGCTCAAAACTGTCTGAAGAGGGGTGTTCTGTTTTGGGTTGTTTTTCTCTGAAAATAAGAACAATTGTTATTGCTTATGATGTTGTCTTATGGTTGTCATAAGTGCAGTTTCAAGCAAAACACACCCCACGTACCTTCACAAGGCTCCTCCTCATCCTCCTCCTTCCAATCATTCAGCTCTTTGGGAGTAAATTGCATGAGACTCTGCACAACATGTGTTCCCACTAGCGCCAACCTTCCGAATGCCCTTTGTTCCATCACAAAGATGGTAAGGGGAGGATGCAGGTAGACCAGCTCTGGAAGTTCCTAAAGCGTACAAGTCACACATTTTCAGCTATAGTCAGCTGACAGTCATACTCACTCACACCTACAACTGCCAAACTTCTAACTCGTCCTAGGGTCGCAAGGAGGCTGGAACCTATCTCAGACAACACCATGTGAAGGTGGGGTTTAAACTGTACAATTCACCAGACCATCGCAGGGCCAACATGCACCCACAGCCATTTGCACTCACACCCAGTGATAATTTGAAGCAGCCAGTTACCTAATGTACATGTATTTGGACTTTGGGAGGAAAGTTTATGTTTTTGGGAGGTTTACCCAGAGGAAACCAACGCAAGCACGGGGAGAACTTTCAAACTCCAGACAGAAACACTTGAGCCCAGGACTTGAACCCAAGACTTTCTTGCTGTGAGGGACACATGCATTATTATGCCACCTTCTTGCTCATATCACTGTAATAATAATTCCAGTGACAGTCATTAATGTAGCATTACAGAAATGAAATAACTGTCATAGCAAGCACCCAACACAAAATCCAGTTTGGGCAATTGTGCAGCATTGTTTATTTTAATTGCATTTTTATAAGACTCACCACATCAAAATGCTTAACAAGCTCAGTGAAGTTGGGATTCTCCTTGTAGTTTGCAATCTCTTCTGATTCAATCATCTGCCCCGCACATTCCATCCGAACCTGAGGCTTTTCCACTTCAAACAGATTTACACGTTTCAGGTCCCGCAGTCCCCAGTACAGCACCTGCCATATGTCAACACCACAGAGCAGTCTGTAATCACTCAAAACATGAATGTTGTTCATGTAAAATTTCAGTGATGGATTCATTTTGTTAGCAATGCAGTGGGATGTCAAATCTTCCCCATGTGATTCTTTAGTCTACCTATTTCTTGGTTTTTGTACCTCTATCCTGAATTTCCTTAGAATGGGTCGAACTCCTTCTGGGATAATGTAATGTCTTTCTGACTCCATGTACTCCGGTTCCCTGGGCTCCACATCCATAGGTAGGACTGGCTGCTCAAATATACATTACACACAAGTTCAAAAGGCTGCCACGTCTGTGATTCCGTTGAATTGGAAAGTGCTGAAAACTAACATGTTTGCAGGACATGAAAGAATTAAATTTACAATTTAGTTTCACTTCCTCGCTCAAACTCACTCACTCATTTGCCGAATCTTTCAATCCTATAAGGGTTGCATGGAGGCTGCAGCCTATCTCAGCCAACACTGGGAGAAGGTGGGGTAAAGTTTTTCCAGACCATTGCTGGGCAACTGACAACAACCATTCCCACTCATATATATACAGACGCTCCCCAACTTACATTTTAGTTCCGTTCTGGACGGCTGAACGTAAGGTGAAAAAAAACGTAAGTTGTTACTGTATGTTCCAGTGACGTATGACATTCATACTGTACTATACATCCATAAATACCATTACCGTATCTCATAAAACACCCCTAAATCAATTATTATAAACATAACATTGTAAAATAAGATCAAATATATCAAATAATCTACTTTTCTTTTCGGCTGTTCCCTTCACGGGTCGCGACAGCAAATCATCCGCCTCCATCTCACCCTGTCCTCTGCATCTTCTTCTCTTACTCCAACGACCTTCATGTCTTCCTTCACCACATCCATAAATCTCTTTTTTGGTCTTCCTAGGCCTTCTGCCTGGTAGTTCCAACCTCAGTATCCTACTGCCAATATACTCACTATCCCTCCTCTGTACATGTCCAAACCATCTCAATCTAGCCTCTCTGACTTTGTCTCCAAAACATCTTACATGGGCTGTCCCTCTGATGTACTCATTTCTGATCCTATCCATCCTCGTTACTCCCAGAGAGAACCTCAACATTTTCATCTCTGCTACCTCCAGCTCTGCCTCCTGTCTTTTCCCCAGGGCCACTGTTTCTAAACCATAAAACATTGCTCGCCTCAACATCAACCATCTTGTACATTCTTCCTTTCATTCTTGCTGATACCTTCCTATCACACATCACACCGGACACTTTTCTCCAACCATTCCAACCTGCCTGCACACGCTTCTTCACCTTTTTTCCACACCCTCCATTGCTCTGGATTGTTGAGCCTAAGTACTCAAAATCCTTCCTTATCTCTGCTCCCTGTCACCTCGCCATTTCTCTTGGGTCCTTGTCGTTCACACACGTTTTCTGTCTTACTGAGGCTAACCTTCATTCCCCTCCTTTCCAGGGCATACCTTCACCTCTCTAGAGTTTCCTGCACTTGTTCTCTGCTCTCACTGCAGATCACAATGTCATCTGCAAACATCATAGTCCATGGGGAATCTTGTCTATCCTCATCTGTCAGCCTGTCCATCACCATAGCAAACAAGAAGGGGTTCCGAGCTGACCCTTGATGCAGTCCCACCTCCACCTTGAATTCGTCGATCATGCCGACAACACACCTCACCACTGTCTTACATCTCTCATACATGTCCTGCACTTCTCTAACATACTTCTCTGCCACTCCAGACTTCCTCATGCAATACCACAGTTCTTCTCTTGGCACCCTGTCATAGTCCAATTTCCATCAGTACCCTGTTGGTTGACAGCACTGATGGTGGTCGTTGTTAACCCGGGCCTCGACCGATCCGGTATGGAGATAATATTTGTGATTTGCATGATAAAGTTTGGCATTGGTTTTACGCCGGATGCCCTTCCTGACACAACTCTCTGCATTTTTCCGGGCTTGGGACTGGCGTAAGGGGGAGAGACACTGGTTAGTGTGCTACCCCCCCTTTCCCACGGCTGCATTAAATATATCAAATATCAAATAATATCAACATTAATTTCAATTAAATTAAATTCAAGCAAAATAATTTCAAATAGATACATTTTAATTAAATTCACACATCAAATATCAAATATAGTATGAAATATTACCTTTAACATTCTCTATGATGTGATCTTTCTGCTTGTAAATGGTTCCGATGGTCGACGGAGCCATTTGGAAGAAACGTGCAACAGTCGCATGTTTTTCACCAGCATCGATTTTCTTGATAATAGTCATCTTCGTTTCTAACGAGATGGCTTGCCGCTTTTTATGATTACCACTATCACTAGTAGGCTTACGCTTCTGACCAACCATATTTGCTTAGGGTTACAAAAGTCCGCAAAACAGTGTAAACACAAAGATCACAGAGATGACATCTTCACAAAAGGGTAACACGTGATGAACTGGGAAGAAGGAGGGCATGTTCAGTCTGTCGCTTATAAACAATGGATGCAGCATCATGCGGAAGTCGCGTATTACATCAGCGTACTACGTAGGTACGTCTCGTACTACAGAGAGCACGCTAAATTCAAAATTTGACATAATTTTTTTTTTTAAACGTAAAATCGAAAAATAACAAATGAAGGTAAAGTGGGGAGTGTCTGTACTGTATATAGAGATGCATGCATTTGGATTGTAGGAGTAAACTGGAGTACTCAGAGGAAACCAGTACAAGCACGGGAGAACATGCAGACTCCATCCAAAATTAATGGGCCCAGGATTTGAACTCATGATAACTCAGTTTACTCTGTAATACAGTATTAAGCACAAAGTCTTTGTAGCGTTGACTGTAATACTTATACGTGGAAATGACATGAGCAGTGAGACTAATGGACATACCTCTCCAAATCCAGAGTAATCCAGCTCAATTAGCTCGAAGGCAGCCAATAGCTCTCCAGCTTTGTTCTTCCCTTTAGTGATATCAAAGAACTTCAACGTGGGTTTCTTATATGGCTCCTCCACAAACTTAAGCTCTGGTTCAGCGAATGCTCGGCCTAGAGACTGTGGACTGCCCTGTGTTAAATTCAATAATAAACCAGATAATATCTGTCAAAATCTTGCAGTTGAGGTGCATCTACCACACAGGAACTTGACTGCAGTAACAAAAAAGTGTTGTCCGTATAAATGTACAGCATTTTATATGTACTGTATACCTCATCCTCTCTGAAAGTACTGTTTCTGGTATATACAGGATAAAAAAAGATGCATCGCAAAACAGAGACAGATCAGAGGTTCAGCATCTGTGTGTGTGTGTGTGTGTGTGTGTGTGTGTGTGTGTGTGTGTGTGTGTGTGTGTGTGTGTGTGAGTGAGTGAGAGAGAGACACACACACACACACACACACACAGAGAGAGAGAGAGAGAAAGGGAGAGAGAGAGAGAGAGAGAGAGAGAGAGAGAGAGTGAGAGAGAGAGAGAGAGAGAGAGAGAGACCTTTTCAGCAGTGCATTCCATGAAATAATGCCAATACAGGTTAAAACAAGGTTTGCACACAGATGAGTTGATGGGCTCCAGTAAGGATTATTAATCTACAGATCACAAGTTCGAATTGAGGTTAATGACACAGCCCTTTGTGACCGGGTATCCATGAGAGCTAATTGGCCTCACAGCAATCGCGAGCCAATCATGGGTGACTGTGAGCTCATTTGTATGAGGGAGCAAATAGTGTTTTCCCTCCATGTATGTTGGACCACTCCCAAATACGCATGCTCAGCAATTTGAGAAGAGTTGGGTGGCAAGCGTTGCATATCACAGAGGGGGTGCGTACATGCTTTTGCCCCTCCCTGGTCAGTGGTGATCATGTGATACGGAAGGTAATACTTGATGGGTGAGAATGGAATACAACTAAACTAGGGTAAGTGATATAAACACTATTTATGAACATGTTGTGTGAAAAAGAATCTCAGAACCAACAACACATGAACATTTGAGCTGGTTGAGCTACAACAGCAGAAGACCACATAATACTGTATTCGACTTCTGTCAGTCATGAATGATTCTCTGAGGTCTTCAGCCTCTACATCTGCCCAAGTACTAGACGTCGATGCCCATCATTACCTCAACATTCTGCTCTTGGCTTATAGTACTGGAACCCGATGTTGTCGTCAGCAGCTGCCCATTCAGGCTAATTTTCAACATTTTGTGCATGCTGAGATACTTTTCAGCTCACCACATTTGGACAAGGTGCTTATACAAGTTTCTGTATATTTTTCTGACTTTTCTTTTTAATACCGTGTTTCCAATCGCAAAACTGTTGCCCACGCACTGTTCTTCGTATAGAAACTGTTGTGTGTAACACTTCCAGGATATCAGCACTATCAGTATCTGAGAGTTCATTTACATATTTGTCTGTACTGTTTTGTGCAGCACTGTGATATTCTCACAAGTTTGTTATAGTCGTAGATATTGATGATGACCACAGGTGGGTCATCCCTGAAGTCATCTTTACTACCTTCCATAAGGATTTGTTCATACAGCAGCAACTCACACCAGGTTGGGGACAGAGTCTCCTCCATTATCTACAAAAGACATGCATAGTGTCCTCAGTAATGAATATATTCAAAATGGCATTTATGTATAAGACAAAAAACTCTTATAAATGATTGTATATTTCATATCTCTCACAATCTTAGCCACATGCAGACAAAACTGACTAATGAGTCGATGATGCTGAACTCGTGATGCACTCTTTTAAAACTACATACGTGAGGAGGAAATGAAACTGGAGAAACATCTATAGCACCTAAGCACATTCATATACATAAAGGGCTTGAGCTATATAAAATGTGTTTAACACACCTGTGTAACTTGACACTGTGTGGAGAACACAACCTTAACGAACGGGTCTGAAAGGCCATTATCATCTGCAGCAATGATGCCACGTGCTTGGTAAATGTGGGCACGGAGCTGGAAATAACGACTGTCTGGAGAAACCACACACAACACAACGCATAAATTGTCTATACTGTATATATACACACACACACACACACACACAAGTATTTTCATGGAGTGTATTTAGCCTTGATCGCAGTATGTAATCTCCACAGCATTGTTGCTTCAGTTGATCGGGTCGAGGCTCAACAACATTATTGTAGCATGAAAATGAAGTCAGAGGATGATCTGAATGTACCTAATGAGCAGGTTATCACACCTATGGACTTTTTCTTCTCTAATGGCACAGATATAAAATGGGTGCTAAAGTAATGAAAGAGTTGTTCAGGGAGCATGAAGAAACATTTTAGCCTATGTATTGGCAGCCCAGAGTTCGAACCTAAACCCTATCGAAAGTTTTCAGGATGCGCTGGAGAAGACTTTATGGAGTGGTTCAGTTTTCCACCTCTTTCTTTCAAAAGGCCGTTAAAAAATAAACCCAACAGTGAATGGTAATACGTAAATGAATAAATGCTGTGCTGCTTAAGTTTGTTGAAAGAATGATGAATATATGCTCTACAAAATATATATATAAATATATATACACATACATACACACACACACACACAGCTACTTTGCGTTTCAATTCATGCAGCTTCAGTGCATCGTGGTTTTTAAAATATATATATCTATATATATTTATCGAATTAAAAAATAAGAAAATAAAGGAAGAACGGGGAAAAAGTTAGGTCCTACTTCACGAGTTTTGATGGTCGTGTGGGGATCTCGGTCCCAATTAACCGCGGAAAGTGGGGGATCCCTGCATATAGTTTATTTATATATATATGTATTCTTTTCCTTTCGGCTATTCCCTTCAGGGGTCGCCACAGCAGATATATATATTCATGTGCGGGCAGTGGTGGCCTGGTGGTAAAAGGCACTGGATCGCTGATCCTAGGGTTACGGGTTCGAGTCCCAGTCTCTACAAGGTTGTGACTATCCCCCCAGTGCAGCTAACTCGGTTGTCAAAGGCCGGCCATGTCTCTCATTGTCTATAGTGAGAGGTTCATGTAAAAGAACCATTGCTGACTATCATCAAGAGTAGCTGCATAGCCTTCAGCGTGTTTCTGTCCCTTGCTAAAAGGGTTGTGTCAGGAAGGGCATCCGATGCAAAAACCTACGCCAAATCAAACACGTGAATCATTAATATGACCTCCATGAAGATGGATTTATTGTGACGACCTCTAGAAGGAAACAGCCGAAAGAAGAAGACGATATATACATATTATATACAATTTTTTATTGTTTTGAGGTCCATGATAAAATATAATATATAATTACCATAAAATATAT
Source organism: Plotosus lineatus (assembly GCA_024760905.1). NCBI lineage: Eukaryota > Metazoa > Chordata > Actinopteri > Siluriformes > Plotosidae > Plotosus > Plotosus lineatus. The sequence continues at coordinate 16,307,680 of CM045732.1, forward strand.
AATTATCCATTAAACATATTTATAAATATAATAATTACCATCCACAGCCAATTTTGTAGGAGGCATATTTGGTGGTATTGGGGTCCCAAAGGTTGTTGTCTCGTATATTGGTCTGAATTCAGAAGGCAAGCTTGTCACACAATTTTTTGAATACTTTGTGACACCAAGCCATACGTAGACCTCCAGTTTTGCAAAGATTTCACCTAGCGGAGCTCCAGGGGTCTAGAAATCAGTGTTCAACAAAGGTTTTTAAGAAAAGGTTAGTGTATTTTTTAGTTTTACAAAGGTTATACTCTGAGCTATTATGATATTCTGATTTTGTTGTGTTTGTAATATTTAATCTGAGAATACCTTCATGTAAATGGATGTGATTTTGCCACAGTTTTTTCCTTTCTCTTCCTCTACCAGAGAGAAAAGGATGGAGTGTGCTGGGATACGTGCATATGCTATTCTCCTCTCTCCACTCATCATCCAGAGGAACACATCAGGAAGAGTACTTTGGGGCTGAATATTATGTATAAATACAGAACACACAATGTAATCAGCAAGAGGTAAATACAGACTATGTAAAATATAGGCATACTGTATACTGTACTGCACAAAGTTGAAAGTACATGAGCCATAATCACCTCTTTAGCCAGGAAGTGTATCCTCTTCAGGATGCGCCTGACATCAGCCAGTTTCTCTCGGACTGTACACCGCGTCACTGTCCTCTGCACTTTCAGAGCTTGCTTGACCAGAATGATCTAGCAATAGTAATATACAAATGGGAAATCTGAACACCAGGATCAAGATTGAAACGACTCCCTTATGGAGCAGAAATAAGGAATAATGATAAAGGTTTTGTTATACAAGTTTCTCTCACTATATTTCTCTTAATGAAGGTTGTGCGGCACTTGTCAAGATTGTTTGGCCGAGAATGTCGTTTTCTATCCAAGCTTGTACTGTATTGTCTGGAAATCAGAAAAAAAACACCCATTGTTTACTATGCAATGACCGCATTCTAATGAGTGAATATAAATTCCTACTTGCAAGTGGAAACAAACTCCAGCATGAGTTCCACCACGCGCTCCTTAGCGTAACTTCTTGGTCTTTTTAAAAGCATTTCTACTTCATCAAGGCCAAATTCCTAAAGAAAACACCAAAGAGATGTCAGTACAAAACAGTTGTATTCATTGAATGAGTTAATAATCAGAAAAATGAAAATTGACGATGTACAGTGAGTCGTCGACTTACAATCGCTTTTGGTTCCGGTTGTAAAGCGATCTGGTCGTATGTCAACTTTCCATCCAAATACACTCACGACAAACAAAAACAGATGAATAAATCTCGCACATTTAAATCTATACATCTATTTTCAATTCCACGTCACTGTGGCGCGCAGCGGAGAGCCAATCCTTTCTGTACTCCAGTGTGTGGGCGGGTCCGATACCTTCAAACTCTATTTTTACTGGATTTAACAACAGCCACGGACTGTGATGTTGTTTTTGAGTAAAGAAATAAATTTCCCTCGTTTTGATCAGCTCATTTCCACGAAGCCAAGCACAGCTGGCAAGCGAACAGACATAGTAAAATTTCAACCCGCAAACCAGCTGATTGCCAAAACTTGGGACACGCTTCTTGTCACATAAACACTGCAACGTGTGAGTCCAATAAAATTAGAGTTTCAAGGTATCGGACCCGCCCACACACAGAAAGATTGGCTCTCCGCTTCGCGTCACAGTGACGTGGCATTGAAAGTAGATGAATAGATTTGCTCTGAGCTCTGAGCAGTAAGAAAGTGAAGCTGCATCACCTCCTGCTTGGCCTTTTAAGATGCTGGCGCTGCCGCCAGCGCAAACAACTGTCGTACGCAACACTCGCACTGCACTGCCATGAATCATGCTTCACGACTTTTGCGATCGTAAAGTCGATCAGACGTACCTCACATAGGTCGTAAGTCGACGACTCACTGTATATAATAGTGAACATACCAGTCTGTCAGCCATCTTGGACAGCCAGTTGCAGTTGTGGTATCGGAAGGTGTGGTCCTCAAAATAATTCCACACATAGAGACAAGGTTTCTCACGAAGCAGTGGAATACAACGGAATGACCTGCAAATATAAAGCAATACTATCTGTCTAATAAAACATTTACAATTTAATGTAAACTTTTTTATATTGGACCTTTTTACGCTTCTGTAACAAACCGGTGTCAAAGGGTTTGTTAGTGTTTGGTCTCTTTATTAGGTGTAGAGGGGATTTTAGGACTGATGGTGTTTTACCCATCATATTCTGTGGGTTGTGTTTTCCTGGGTACTGTAACAGACTGGTCCCGAGAGACATCCACAGGCATCTCTTGTCTCTGCAGCTCATCTGACTCTAACAGAGGTTGTCTGTCTTCTGCAGCATCTTCCTGACTGTTGCTTTTCTCACTCTTTACCACCACATCTGCTGTTTTGCCATAGTTTCCTAAAAAAAAAAAAAAGCCTCATATGATCTTTCAGAATGCTTTTTTTCCCCCAAACATTTAGTTATCATGTTTCAAGCATCTCTCTTTATTCATTCATTTTCTGGACCACTAAGTCCTAATTAGGGTCACAGAGAGGCTCATTCCAATTTCAGCCGACCTACACAAATTGATTTATTTATATATTGTTTTTTTTTTTTTGCTGCAATTCTTCAACAAGTTTTGTGACTCCACATAAGAAAATATAATGCATTCACTTATTCATTTTCTGAACTGCTTAATACCATCTGGGGTCACAGGGAGGCTGGCACCCATCTCAGCCAACTCTGGGCGAGGGCAAGGTCCAACCTGGACAACTCACCAGGCCATCACAGGGCGCAAACACGCTGACGGCTACACAGCCTATTCTTTACAAAAGTCAGTAATGGTTCTTTGACAGCCTCTCAACCATCTCTCTCTATATTCATCAGTAATTAATTTATGGCAAGAAATAAAATAATTATGATAATAATTTAACTACAACGTATGGATAAGAGGAAATAAAATTAGCTTGATTTGCTGTTTGAGGAACAAGCATATAAAGTACATGAAATATACAGTAATATGTTGACAGTCTTACAAGAAAACAATTCTAAAGTCCTGAAATAGTTGGACAATCACAAAATTAAGGCTATTTTCCTTCATACAACAGGATACCGGAGCTGAAATTAAATAATGAATATGGGCTAAAGTATGAACCTCAGAACGGTATAAGACTCAGCAGCACTTTTTTGAGAAGCCAGAAGTAATTTTACAATTGATTGCTCAACTGTTAGATGCCCAGGTTTGTATTTTTTTCTTCATTATTTCACTGAAGATAAGAAAGATGAAAAGTCTGAGGTTGATTTCAGGTTTGTAAAAGAAATCTATTGTTGCTAACTCGCAGTTTGAACTTCAAAATGCGTCAATGCCAGGAAAATAAGCCATTATTCCCGTGAAAATTTTAAAGATGCACCATTTGACCAAATATTTGAGGAGAAATTAATTTGAGATTTATATAATAACAGTTCGTTTTATTTAAAGGCAACTTTCTTGGCCCTCAACGTCACCGTATATATATATATATATAAAAAAAAAAAAAAGAAAGAAAAGCACCGAAAATATATTAAAACAATATGGCTTTTTACACCCGAGCCTAGTGGCTCATCAGGGCCGGTGCTTATTTCCGGTTCCCGTAGCATGACGCGACCAGGAGTTCAACTCCTCCTGGATGGGACGCTAGTCTATTGCAGGTTACCTTCCCAGTATATTTTTACTGGTACCCATTTATACTGCTGGGTGAACAGAGGCACACTTGTGGTTAAGACCTTGCCCAGGGGTCTTAGCACAGTGTAGGTCTAACTGGGATTTGAACACACAACCTCCTGATCATGACCCCAGCACCCTAACCACTAAACTACTGCCCCCCCCCCCTACACACACACACACACACACACACAGAGACTGTGCACATAGCAGGGCCCATTAAAGGCATAGTTTGCAATGGTTTGTTTTGTGACCCCACAGCTGACCCATTGCACAGAATTTATCGATGAATATTCAGGGAACTGTTCATCCATATGGTGTTTACCAAAAAAATGGAAGAGAAATATCGCAAAGGACTCCTGAATAAAATTGAGGATATATTTAAACACCTGAAAGCAACCCTGAAGGCAATATACACCAAGAAACCATGCAAGTGGGAAATTTAGAGAGCTGCAGGCAGAACATCATCAATAAAGAAACATTATTTGGTGAGATTTGTAGGTACCAGATTTTACAGAGTAACTGCATGCACAGAAAAATCCATAAATCAAACCTTTTAAAACAAGAATTTAATTTATGATTTTGTTAACTTATCCAATTTGGGGTTGAAATAGGTATATTAGGTAGTGGTGGCCTGGTGGTAAATGTGCTGGCTCAATGATCCTAAGAATTGGGGGTTCGAGTCCCACTCTCCACAAGGTTGTCACTGTCCCTCCCAGTGCAGCTATCTGGGTTATCAAAGGCCGGCCATGTCTCTCACTGTCTATGGTGTGAGGTTCATGTAAAAGAACCATTGCGGACTTTCGACATGAGTAGGCTGCAAAGCCGTCAGCGTGTTTCTACCCTGCGATGGCCTGGCGAGCTGTCCAGGGTGTACTCTGGCCTCGCCCAGAGTTGGCTGGGATGGGCGCCAGCCTCCCAGCGACCCTAATTAGGATTAAGCGGTTCCAGAAAATGAATGAATGAGGATGAATAAATGAATAGGTATAAATAAATGTAGATATGGATTATTTACATATAAATGGTTTCAAACTAAATTTAAACATTTGTATATTACTCCTTGTTTAATTTTAACTCCAACCAAACCAAAATTACACTGATTAAATATTAATGGATTTGACAGCAGAGTCTAGAGCAGGGGTCACCAACCTTTTTGAAACTGAGAACTAGTTCTTGGGTACCAATTAATGTGAAAGGCTACCGCGATGGTACACACTTCTGAAATAACTAATTTGCTCAATTTACCTGTAATTTTATGTTATTATTAATAATTAATGATATTCATCTATGTGAAGATATTGATTTGATGAAAAAATAGCAAAAAAAAAAATTAGATGCAGCTCAATGTAAAGTGGCACTATCGAGCCACGGGCCTGTTCTAAAAATAGCAGTGAACATGCCCTCGGGCACCGCATGTTGACCTTGCGGAGGCGACCTGGTGCTCGCGGGCACCATGTTGGTGACCCCTGGTCTAGAGGTTTTAGAAATGTGTTCTTACCTATAGACAGCTCAAAGGTGACATATCTGGAGCCAATGGATGGATCTATCATGGTCACCTCAAAGAATGATGCAAACAGTAAGAACTCCTCTTTTGACCCTGTGAAGTTCTGTAGGGTTAAGGTAAGCATTAGGACATCGCTCCCTGAAAATACTGTAAGTAGAAATACATTCATTTTAATAAGAACACCTGCTTACTCAAGCACTTAGCCAGTTAAGTCTCACGTGAGGTTTTCTGGTGGCCGCAGATTAATATTCTGAGATGTTTAGTGCAGACTGCACTTCTCCTCTGAGCCCCTTTATCACAAAAGTGTTTCTATCACCATAACTGTTACTTACTGGCTATTTCTTGGGTTTTTTGTGTGTGTGGGGGGTTTTTTTCTCCCTTTTTTAAAATCTTAGGCTTGGTGTGCTGAAATAAAAACTACCAGAATATATCTTTCAAAAAACTCTGTAATGGTATCATAACCTGCCTCAGTAAGAATATAATTGTTTTTTAATTTTTCTTCATTATAGAAATTGATGTGCATTTCAACAATTCACAACTGAATGCGTGGATAACGTGGGAATGAGCAGAAGTACAGGTGTTCATATTCATTTGTCCAGTAGTTTATATACTGTAGATATAAAGTGCTTACAGGGATCCCTCACGTCAGGCGGCAGTGGTGGTCTAGTGGATAGGGTGCAGGATCGCTGATCCTAAGGTTGGGGGTTCGAGTCCCCACAAGGTTGTCGCTGTCCCCCCCCCCCAGTGCAGCTAACTGGGTTATCAAAGGCGGGCCATGTTGCTCACTGTCTATGGTGAGAGGCATGTAAAAGAGCCATTGCTGACCTTCGTAAAGAGTAGCTGCAAAGCCGTCAGCGTGTTTCTGTCCCTTGCTAAAAGAGTTGTGACAGGAAGGGCATCCGACATAAAAAAAAAAAAAACCTATGCCAAATCAATTGATGATTCGCTGTGGCGACATCTGAGAAAATGGAAAAGCCGAAAGGAAAAAAAGAAGACAGGGATCCCTCACTTAGTTTATATACTGTAGATATAAAGTGCTTACAGGGATCCCTCACTTCCCGCGGTTAATTGGGACTGAGATACCCCCATGACCGCCGAATTTCGCGAAGTAGGATCAACCCCCCTGACTGATGTATACGTACACGTATATGTGTATATAATATCAATAAATACATATTCAACGCTATAAATGCTTATAATAACAATTAAACATTCAAAAATAATGCATAAGATGTAAATAAAATATAAATACACACACATACAGACGTGCGCGCACACACACAGATGCGCCTGCACGCACACGCAGATGTGCACCTCACATAAAAATGTAAGTAGTTTTGTTGGGGGGTTTTGGGTTGTTTTTTTGTTTTTGTTTGTTTGGGGGGGTTCCCGCGTAATTGGCCTTGTTTTGCGGCATTTTCCTTAAACTTTCCCCCTATAATTCCCCCTAATTTCCTTATTTTTTTAATTCGATTAATATTTTTTTATAAACCGAGACGCACTGAAGCCACATGAACTGAAGCACAAAGTAGCGAGGGATCCTTCTATATCAGAAATATTTGGACCTCAGGAAGAGGATGAATCTCCTCCACTTCAACAGTGACAGCTGCTGGAACGTCAGATGTAGTCTCCTCCTGCTGCTCCGAAGTACCACTGCGACTCGGCATGGCTGAAAGGTACAAATAGATTTACAAAATCAGCTATAAATTGTGTCGTAAGTAGAAATTAAAATACATTTATTTAATATTACTATTTACAAATTGAATTTGATTAAAGACATCATGAATCAGGCTCTGTCTGGAGCCAGATAACTTTACTTTGCTTTCTGAATCCATAACTCCTAGAACTATTATTACTCCTTTTCATCTGCTATGATAAAAGGACACATTACTTAGAGTTTCTAATCTACACACGAAGACAAATAATTATTTTATTTGGTCCACAAAATATTTGAATTTTTTTCCAAATAATTTAACCTCTTAAGACCCTACTGTCCTCATATAGGGACGTAATATTTCTTTCCAATTATATTGTCGATATGTCATTGTAAGACCCTCAGTTGAGGATTATTGGGTATTATTATTTTGCCAAAGTCCTTCCTGATGGAAGACCAAAATTGGTTTTGTAGTAATCTGGTAGTGAAACGCCGAAGCACAGTGGAGAAGACAAGACATAGAATACTGGGGTTTGAGTCTCAGGAGGTTGAAGTCATCATACTTCTAACATAATGTACAAACAGATGACATCGTAATTTATCTCCAGTGATTAACTTCAGTTACTTCAAATTATATGGAAAGTATTCAGACACCATTCAACTTTATGCATTATGAAATTCAAAGGTTGTGTAAATTGACTTTTCTCTTACTTTTATTCTACATACAATAAATAAGAACTACAGGATCCCTTGCTAAATTTCGGAACTGAGAAAATATTCGGAAAACGTTTTTCTAATGTTATGATGGAAGGTTTTCTACAAGTTACAGTTGAACATTCGGAAAACATTTTCCTCAGATTACGACAGAAGGTTTTCTACAGGTTAGAAGATTTTTTCCTACAGTTTAACGTTCGGAAAACGTTCGGAAAACGTTATGACAGAAGGGTTTCTACAGGTTAGAAGAAAACTTATCGTTTAACGTTCTGAGAACATTCCAGGAATCTGTATTACATAACAAAACCAAAATATAATTACAGGGGAACGTTACCAAAACGTTTTGTTTTGTGTTACTTGGGTACTTCACGCTTCAATTCATGCAGCTTTTTTATTGTATATTATTAAGATTAAGATTAAGATACAGCTTTATTAATCTCACAATGGAGAAATTCACTGTTACAGGCTGTTGAGGTACCATCAGTAGGGGGTGCAAAATAGATACATATACAATAAAACATATACATACATACATACATACACACATACATATATAAGTAAATAAATATATACATAATTAGTATAAAAGTAATATACAATAAAAAAGAAAAAGAACAACTTTGTAGACTGGCCTATATATATATATATATATATATATATATATATTATTATTATTATTATTATTATTATTATTTTTTTTTTTTTTTTTTTTTTTTTTTTTTTTTTTTAGATTTTATTGTTCTGTTCTAATTAATTCAAGGATGTTACATCTTTCTGAGCTATTTTGCACCCCCTACTGATGGTACTTCAAGAGCCTGTAACAGTAAATTTCTCCATTGTAAGATTCATAAAGCTGTATCTTATCTTCAGTGCATCGCGTTCTTTTGTAAATCAACAAATAAATATTCATCAAATTAAAAAATTAGGAAATTAAGGAAGAATAGGGGGAAAAGTTAAGGAAAATGCCACAGAAACAAGACCAATTATGGTATATATAAAAAAAAAAAAAAAAAAAAAACCTAAACCAACACAAAACAAGAAACAACCCAAAATCCCCCATCAAAACTAGTTACGTTGTGAGGTGTGCATCTGAGTGTGTGCACGTCTGTATGTGTGTGCATTTATATTTTATTTACATCTTATGCATTATTTTTTAATGTTTAATTGTAATTCCCCCCAGTGCAGCTAACTGAGTTATCAAAGGTGGGCCATGTCTCTCACTGTCTATGGTGAGAGGCCCTTTCTGACTTTCGTAAAGAGTAGGCTGCAAAGCCGTCAGCATGTTTCTGTCCCTTGCTAAAAGGGTTGTGACAGGAAGGGCATCTGACGTAAAAAAAAAAAAACCCTATGCCAAATCAAATGTGCGAATCAGATGATTCGCTGTGGTGACTCCCAAGAAAAGGGAAAAAGCTGAAAGAAAGAAAGAAAAAATTGTAATTATAACCATTTATAGCATTGAATATGTATTTATTGATATTATATACACATATACACGTACGTATATGTCAGTTGGGGGGGGGTGATCATACATCGAGGATTTCGATAATCAACTGGGGATCTCGGCCCCAATTAACCGCGGCAAGTGAGCGATCCCTGTACTATATAATTATAGTTTCTACTTATTATTATTATTATTATGCTAATTTATTAAATATCAAAAAGAATCTTTCCTGCCACCCCCTTCCCAATGCAATCAAACTGGATTTGCAGCATCTGTGAACTGTCATTTTCAAATCTCTCCACAGTTGGTGTATGGTACTTGTGCCAAAGCCACTCTGGCATCGTTTTCAATGTATATTCATTATCATGATGAAAAGCGATTCTTCACCCCAGTTTCATGTTATCTTTAGGAACCAATCATCATCCTTCCTTCTGAAAAGTGGAGGTGGATGTGCTAAACATTACACCATTGTCCCACCCCATTCAAAGTTTTAGAAATGCTTTAATACTGTTGCCCATTGATCTCTGTATTAAGATAAATTAATCGAAGAGTTGTGCAGAGAGTTCCTTAAACATTTTGGGACCTTACTGAGAGACTTGTGTATACCTTCCTTAATCATGTGCAATTAAATTAAATTGCTGCAGATGTAATCATTGAAAAAGCATGTTCTTTGAATGGGGCTCCAGAAAAATATAAAGGCAATAACAGCAAAACAAACAGGATGCAACTGGGTTCAGTTGGGAGTGCCTTCAGTTTTTGCTTTTTAACAAAAGTGCAAATATTTTAAGACATGTTTTGTTTATCATCATTAATTGTTGTGTGTAGATTTATGGGTTGAATAAAGGTCCAAGTAGAAATAGATTTAGTCATACAGTACTTCTTAAATATGAATAACATTTACTTGTCTTTTGTCCTTACCATCATTGCCTTTTTCTTTCTTCTCTTTGGATTTCCTGCTTTTCCGCTTCAACGTAAGCCTGCTCAGCGTGTTCTTCACACTTGCGACGACTTTGCTCTCCACTACTGCTGTAGCAGGGGAGGAATAAACCTCAACTGTCAGAGACAGCAGCACCCTACCCCGGTAAAAGATACCCTCACTCAGCCCCTCATTCAGGTCACGGTGGATGTCACGCAGCGTAGAGTTTTGAGGTGACCCATACAGGTTGACCCATGAAGGCCCAAAAGTTGGATTAAACCCTACAAAATAATGAGCTGGTCAAGAAAGGGATGGAAAAAAGCTGGAAGACAACACATTCCAGAATTCTAGTTTGGACTATAAAATAACTTGCATTTTATTCTATGAAAACGTGAAGCAGATGCCATGATATCATCAAAGACAGTAACAGAGTGGATGAAGAAGTTTTAAAGGTTAAAGGTTAAAGGTTAAATCCTGTGGAAGAAAAGCTAAGGCAAGGAAGGTAGCAGAACATTGATGGACACAAAACTCCAGCAATACAAAAATAAATTCGAAGCACCCGGAGAGCGCAAACCTCCACCAATGTTACCCTATTTGGCGAAGGTGAACCAAAATTAATCATTTGCTCCTGTGCCCATTTCTAACCTTCCCTGAAATTTGTATATAAATCTATTCATAGCTTTTTGCCTGAAGTCAATAAACAAACAGACAAACAAGCAAAAAGATGTTGCCATAAACATAAGCTTCGTATTTGACAGAGGAAAAAAAATGTTCTCTGCAGTGCAATGCTTGGTGGAGAACATTACCATTTCTGTTGGGATTTGAGATTTGTTGGAGGTCAAGGAAGTGTGTGGCCACAGCTACATCGCCAATGTTGGCATCATCAAGGATCTGGAATTTGATTCGTCGAGCAAGTGGAGGAAACTGTTCAATGAAGGAGATCTGCTCGTTCCACACTGGTGAATTTGTGCTGCTCTCCACGGATGTCTCTCCCTATGAAAAACACCCTTCACTTCATCCAATCATCACGATCAATCAGAGAACTAATACAGGTAACGAACTGGCAGTGCACAGTGGTCATGAAATAGTGAATATGGATACACCGTCAAAAGTGTTTGATTGTATCACAACACATTTGCAAGATGGAAGAGTCTTGCCTTACTATTCCAAACACATTACACTGTACTGTATGTGCTCTCAGCTAATATGGAAACATGTAGACAGTAAATATGGGCACCACAGCCCATTTAACAAACAGACCTGCAGTTAGGGTGTGTGTGTGTGTGTGTGTGTGTGTGTGTGTGTGTGTGTGTGTGTGTGTGTGTGTGTGTGTGTGCATTATAAAATCAAAATAAAAACTGTTCTGAGGTTAGCTTTATACATTTAAATGATAAGAATTAGGATTATCACACATCCTAATGATCCAACTCCTCAGAACCTACATTGACAAAATGAAATCAGATAAATGTTCTATTGCATAGATGACATGAACTTCCTTTTAAGACTTCTAAAAGCACACAGCAGTCAGTATCACCACACTGAGTTTTGTACAACTGTGATTGCATTGTATATCTTCATCTCACAAATCAGTTCAACTCCAGGTTCATCTGACAGCATCTATAAGTAATAAAGATGAAAAAGAAGGATGATGAAAGAGACACCTGCTGGCCAGCGAACGTGACCTGCACATAAGGGTCAATGAAGACTTTTTCATTGCCCATCATTTTAGAGAAGCTGCCAAGGAAACCAGCATTCATGCTGGGTAGGTCCTCAGCTCGATAGATCTTCAAAATGAACTTGGCCCATGGTCGTTCTACAGGCATTCTCTTAGGTAGCAGCAGGTTCCTGTGTAAAAGAAAACTATTTGAAATCCCGGCGCATAAAACAAGCTAAATGAAGAACAATTTATCAGCAATTTTAGGTATGGCAGAAAAATAAGTACAGTATTACAGTAAGGCCATAAAAGTACTACACTTGCTCACTTCTCAATGTCATCATTCTGACTGGTGGCAGAAGGCAGGCTAGCAATTCCCATAGGGTCCCCCTTCATCATAACACTTAGTGTACACTTCACATAGCCTTTTATCCCTGAACGAGTGTCCTTTGGGTCTGTAAGTGGAGCCCATTTCTGGTAAAAACGGTGGTCTGGAGAGAGCGAGAGAGAGAGAGAGAGAGAGAGAGAGAGAGAGAGAGAGAGAGAGAGAGAGCAACAGAGAGAGCCAGCCAGTGAGAGGGAGAGAGAGACATACAGACAGAAAGAGAGAGACAGAGACAGCCAGAGAGAGGGAGAGAGAGAGAGAGAGAGATACAGAGAGAGGCAGAGACAGACAGACAGAAAGAGAGAGACAGAGATAGCCAGAGAGAGGGAGAGAAAGAGAGAGAGAAAGACAGAGAGAAAGACAGAGAGAGAGAGAGAGAGAGAGAGAGAGAGAGAGAGACAGAGAGCGCCAGAGAGAGAGAGACAGAGAGCGCCAGAGAGAGAGAGACAGACAGAGAGAGAGAGAGAGAGAGAGCGAGACAGACAGAGAGAGAGAGAGACAGAGAGCGATAGAGAGACAGAGAGAGAGGGAGGGAGAGAGAGGCAGAAAAAGAGAGAGGGAGAGAGAGAGACAGAAAGAGAGAGACAGAGAGAAAGAGAGAGAGAGACAGAGAAAGAGACAGAGAAACAGAGAGAGAGATACAGAGAGAAAGACAGAGAGAGAGAGAGAAAGAGAGAGAGCAAGAGAGACCGAGAGAGAGAGACAGAGACAGAGACAGAGAGAGAGAGAGACAGAGAGAGAGAGAGAGAGAGGGAGAGAGAGAGAGAGAGAGAGAGAGAGAGAGAGAGAGAGAGAGAGAGAGAGAGAGAGAGAGATGAAATAGCTTCATGAGTAATAATCACAGTTACCATGTCCATCACACAGCCTTGTAATTAGCACACACATCGTGTTCAGCGAAGTACCATCATCAAAATGGGCACCATATGGTTATATCTGTACAAATGTTCTGCATTTTAGTAGAAATGGGAAATAAATAACTGAGGTAAATATCTGTCCATATGTACTAGTCCTTCTCAAAAAATTAGCAGACTGTATTGTGATAAAGTTCATTATTTTCTGTAATGTACTGATAAAAATTAAACTTTCATATATTTTAGATTCGTTGCACACCAACTGAAATATTTCAGGTCTTTTATTGTTTTAATTCTGATGATTTTGGCATACAGCTCATGAAAACCCAAAATTCAATCATCTGAATCAACCAATTAACTCTAAACACCTGCAAAAGATTCCTGAGGCTTTTAAAATCTCCCAGTCTGGTTCATTACTCAAAACCGCAATCATGGGTAAGACTGCCGACCTGACTGCTGTCCAGAAGGCCATCATTTTTTGAGATCGGGATTTTTGGTTTTTCTTTACTTTTTTGCCAAAATTATCAATATTAAAACAATAAAAGGCTTGAACTACTTCAGTTGTGTTTAATGAATCTAAAATATATGAAAGTTTAATGTTTATCAGTACATTACAGAAAATACTGAACTTTATCACAATATGCTAATTTTTTGAGAACGACCAAAAAATTGTTTGTTTTTTATAGGGTCAATGCATACCGTCCATGACATGGAACTGGTATTTTTTTCTTATTGGTTTCTTTAGACTCAGCATACCTGACTGCTGGTAGACTGTACTAATGTCTATCTTGAAGGAGCCAATGTGGGTCATCAAAAATGCAAGCATCTTTTTGTGAACAACCTGGAATCTCAATCAATCCATCATTCAATCAATTAAAATAAAAAGGATTCAACATCAAATATTTTAAAAAATCTGAATTCTAATATATATCTCTTAACCCTACAGCCCACTTACAGAAATCTGAATAACTTTATCAAAAAGCAAGTCTTGGGTCTCCTGAAACTCAAACATGAAGTTCTGAAAGACAAAGAGCAAAATAAATAGGAGCAATGATCTGAGCAAACTTTCCTACAGATAGTTCTTCACATTTTAATCTATAAAAGTCATGTAGTACCTCGTTAAAAAATGGACAGTTGGTAGATTTCTGGGTGACTGTATGTTTCTTCTCATCTCCAACAGTGATGTACACAGCAGGGTTGATGTTGACACCTACCAACTTCTGGGCTTCCAGCACACTGACATTCACCTGAAGAAGTATATCTCATTAACACGAAGATCATATCACCTCCATACAGCACATCAGTAAAAGGGGAAAAAAACATTTCCGACTTTTGAACGGGCTTTTGAAATCTAAATCCCAATGTACACACAACTGGGCAGAAAACAACACCAACTCAGAAAATGCGAATTATAGCATGATTTGTAAATTTGGCTTGTGTTTCTTTGTTGACTGCCCCCCCCAATATTACATTGGGGGGGGGGGGGTTCCAGTTAATTTATTTCATTTTTTTATGATTAGCATTGGTCAAATTCTTCTGCAAAAAGTTTGATCAGGAGCAATTTAGGGCCAAAAATAGAACATTTACATCATTGTCAAAAACAGAGGCTCAAAAAAGACAGGATCGAAGCATCAATAAAACAGTTCAGTAAACACTTCGTGAGAAAAGTGCAGTCTGTTTGGTTCACTACCTTGGGAATATTAACAATTATTTACTGAAGATTATTAAGTTCAGCAACTCAGCCTGAGGCTAAAACCTGTAAAAGGAAAGTCTGTTGGGTTTTTACACCAGAGCCTAGTGGCTCATTAGGCCGGTGCTTATCCCCGGTTTCCATAGCGTGAAGCGACCAGGAGTTCAACTCCCCCTGGATGGGACGTTAGTCCATCGTAGGTTACCTTCCCAGTATATTTTTACTGGTACCCATTTATACTGCTGGGTGAACAGAGGCACACTTGTGGTTGAGACCTTGCACAGGGGTCTTAGCACAGTGAGGGTCTCAGTGGGATTCGAACTCACAACCTCCCGATCATGAGCACAGCACCCTAACCACTACGCCACCGGCCCCACCCACTTCTAAAAAAAGTACTTGTGAAAACTGTACAAATTTTAGTAATTACAGAGGCAGGTCCGGTGAGCTCTGCATGCAGAACATGCAAGCAGAAAAAAAAACATTTATACAACTTTTAAAGATAAATCTATTCAGAGTTTTAGTACATACTACACAGAAACATCAGAAATGCACACTTTGTTAGCATTTAAAGTTTTAGTGTATACAATGCGACGTCAAAAGAATAATAAATAAATAAAATGGGATGATTTATTTTTTAATTTTTACACATAATTAAAACCTCGCCTGCTCCTAATAACTTTGACAACCTTTAGGTGTCGTTGGGATTAATGTTTACTATCTGCAGACAGCAAAAAATTTGTTTCTTTTCGAGGGTTCCCTTCAGGGGTCGCCACAGCGAATCAACTGCCTCCATCTCACCCTATCTTCTGCATCTTCTTGTCTTACACCAATTTCCTTCATGTCCTCCTTCACCACATCCATGAATTGTCTCTTTGGCCTCCTCTAGACATTCTGCCTGGTAGTTCCAACCTCAGCATCCTACTACCAATATACTCACTATCCCTCCTCTGTACATGTCCAAACCATCTCAATCTAGCCTCTCTGACTTTGTCTCCAAAACATCTTACATGTGCTGTCCCTCTGATGTACTCATTCCTGATCCTATCCATCCTCGTTACTCCCAAAGAGAACCTCAACATTTTCATCTCTGCTACCTCCAGCTCTGCCTCCTGTCTTTTCCCCAGGGCCACGGTTTCTAAACCATACAACATCGCTGGCCTCAACACCGTCTTGTACACTTTTCCTTTCATTCTTGCCGATACCTTCCTACCGGACACTTTTCTCCAACCATTCCAACCTGCCTGCACACGCTTCTTCACCTCTTTTCCACACCCTCCATTGCTCTGGATTGTTGAGCCTAAGTACTTAAAATCCTCCACCTTCCTTATCTCTGCTCCCTGTAACCTCACCGTTCCTCTTGGGTCCTTGTCGTTCACACACATGTATTCTGTCTTACTGAGGCTAACCTTCATTCCCCTCCTTTCCAGGGCATACCTCCACCTCTCTAGATTTTCCTGCACTTGTTGTCTGCTCTCACTGAAGATCACGATGTCATCTGCAAACATCATAGTCCATGGAGAATCTTGTCTAACCTCATCTGTCAGCCTGTCCATCACCATAGCAAACAAGAAGGGGCTCAAAGTGATCCTTGATGCAGTCCTAACTCCACCTTGAATTCTTCTGTCACACCAACAGCACACCTCACCACTGTCTTACATCTCTCATACATGTCCTGCATCACTCTAACATACTTCTCTGCCACTCCAGACTTCCTCATGCAATACCACAGTTCCTCTCTCGGTACCCTGTCATATGCTTTCTCCAGATTCACAAAGGCACAATGCAGCTCCCTTTGAGCTTCTCTGTACTTCTCTCTTAACATCCTCAAGGCAAACACTGCATCTTTGGTGCTCTTTCTTGGCATGAAACCAAACTGTTGTTCACAAATGCTGACCTCTGCCCTTAGTCTAGCTTTCACCATTCTTTCCCATAACTTCATCGTCTGGCTCATCAACTTTATCCCTATGTAGTTGCCACAACTCTGCACATCTCCCTTGTTCTGGGAGAAAAATGGGCACCATCACACTTCTCCTCCCTTCCTCTGTCATCCTCTCACTCTCTAAGACCTTGTTGAATGTTCTTGTCAGAAAATCTACTGCTACCTCTCCTAGACACTTCCATACCTCCACCGGTATGTCATCAGGACCAACTACCTTTCCATTCTTCATCCTCTTCAATGTCCTCCTCACTTCACTCTTACTAATCTTTGCTACTCCTTGGTCCTCAACGGTCACCTCTTCTACTATTTTTTCTCTCTCAGTATCCTCATTCACCAGCTCTTCAAAGTACTCTTTCCATCTTCCCAGCACACTTCTGTCATCAGTCAATACATTTCCCTCTCTGTCCTTTATCAATATAACTTGCTGCACATCCTTCCCCTCTCTATTTCTCTGCTGTGCCAACCTGTATAAATCATTTTCTCCCTCTTTACTGTCAAACCTAGCATACAAGTCATCATATGCCCTCTGTTTAACCTTTGACACCGCTACCTTCACCTTACGCTGTGTCTCCCTGTACTCCTGTTTAATCTCTTCAGTCCTCTCAATGTCCCACTTCTTCTTAGCTAACCTCTTCCTTTGTACACACTCCTGCACTTCCTCATTCCACCACCAAGTCTCCTTATCTACATTCCTTCTAGAGGACACACCAAGTATTCTCCTACCTGACTCCCTGATCACATTAGCTGTAGTTCTATAGTCATCTGGAAGCACTTCCTGACCACCCAAAGCCTGTTTCAACTCCTCCTTGAAGACACCTTTTCCTTTTTCAGCTTCCACCACTTTGTTTTCTGCTCTGCCTTTGCCTTCTTCACCTTCCTCACCATCAGCGTCATCCTACACACCACCATCCTATGCTGTTTGGCAACACTCTCACCCACTACTACTTTGCAGTCACTGACTTCCTTCAAATTACATCGCCAACACAAGATGTAGTCTACCTGTGTGCTCCTACCTCTGCTTTTATAAGTCACCCTATGCTCCTGTCTCTTCTGGAAGAAAGTATTCACTACAGCCATTTCCATCCTTTTCGTAAAATCTATCAACATCTGTCCTTCTGTGTTCCTGTCCTGGAGACCAAACCTGCCCATCACTTCCTCGTCCCCTCTGTTGTCTGCACCGACATGTCCATTGAAGTCTGCCCCAATGACCACTCTTTCACCTCTGGGGTTACTCTGCATCACTTCATCTAACTCACTCCAGAATCTCTCCTTCTCTTCAAGCTCACATCCTGCCTGTGGGGCATAAGCACTAACAACATTGTACATCACGCCTTCAATTTCTAACTTGAGACTCATCACTCTGTCTGACACTCTTTTCACTTCGAGAACATTCCTGACAAACTCCTTCAAGATGACTCCTACTCCATTTCTCTTCCCATCCACACCATGATGAAACAGCTTAAACCCTGCTCCTAAGCTTCTAGCCTTGCTACCTTTCCACCTGGTTTCCTGAACACACAGCATGTCCACCTTCCTCCTCTGCATCATGTCAGCCAGCTCTCTACCTTTTCCTGTCATAGTTTCCTGTCTAAGTCCCTACTCTCAGTCCAAGACTCATGCTTTTCCTCTTCTCTCTCTGCCTATGGACACGACTCCCACCTCTCCTTCTCCGACGTCTTCGACCAACAGTAGTCCAATTTCCACCAGCACCCTGTTGGTTAACAGCACTGATGGCGGTCATTGTTAACCAGGGCCTCGACCAATCCAGTATAACTTTCTTTGTTTTGACTCGCATATTTTATTAGGCATTGGTTTTATGCCAGATGCCCTTCCTGATGCAACCCTCTGCATTTATCCGGGCTTGGGACTGGCGTGAGGGTGGACACTGGTTTGTGCCCCCCTCATGGCTGCATTATATATATATAAAATGGCTGCTATAAGACGCAAATGTGATTTACTTTGTAAAATACAGTTGTCGCCCTTGTAGCATACATACTTCTTATTATACTTTATATATTAGTGTTGCAGAAGGTGGAACCCTTTGTATAGAAACTCTTATCCTTATTGGATATGGAGTATACAGCATGCCCAAGACCAGTGGTCCCTAAACTACGGCCCTCCTCCACATTTGGCCCGGCCCCCTAAACAATACCAGACACGGATAATGATTTTTTTTTTAGTCTGGCCACACAATCAAGACTAATACACACCTACAACATGACACTCTATTCCACCCTTCTGTGCCCCTATCTGGAGAAAAACAAACAAACAAACAAACAAACAAACAAACAAACAAACAAACACACACACACACACACACACACACACACACACACCCCAAGCCCCCCCCCCAGTGGAAGAGAAAAATTGATTCAGAATGAAGGGTTTTTAACCTGCAGTGGACAAACGATTAATTTTTGTTCAAAGCAAAGAAAAGGTTGCTTGTATCATCTGTCAAGAGGCAGTGGCGGTATTCAAAGAATGCAATCTGCGCCAACACTGAATCCCGTCACAAGGTTAAGTATGACCGCTTGCAAGGACAAATGCGAGTAGACAAACTCTCAAAGCTAAAAAGTGGACCGTTAGCTCAGGAGAATGCATTTGTATGCCAGGCTCGGCTGAACCAGTCGTCTGTTCAGGCAGCTTTCGGCTTGCTCAACTGATAGCCACCAGTGTTTTTTTCATTATTTATTTCCTGTATTTTTTCTGTGAAGGTCCCGGAAAGGGTTACTAATATCTGGTT
This sequence comes from Plotosus lineatus, assembly GCA_024760905.1. Taxonomy (NCBI): domain Eukaryota; kingdom Metazoa; phylum Chordata; class Actinopteri; order Siluriformes; family Plotosidae; genus Plotosus; species Plotosus lineatus. The sequence continues at coordinate 16,326,904 of CM045732.1, forward strand.
ATGCGTGGCTTACTGGAAAACAATAAATGTTTACTTTTAGGCAGCCCTGCGACCATCACACTTTTTCTGTTATAAACTGACCTCGGCCCCCCCATCAGAGAAGGGAAAAGTTATGTGGCCCTCACAGGAAAAAGTTTGGGGACCCCTGCTCTATACAATTAACTGTAATGGTCTTTTACATGCATCTCACTATAGACAATGAGAGACATGGCTGGCCTTTGATTACCCAGTTAGTTGCACTGGGGAATTCAGGAAAATATTTAAATCAATTTCTAATGTAAAGATAAGCCAGGTGAAGGAATCATGTGTACTATAAACTTAAACAATTATTTGCTTAAGACTTGATGACTCCTGCTGGATAATTCCTTTGACTTTTCATCTCGTGGATGAATCGATTATATATACCTTGCTTAAACAAATAATTGTTAATAATTAAATAATCTGATCAAACAGGTCCAAATATGGCAGACAGTAGCAAAGTCAGACAAGTAAACTTTATAAACCAGCGAGCAGGTACATCAGAAATCAGGCAGAGTGAATAACAATATACTCAGAAACCAAGGTGATATACAGGGATCCCCCACTTTCCGCGGTTAATGTGGGGTTTCCCCCACTTTCCACGGTTAAACACCCACCCCCACCCCGCGACTGCCGATTTCCGAGAAGTAGGATCGATCTACCTGACTGATGTATATGTATATATCTTCTTCTTCTGCTTCTTTTCCTTTCACTTTTTCCCTTTATCAGGGGTCGCCACAGCAAATCATCTGATTCGCACGTTTGATTTGGCATAGGTTTTTACGTTGGATGCCCTTCCTGACATAACCCTTTAGCAAGGGACAGAAACACACTGACGGCTTTGCAGCTACTCTTTATAAAAGACAGCAATGGTTATTTTACATGAACCTCTCACCATAGACTGTGAGAGACATGGCCCGCCTTTGATAACTCAGTTAGCTGCACATACGAGGGGAGTATGAAAAGTTTTAAGCCTCAGAAAAACTAAAAGGATAAGGGATTTTTGATCATTTATTTTTCAACACATTTCCCCCCTCAAGGACTAAACACTTGCTCCAACGGCGCTGCAGCGCTTTTATCCAGGTGTAGAACTCTTTTGTTTGGGACTCAAGACACCCCTCAACTGCAGCTATGACATCATCATCACTCGGAGACCAGCCAAGGCTTTTGTTTCATTTGGGCGGGGGGGGGAAGATGGAAGTTGGAGGGGGCCAGGTCTGGCGAATAAGGTGGATGGGGAACAAGTTCAAATCCACAATCGTGAATTGTTGCCATGGCAGCCACTGACGTGTGGGCTGGTGCATTGTCTTGGTGGAAGAGAATTCCTCTTGTGAGCATTCCTGACATTTTTTTTTTGCCTTTCGAATTTCTGATTTCTGAATTTCTGAACGAATTTCTGTTTTCTCCATTTTTCCCTTGCTTATTCAAAAATCTCCAAAAACTATAAGAAGCATGTTAGAATCTTAAAATTTGGCAGGAATACTTACAAAAGGTTGAACTTTCAAAAAAATCATAGGGTTGACCATGCATCAACACTTCTTATTCACGATGCTTAAAACTTTTCATACACCCCTCGTACATATTCAACGCTATAAATGCCTATAATAACAATTAAACATTCAAAAATAATGCATAAGATGTTAAAGAAAATAAAAATACACACACACACGCACACACACACACACACACACACACACACACACACACACACACACACACACACACACACATACAGATGCTTTTTTGCAGCATTTTCCTTAACCGTTCCCCTATTTTTCCTTAATTTACTTTTTTTTTTCAATGAATATTTTTGAAAAACCCGTGATGCACTGAAGCTGCAGAAACTGAAGCACAAAGTAGCGAGGGATCGTTCTATAATGTAACATAACTGAAATGTTTTGCAGATGGCAAACCAGAACCATACATAAGGTGAGTGTGCACAGAACACAACCAGGAAACTGAAACTACTAAATATGTGATGAGGAGAGGGAGAGTGAGTGTGTGTGGGCATCCATATTTGTAGGTGGATGGAAATCATGGCTAATGGTGGCAGGAACAGTAACAGGTGTGACAGGGTGTGGATGTGCAAATAATTACTGTATATCATTTGAAAAAGGCAATGTCGAGAAGCGAGTGTCATCATTATCTGTATCAGGTAGGGGTCTTGCCTTTGAGGAGACGAGAATCACAACTTTATCATCAAATTGTTGAGAAAATAATAGAAATGTTTAAAAACAAATTTCCTGAAAAAATAAAAATAAAAAAGGATCGGAAAGGGTTTAGATATTTTACCCCTTTCATTTGATACTAATCGATTCAGTTAGTCTGGAGGAAAGTAAGGGCACAAGCCTAAGCTAAATACAAAACAATAAGTAAAAGCAATGCAGTGGTTAAAAACAGACCATAATAACTTACAGTAACAGTACAGTTACTTGCAATAACAACAGTTTGAATAGTGTTCTTGAATTGATCAGACTTGCTGCAATTACATTTTGGATTTTTGTCAAATATTATTTATAACTCAGTGTTTCAGTTTGAATTTTGAACATAATGTCCCAGTTTCATTACTATTACCGTGAATTGCTTGACATTATTGAATCATAAGACTTTTGAGTTTTCAGCCATATCAGTTCTGTTCAGTGTCTTTTGCTTCACATATACTGTATATATAAGGATAATATATATTATCTCGACAGGTCAGGTTTTGCCCTGCTGCTGGTAACATGTAAACAGTGCAACCTGTTGCATGGTCGAGTGGTCGGCGACTAAACCGGTTTCCCCACCAGGTTTCAAATTTGGTAAGGAGGGTGGCTAGCAACCCAGTAGGAATAAAAACAAGACCTATCAGTGGGCGGATGAACTCTTCAGAGTCAACGGCCAGCTAGCTAGAGATGATGCCTCCATAAAAACACCCTGCAGAAAGAACTTTGGGCCCCTACTGCGAATTTTTTGTCCTTCATATACAGCCATGACAAAGGCTGTTACGGCTGCTGCCTACACCAGAATTCTGGCACGGCACCCAGATTGATTGATTGATTGATATATTAAGTGCGAGAATTTGTTTATGCACTTGTGAGCTTTACTCACCTGGAATGACTTGACTTTTGGGGTAACAGCAAGTTTGTGTTTTGATAAAGGTGCACATCGGCTAACAAAAAGAAATAAAAATGAGTGTTAATAGAAATATACAAACAAGGGAAAATTTAATCATACTTTGAGATCCTGGTTTTTGTTGAAAGAATTGATCCCTATTAAATGTTACAAAAATGGAGCAATGCTGTAACTGAGAAATGTACAAATCCTCAAAAAGCAAGAAAGTACGTTCAGGGTGGAATACAATACGATTATTTCCCCCACTCCTTTTTAAATATGCTACAGTTGACAAGTTCATTTGCTTGACAGTTGTTATTATTATAATCATTTCTATTTAGTTATAGATTTATATTGTCATTGTTTTTTTAATTTATTTATTCTTTTTTTTTTTTTAGAAGTACTGTTTCTTGTCTACCCCTGGGTTTACATTAGGGCCATGATGTGTACAACCTCCACAATTTGAGAGCATCTTGATGAGGGTGGGGGTGACAGGACTGAATCATGATGATCTTTAGAGAACTTGGGGTTAGGGTGACATCATGAATTTTTGACAGAGGAAAAATTTGGTCATGATTATTATAAAGTATTATGATTTGAGACCAATCATGATAAAGCATAGGAATCATAGTAGAGCTGAACAGAGCATAACGGACCTTAATGGGCCATCATAGGAAATTTGATAAAAAAAATAAATAATAAATAAGGTAATTAGTATAATTATATTGTTTATACCAGGTATACTGTATAAATAATGGAGGGCAGCAGTGGCCTGGTGGTAAGGTGCTGGATCACTGATCCTAAGGTCAGGGGTTCAAGCCCCACTCTTAACAGGTTGTCACTGCCAAACAACACCCCCCACCCCCCACCCCCCCACCCCCAGTGCAGCTAACTGGATTATCAAAGGCCGGCCATGTCTCTCACTGTCTATGGTGTGAAGTTCATGTAAAAAAAAAAAAAAAAACATTGCTGACTTTCATCAAGAAATGGCCTAGCGAGCTGTCCAGGGTGTACTCTGCTCTTGCCCAGAGTTGGCTGAGATGGGTGCCAGCCTCCCCACAACTCTAATTAGGATTAAGTGGCTTAGAAAATGAATGAATAAATGAATAATTAATATCTGTAACCAAACCTGTTGTCATCTAATGATAAACAAGAGTGACGTCACTTGGAAAGACATACCATACAACCCACATTATAATAGAATAATATGAAATACCTGAAAATGGGTGTGAATGTCATATTGGCACAATTCATGTCTGAAAAATCATAATCATCATCATCATAGTCATCATCGTCATTATAATCATCTCCGTCTTCGTTGTCGTTCTTTACCAAACTTCGGCCAAGTGTTTTGGCTTCTCGGTCCAGCTGCTGTGGCCGCAGGGTTCTGAAAATGGCATAATCTTTAAGATTTAATAGACAAAAAAATGTATAATTTATTAAGACAAATGGTGAATGGATGAATGGCTATACACACCCAGGTTCAAGAAAGCCTGTATTTCTGATCACAAGACTTGCTCTACAAAAATAAAAGAAACAGACAGACAGACAGACATTTTATTCAATAGAAGGCCATTAGCCCAAAATACAGACACAATGAATAAATTAAAGCATGAACTATTGTTGTAGACCAGTTGAATTTCTGATTTTCTTAACATGGATAAGAAATAAGCATAGGTTTCGGATTGCATTAACATCAGTTGATGACATAATATTAATAAAACTGTGTTGTGATGAAAGAAACAGACTCATTATAAAATGCATAATTTAAACCAAAACCACTGTAAACATGAGGAAAGTCATATATGGTTGTTCAATGTAAACAAAGGACGAATGGATGTCACTCACTCATCACTGTCCTCCACCTTAAGGAAGTCTTCACAGGACCAGTCTCCAGCTGCACCCTGTAAAGGTTGGTACCTCACATCCAACTCCATATAGATCTGAAAGCCAACATTCACTCATTTATCTACCAAGCCACTTAATCCTACTCGGGTTGTGGGGAGTCCGGAGCCTATCTCAGTAAGCTCACAAGACCATCATAGGGTCAGCAAAAATTCATTATAACTTAATATGGGTACATAAAAGAACTTTAACTATCTAAAATAAACATTATACAGTACTGTCCTGGTGTCTGAGACATAGGTCTGCGAAGTCATTTTTAAAGTGTTTAGATGCAGAAGATTTTGTTCCTGATCAATAAACGAAAGCTAATGTACAGTTAATAGCTCGGCCCTGAAGTGACTCACATTAGTCAAGCTGTAGTTGTTGTCTGTGAGGGGCTCCCTCAGGACCAGCCTCCCTGCTGTTACCACATGCTGCAGACTGATCACCAGCTTCCCCAGCAGCCTTCGAAAATGCATGCAGACACACGCACAGATGCACGGACACACACACACACACACACAGTGAAATAATCTACATCAGAAACCATGCAGACACATGAATGTCTATCAAATGGTGGCGACAGACACATTTATTATTTGGTCTGAGTAAAGGTTTGACGGAATATTTCACTCAAATGAACGATCAGTGCACTTACCTGTTACTAAACATCTTACTGCAGTTGTAAACACTGATGGAGAGAACTTCATTCTTCATGATTTTTCCATAGTGTGGCCATCGGAAGTGCTAGACAATGACAAAGGTCAATAAAATGAGGTGTACAAGGGAAAAGTATTGATGCCAGTTAAATCTAATTGCAGTTTTAATAAAACCAATACACTGCCCAGCCAAAAAAAAAGTGACATATTGTCATTCATTCATTTTTCTGAATTGCTTCATCCTAATTATGGGCGTGGGGATGATGCCACCCATCTCAGCCGACTGTGGGCGAGGGCAGAGTACACCCTGGACAGCTCGCCAGGCCATTGCAGGGCCAACACACACACAAACACACACATTCATACTGACGGCTATGCAGCCTACTCTTGATAAAAGTCAGCAATTGTTCTTTAATCTCACCACAGACGGTGAGCGACATGGCCGGCCTTTCATAACCAGTCAACTGCACAGGAGGATAGCAATGACATCCATTGATAGTAGGGCTTGAACCTCCGTCCTTGGGATCAGTAATCCAGCAAATTACCACCAGGCCACTTTAATTTTTCATGAAGAGCCTTGATCACAGCATGTTAATCTCCATAATATTGTTGATCCGGTCAAGGCTCAGCAACATGAACGTGGCATTAAAATGAAGTCAGCTGATGAGCAAATTATCACATCAATAACATGTTTTTTTTTTTTTCCTTCCCTGAAGGCACAGATATAAAATGAGGAGTTAAATAGTAAGGAGTGATTCGGAGAGCTCAAGGATTGCGTTTTCACATATGTATTGGCCCCCCCCCCCAGAGTCCTGATCTGAACCCTATTGAAAGTTTTCTGGACATGCTGTAGAAGACTTAAGGAGTGGTTCAGTTTTTCTCTCATCAATTCCAAAAGGTCAGAAATGAACCTGACACTGGATGGCAGTACAGTGGTACCTCTCCTTACGATAGTCCCAGAAAACAAAAAATCCAGTTTACGAAAAACATTTTCCGAATTTTTTTGTCTCTGTATATGAAACAAGTTCTACTTACGAAACGCACCATTCAAACATTCAAATGTGCCATTCAAACAATGTGCGAGTTGCTCTCCCATTGGCTGTCTTCCAACATCCTGCCCCGCTGGCCTCCTGTTGGCTAGGAGGAATGCGCAGCTCCCTTGAGCAGCAGCTTGTTTCATGAGTTTTTCAAGTGTGCTCATTGCAACTTTATTTTTTGGCTCAGGCTTTTAACCTTGTATAAACATTTGTAAGATTATAACTCTGCTAAGAAGACATGGTCAACACGAAGTAAGTACTTTAAAAGGTACGCTTTTATAATTTTTAAAGGGTAGTATTGGGGGGCCTTGGAACGAATCACACGTTTTACATGTAAAATTCGGTTCTACTTACGAAAAATCCAGGTCACGAAAAATGCTCTGGAACGGATTAGTTTTGTAAGGTGAGGTACCACTGTAAATGTCATGCTGCCTCAAGTCTGATGAAACACGTAGTGGAAAGAAGATCATTGTAACAGCACCGAACCACTCCATAAAGTCTTCTCTAAGACTTTCAGTGGTGTTAAGGATGTGTGGGTGTAGGACACAATTTCATTCAATGCTCCATTACATCACAACCTTTAACATGAGTTACAGTTCAACTCAAGGAAAAAGAGCAGCTTTAAATATTGTACATTCAGTGCACAGACCATTTATTGATACACATACTAAACAGAGGTTGCCTTGAGTCACTAACCCCGGAGGGAGTGGTTTGTGTGAGGAACAAACCCACACCCCTTCCCTGCCAAAACCAAACACTGAAACTATTAAAAACATTGTACTGTATATAGAGGAGAAGGCATCCTGCTTCTTTCAAAAGCTGATTTCAAATATTTCTGTATTGAGTTGATATTATGTGTACACATATTGATGAACTTTTGTTCTTTAAAGTAATGAAAAAGGAATTAATTTGTTTTAGTTCTTGAGAAAGCTCACCCCAAATATGATTCTATCATATACTGTATGCATTAAAGGTAAAAAAAATAAATAAATAAATACAATAAAATATTTGAGAACCTTTATTTTTCAATTTGCCAATGCTGCAGTTATATTGTACTTATGTCTTTTTAACATATAACTATAACAGCACAAAAAAAATTCAAGCTTGCATATGAAATATATATCTACAATAATATTCAGAATAATTATAGTATAACACACAATCACTGTGTTTGTTAGACGAAATAATTCCAAGCTGAACCTTCTTCCTTTATACAGGCGTCATAATGTTCTTGAAGGCACTTCTTTGTCCGTTCTGTCCGCGGATTTATTCTGAGAATTTCCAATCTCGATGGTTCTCGATTCCAAAACCTTTTCCACACAGCTTAAAGGGTACCTGTAGTGAAAGCGCTCATATACCTAATTCGATGTATTGTGTATAGCTAGTGACAAAACACCTATAAGGTGTTTATTATATTCTCTCACAAACCAGCTTTAAGCGATTTAAGGGCTTCACTAATGTCAAGCTTCAGAGCACGGGAGTTTTGCAGCATCGCATTTCATGTGACTTCACATGGTTGACAAAGCCTCGACCGGAACTGCGAGATTGCAATGTAAACCTATGGCTATATACCTGACACAACAACAACACAAGATCACGGAAAATTGGAAAAAAAAGACATTATAGTAGTTTTTTTTTTAAACCATGGACGAAGACAATTTCGTAGAAGGATTAGAAGGTTATTTATATGAACCACTGAAGAAAGACTATCCACATTTAGTGAAACTGGACCAGGAAAGTGACGACTCGGAGGACAATATTGGAGAGTCGGCAGAAGTTCTTACACGGGAAAATCGTGGCAAACAACTAGCAAATATTTGGTGCTCTTGTGGAGAATGCGTGCGTCAAAAAAACGATCAGGAGTGCTATTGTTGTAAAGAACATGAATTGCTTGAGGAAAATATACTGATATTCTGCAATTGGCTATACGACTGTCAACAATGTTACATCACAATGACCTTTAACCCTGGTGAAAAAAAGCGAACATTTCCGTGCGATGAACCTTCGTGAGCAAGGAATGTCATACAGAAGAAAAGGAAATGTGGACTTATACATAACCAACCGACATCACGCAATGTTAAAAGTTAATAATAAGGTACAGTGGGTATTTTTTTAACGCTGGCAATTTTGGGTACAGGTACCCTTTAATGGGTTTTTTTGTGAGCCTGCAAGCCACTACATAGTGATTTTTCATCTAGACCTTCCCATTTCTTTCAGTGGACGATCAATCAGTGTTGCCCAATCAAAAAGCTAATATACTCAATGAGAGAACTAAAATAAATGGATCATAAACATACTTTTCCCATCCACCTTATTTGAATGACAACCCAACCAGCACTCAAGCATAAACAGTACAGTTCCACAAAATACACATCATAAGTTTGCAGAAAGTTCTCGGTGGCTTCAGAAACTCATAGTAATATCTATAGAGTCTACATATTTTTAGTTGGGGCGACATTCTTTAAAAAATTTAAATAAAGAGCTTTCTTTATTATTTATGAATAATTGCTCACAGGATTATGATGAAGGAAATCAATTATTTTTTATAAAGATTCATAACCCTGTATTTTAAATAAATGTATACAGTATTGTAGATTATAAAGGTTTGCAGCGAGTTGATTTGTCTGTTATTGTTCGACAAGTAATATTTCCTTTTAGCTTCTTGCAGAAGAATCTAAAAAGGCATCTATTTTCACACACACACACACAATTCTGAAATCATACAGTGAATCATATTTCCTTACCTCATTCAAAATTGCTATATTTTCACACTGGAGAATCTTGGTTTTGTGAGTAAAATCTGGATAATGAACAATATTTTAATGATCACAGTAAATGTAAATCTCTAAATAAAGATTTATAAATAAAGATGTTTACAACTTACTATACAGTACTTACAATTACATTTTCACCATCACACACACACACACACACACACACACACCTTCATACACATGTGTAACAATATACATTCACAGTAAGTAATCATTTATTTTCTTACCCCTAAAAGACAGTTCCACTTTCCTGTCATATTTTCCAGGCAGGTTTGAAATCTTTTTCAGATGAACCGCTATAGACATGTCTCAGCAAAGCAAGTCGCCTTCAATCAGTCCTGAAACATCTCCTTTTGTCTCCTGTCCTCCTAGTTTACATGCATTCATCAACTTTTTAATTTTTTTTTAACTGAAGAATATCTACAGATTTAATCTCTCTCTACATATTTTTTAAAACTCTGATTTGGTTGGACAGACACCTGTGAACAGCAGAGTGACTCGGTGCCACAACTGAATGCTGAAGTGCACAGGAAAAGCTCCTGAATAATTCCACCTCTACTCAGGTGTGCAGGTTTAGTCTCCACTGTTTGCACATGCTAATGTAACAAGTAGGAAGTAGCAAAAATGATGACGTCAGAAACATATGACCGAACCGGAATTTTCAGGATGTACAGAGTAAGTTTTGATGTCAAGGAACTGAAAGATGACAATGACTTTTAATGTGGTACTGAAAAAAAAATAATAAAAAGAATGTAAAAAAGAAAATAATTTGGAGTTTAGGGGTTAAAAAAAACTGACAAGGTACGATTTTTCAACTTGGACAAATTCATTTTTATTGTCTTTGCTTCAAAAAAAAAGGGCAAAATGCACAAAGCTGAAAACTGTAAAATAAATGCAGGTTATAACTGCTGCTTGATATTTTCTCACACAAATGGCACATGAAGTATTGAAGAAAATACTGTCAAACCAGCCTCTAGATATAGAAAGTCATTAACAGTCATTATGATGCTCTCTAAACATATAATTTAAGGCATGTATCTAAAAGGCATGAGTTAAATATCTTGTGGGTAGTATGAGGACATTTTGATTAAGGCAAGTCAAGGTGCAAACATTCGCATATAGCAGTGGGGGCTAATGCTGCCTGTCCGGCCTGACAACAGCAACTGCAAAAAATTCAGCATTAGGAAAAATAACTAACTCCTGATCAGGAGCTCTGCCTAAAATGTCTAGTATAATTATAGCCCAAAATATGTTGAAACAACATTTTGTTTAAAATTGAAAAACGATTACCTTTGAGGTTGTTTTTCCTCAAAACAATGAGTTTGCAGTTACTGCAGTCTGGCTTGTCTGGGCAAAATATGCACGACTACACTCATTACACAGTGCTGGGGTTCCGTTCTGTTAACCATTTTAGGAAAGCTCCTAACATGAGCTACACAAATATTTAATGTGTATGCATGTGTATGTCTATGTACTGTAGCCGACATGATAAGTGCCCAAGGCGCTTTAAAAAATTGGATCGGGTGGGTGCTTATTAAAATATTACCAGCGGAGTGGAACTGTAAGTGCTTATGACAATTGAGGTGGAAAACATGAATTATAACAGAACGATAGAGTTTTACGGGTATTTGTGTTCTTCATTTTGTGGCATCAGCCAAACTACTTACATGAAAACTGAAAAACAGAAAACGGCATAAAAAAAAAACTTTTCCTTTAAACATTTTCCCTGGTAAAATGAGCCAATCAAAACTTCAGCGCATGGCACGTTGAACCAATCAACACAAAAATAACCAAAAGCACATGGCCAGGAATGTCTTTTTCTAATGGTTCACCGGTTGTTGGACATTTACCAAGAGAACACAGCAAAATATTTAATTTTTTTTTAAAGCACGGCGGAACAATCGAATGTGTTGCTACTGATGAACATTATAGACATTCCTCAGTGGCAGGGGGTCTTTAAAGACCGTGTAAACTCACTTTTACAGGCCGTGAACACCTCATTTTACGCTTAGAGTCTGATAGAATAAAATTGGTAAGTTTGATCTACCATTTTGCTCCCAGTACACATGGGCGGTTACTAGACGCAAGATCAAAAACATTGGGAGGGCACTTATTACGTCGGATACGGTGTGTGCGTATATATTTTACACTTACACACACACACACACACACACACACACACACACACACACACCCTTTAGAAAAGCTTGTGATTCAACAGACAGGTCATCTTTCAGATCAATAGTGGTTAGAAAGTGCAGCAATTATTATTGAAAAAGAGGCCTGAGAAATAAAGCATTATAATAATGAGATACTAAATAATGAACTACACAATGCCTGCTATTTTCCCATATGATTTCAAATATAAAATGGTTAGTTATGTGATGTAAAAACCATTGCACTGATCACATAGAAGTATTTTCAGAAAACTCTAATTTGCCCTTAGGGTCTGGAAAGCAGTGAAATAAGGGTTTTTTTGTACATAAACCATGGAACATCAGACAATATAACTGAACAAAAGTGCAATTTGTCTTGGGCCAGCATCCAAAATTCCTATAGATTCAGCCAGTCATACTGCTATTAAGACAAATGTGTCATTCTGACAGTGATCAAAACACATAGTTAAATGACACTTATCCATTCCACTATGTGGCACATTCACTTGGTATCTTTTGTTGAATACACTCAACAAACAAGGTTAGCTTTTATACAAAGCTAGGCAAAGCTGCTGAAGAAATTAATCAAATTACATCAATAAAGAACTAAAAACATGAAAATATTTCTAACAGCAGTAAAAGGGATTTGTCTGTGCAGCTTGATGGGACTTTTTTTCTTTTTGCCGTAACTTCCTTGAAAATTATAAATCTGCATTTTCAAATGCATGATGCACACATTGAAAATTATCAAAATGTTGAAGACCAAATCCTTAACAGGTTCGTATTAAAGTATTTATTTAAAAAAAAAAAAAGAAAAGAAAATTGCTTCCTTAATCTATTTTCAAGTTCACAATGAGGCTGGAATTCTGCAAACACTATAGCAGGTGTGGAAGCAAAAACTATTACCCAGAATGTTATAAATCAGGTTAACATTGGAAGAACGTTCTGTTGGAAAGTGTAAACAATGTGCAAGATCATAAAATGTGGCTAACAAAGGCTATTGTGCAATGTATTATCACCATTGCATAACAATAATAAAAAAACAAAAACAAAGGGTCTTCATAATGATTTCTGCCCTGAACCTGGCAGCCTTCCTGGCCCTTCAAACACCTGCTTCTATTTTTTAGGGGCACAAGGGTTGACCGGGTTCAGATTCCTCATCTTGAAGTAAGACACCAGCTGGTTGGGCACTTCAGCAAGAACACTTTGGGCCAGAGCTTCTTTGGGGGCCTGAAGGAAAAGCCAGGACAAAAAAAAAAATTACATGGAGGAAATAATCATGCTTATGCTTTAGAATGGGTCAATTTAAATATCTATGTATTTATTCGCATTACGTAATTTCATACTGCAAGGAATTACTAGCTGAAAAAAAGAAATGGAACCTCTTACAGGGAGGGACATACCTTGGCAAAGTCTTTAAAGGGAACAAACTGTACTATATCTCTGGAAACTGGCTCTCCAGTAGGAGATTTAAGGACACCATTATCTCCATCAAGTGCCTCCATGGCCTTAAAGTCTGCCTCACCAACACCCACAATAATGATGGACATCGGGAGCTTGGAGCTGTTCACTATGGCCTGCTTGGTCTGGTCCAGGTCAGTAATCTCTCCATCAGTTATGATTAACAGCACATAATATTGCTGGGGATGACAGCAGGACATCATCATCAATGCAAAGGTAAGCCAAGAGAGAACATTTGAAATAAAATGGTGTGACGAGGAGGAATGAAGAACAAAAAAACCTGGAAAAAACAGTAACAGTTGACTTCCAAAAGGTGTCAACAGAAATTCCTGTATTCCTGTCCTCTTAATTTATCTGTTTACTTCACAAATTTTATTTTTGTTGTTGGCTCCGTCGATCTCGAAAGATCGTGTGTGTGTGTGTGGGGGGGGGGGGGGGGGGGGGTGTGTTCACAAATTAATATTTGATTGATTGAAACATATTTTATTCATTCAAGAAAAGGATTGGGCACTTTATCCAACTTAATAAAGCCCTCTCCTGATAATTACACAATCTATCTTACAACAAATATAGATTACACAAATTAATATAAAGATTAAAAGATCAATAACAGTGAAGGCCGTGTGTTACTATACTTGGAGCATTTAAACAACCTGGTTTTATTTATTTATTTTTCTTTATTCTGACACTATACCACTATACTCAGGATAAAAATTGAGCAGAAAGTTTACAATGACTTCTATTAAAATCAGGTGCTGTCCCAAGTACAAATTTCTAACACAAAGCAGTTTTGATCTTAGATATACACAGAGATCCCTCTCTAACTTCAATTCATGGGGCTTCAGGGCATCGCAGTCTTTATTAAAAAAAGAAAATTTAATCGAATCAAAAAAATAAGGAAATTATGGAAGAATTGGGGAAAATGCCACAAAACAAGGCCAATTATGCAAAAAAAAAAATCCTTCAAAACTACTTACATTTTTATGTGTGGTGCACATCTGAGTGCGTGCACGCGCAACTGTATGTGTGTGTATTTACCGTATTCGACGTGAAACGTGCCCAGGGTGCTTAAAAAATTGGAGTGGGTGGGCGCTGACTAAAATGATTACCAGCGAAGTGGAACGGTAAATTCTTATTAACATCGAGGTGGAAAACATGAATAATAACAGAATAGAAGAGTTACTGGTACAGTCGCCCCCCCCCCACCCCCGAGTACGAAAATTCTGAGTTACAAAAAACATTTTCTCAAGTGTTCGTCCTCGGGATACGAAAATAACCTCCTCTTACGAAAAGCGCCATATGCGCCATTCAGAATTCGAACGCGACAATCAAAATTTCACACAATGCGTGAGTTGCTCTCTCATTGGCTGTCTCACAACATCCCGCCCTGCTGGCCTCCCATTGGCCAGGAGGCAGCTGACATTACCTATACTTCCTGTTTGTCACACGCGTGAAGGAGAGTTGACTGTTGGCTTGTTTTGAGATTGATCAGGCAGCGTTATATTTCGTTATCGCCGAAACCCCTCTACAATCGAGACAATATTGAACCAGAAGGAGACCTTAAAGCAGAAATAAGACGGAGGCAATTATTTCGGCACAATATTAAAACAGAGTGCTCCATGGGAGAAGACCTCCAATCTCGCAAGGAAGCAAGTTAATATTGAATGAGGACCTCTGATTTTTCAAACAGGTACTGTAATTCCGCTTTAAATAAAACATCCTGTCCATTTAAACATTTAAATAGAATTGTTCCGTCAGCTTCGCGTTGAATGTGGGCGGGTCCCGAGTTTTTTGTGTGTGTATGTGAGAGAGAGAGAGAGAGAGAGAGAGACTGCCTACAGAGTGAGTCAGAGATGAAAAGAGGTTTAAATCTTTAGTTTTCAGTTAAGTTTTTTAAGTTGTTTAATTCAGTAAATGTTTAATAAATGTGGTGCATGTGAGCAAAACGCATCTCATCTGGACCTCTGATCCCTCAAGGAATCAAGTTAAAGTTGAGTTTGGACCTCCGATCTGTCAAGCAGGGAATGCGCTTTGAATTACACGTCTTAAAATGCTCCGGCATCCTGCTTGTGGGTGGAGCCCGCAGCACCACAATAAACATTTAATGTGTACTATACTGTATTGTGTGTGTGAGAGAGACAGAAAGAGAGAGAGAGAGAGAGACAGTTGTGTGCGTGTGTTAATAAAAAATGTTTAATAATGGTTTAATTAATAAATGTTAATAAAATGTTTAAATGGTTTAATAAATAATTTTCTTCTACTTTCAACACATATTTCATACAAAATTGGTGTACCTTTATCATTTTTAAAGGGTTTATGGTGTAGTCTTGGGAGCCTTGGAACGAATCATTCGTTTTACATGTAATATGTGTCTCTACTTACGAAAACTCCAGGCTACAAAAAAGGCTCGCGAACGTTTTTTTACGTTTTACTGAAATTTTTTATATACACACACACACACACACACACACACACACACACCCTTCTAGCCTGCAATTCTGTGAGGAGTATTCTGCTTTCTGGACCTTCAAGATTATTATAACTGAGCTCCATGGCACTATACTTGAGAGAAATTGGCATCGCCTTGATCTAACATTTCGTGTCGTGAACAACGTACCCATCTCTTCATCCATGCATGTACACATGAGAGCCCTCGTGTAACACTTCACATGTCGATATATTAAATAGTTTCAAAAGCAAAGTAAGAGGTTCCAATTTCAGACACGGCTCATTATAAAAACAATGGCTGCAGATAGTATAAAAAGAAACCAGATCTATCAGTGTATTTAACTTATTGATTAAAAAACTGCTTCAACTTTTACAGGTGCACTTCAAACAGAAATCAGTCATTCGACAGATTCACAATCTAATGGAAAACTGATTCTCAGTCGACAGACACAACAAAGACAATCCAATGACATCTAATGTGTTTACTGAACCATAGTTTAAAAAAAAAAATTATTACTTGCTTCAGCGCTTGAAACTTACCGCTGCAGTTGGCTGCTGAGCTGCTCCTGCTGCAATACGACCCACGTGATTGATGATGGGGGAAAAGTTAGTTGGGCCATACAGACGCACCTGTGGCAGAACACTGCGGTAAGCTTGTACAATGCCCTCCACTCCTGCATGCATACACAGATTGAGAGAGCAAGAGAAAGAGAAAGATGAGAATTACAGAACGAATTTCAACAAATGATTATTATTTTTCATAAGATGACTATGAAACAAGTTTTATGACTTGTACCTTTGCAGTAAGGATTATTGGGATTGAAATTTAGAGCAAACTCATGCGACACCTGTACGAGATCATATCAATCAATGTATTTTTATGGACAGTATGTGCTGAGATATGAACAAGGGAGAATCTTACCTCAAAATTTGGAGGCACCTGAGCACCAAACCCAAAGGCAGGAAACATTTTATCTCTGTTGAAAGAGAGAAAAGCACTTTTAAAGCTGTACTGTAACCCTAATGGTGGGATGGCTGAGAGTAAAAACTTACTGGTCATAATCCTGGACTACCATGCCAACAGACCAAATTGCACTGAGGTACTGGTTTATACCATTAGGACTGAGGTAGTGCAAAGAGTCTGCAGATCGAGGATCTCCATTCGAGCCAGTGAAGTCGATGCCCACCTGTAAACAACACAAGTCTGAGATTTTTACCAATATTACTAGGCTTCCCATCATCATGGGTTGGCTTGAGTATATTGGCGATCCGCTTTCAAAAGAATCAGAGCAGCAGGGCTGGTCACTTTCATCGTTATACGAAATTTTTAACACGATGAAATACTTGGGTGGAGATCAAATGATGACTTACTGGATAACACAGTAGATCAAATTTTAAACTTTTATTTCCTATAATTTTCATCATTTTAAAAACAAAAATTCAATCCAACATATTTGGTGGCAAATTTTAAATGAGTAAAACATACAGGAACAGATATTTAACACTTCATATATATAATACCTGCATCAATCTGGAAGCTTAGAAACATCAAAAGCATCAGAAGAAAAAAATGGCAGTTTGTAGAAGGTGCTGACTTGACCAGTCTGAAACCTTGCAACACCCCCCACCACCCATGAGGATGAAGTTCTTTGTTCATTTGGCAGTATATATTACATCGTTGTTTTGCTAAAAATAATGAGGATCCGCCAAAAGGATTGAATGTATTTATCGAAAAATCAGAAGACAGAATGCTTTTGCATATTTCACAATTCATTCTGCTGATATCCATGAGTTAACCTGGGTTTACACTGAGGCCACGATGTTGCCAGAGGGCTATTCTAATGAACGTAGGGGGGTTGTGGGATTGAATCTTCAATGTTTTGACAAAGATCCTTAATCGCGATCATCATGATTCTAGTGTCAAATTTTGACACGATTATGATTCAATACAATTTGACGTCAATCATTGAAAGAACATGGACATGATAGTAAAGTTTCAGACCCGAATAGACTAACAGACCTTGATACACCATCATGGGGGATCCTGATGAATTTGGGAACATGATTCCTTCAAGTTGAGTGCACCCTGCTGCCTCTTTATACAACAATCATGCTTCAAGCTGCTCATAGCGTGGCGCTTCGTGCTTTTTTGGATTCTGGAGAACATGGACATCATGGCCTCAGTGTAAAGCCAAGTTTACATAAATAAAGATTGAGCCGTGCAATCCCAAACTATGAGTACTTCTGTTATGCCTGTCTGATGTTTTAGATCATTGGTAAATCCTTTCTTTCTCCTTTTATCACTTTGCGAGGGATTAGTACTTGTTCCAGAACTTTTGTGGATAATTATTTTTATAATCGAGTTCTTCTTTGAATGGTGGAACAAAACTCCTTCTCTATGTCCTGTGGAAAATCATTGACTGCCGTCTCAGGCTTTTTTCACCACAACTCAATATTTCAATCATAAACTAGGTGTGTTCATTTGCTAACATGTTCAGTTTCTGATTGTTTGATAGCAACAAAATACTTTCTTTGCAGAATCAGGAAAAAAAAAAATCGAAGAACGTTTCAAAGTCTTGTATCTTCCATCCCCAATCCTTGTGCCATAGTTACAATTGTTTTCTGAACTTGATGATGGTCTCATTGTTTTGCCAGTTGCAGTCAAACCCAATCATTGTGCTATGGCACTGGCCTTGTGGGAGCTGACCACGAGCCTTTCCTTGCTGGCATTCATAGCGTGTTGAGCTTTTACACCCGAGCCTAGTGGCTCATCAGGCCGGTACTTATCCCCGGTTTCTGTAGCGTGAAGCGACCAGGAGTACAACTCCTCCTGGATGGGACGCTAGTCCATCACAGGTTACCTTCCCAGTATATTTTTCCTGGTACCCATTTATAATGTTGGAGGAACAGACTTACACTTTTGCTTAAGACCTTGTCAAGGGATCTTAGCACGGTGGGGGTCTAACTGGGATTTGAACATACAACCTCCAGATCATGAGCGCAGCAACCAAACCACTACGCCACCGGCCCCACTTCATAGCGTGTGCATGTGCAAAATTCTCCTTCTCCTGTTACACACCACCTCCTACCTGCCCATGTGACATCTTCGCCGCAGTCGATGATTGGAAGGGTTAACTGACTTGTTTATTCTTGTTTTATTATTAATTAATTATGAAATATTTGTTTTTTGGGGTTTTTTTTTTTTACATGTTTACCTTTAATACATTAGGTCAAATATAGATGTTTGTGGCAGGTTATACAAGTTTGGGAGGGGGTTGGAACGGATCAATTGGTTTTCTGTTATGTCTTACGGGAATAATTGTTTCATCCAACAAACTTTTCATCTTAGGGTCTTTCCCTCAGAACAGATTAAATTCATTAAGGTACCACTGTGACATATATATATATATATATATATATATATATATATATATATACACACACATACATACACACACACACACAGCAGGTATTACGACTAAACACTGTACATGGGTATTTTACCGTGAAATTAATTTGGCAACCTCCCATTATATAATCCAGGAATGTGTACTGTGCCTCCATCTGCAAGCAAATATAAAAGATAAACATCACATACAACAACAAATACACAAATCTCTGAAATGAAACGTAATGACATGGCCTCATACGTACCTTGCAGTATTTTATACGGACAATGCCGGAATTCTTATAGCTCTTTTTCTTCTTCTGCTTCTCTGAATGAATACACTCAAACTCCACCTGATAACATTACCAGAAAGTTCATAACAAACAACATGACCGAAGTTATTCAGCTGCGGAGAGTAATATGAGCTGTTATTGAAGACGGTCTCACCGTAGAACCACTGTCTACTTTCAGAAGCTCAGCCACTTTTGTTTGAAAAACACCAATGAGATCATGTGAGCCATCGTTATCATAATCAGAGCAGTAGACCTAAGGGGAGCAAGTCAGAGACAAGACATTTAGATTTGAGTGGTGAAGCTGCTCACCCCCTGGTCTTTAGCCTCCAGTAGTTTGGCTGCAGTGCAAGTGAACTCTCCTATTAGGTCAGAGGTCGTGTCTTCATCCTTATCATAACAAGCCACCTAGCAGTGAGACATACAAGGACTAACTTATTAATGTATTTAAAAAGTATTGTACATTTTCTGACTGAGAAAACTGGAGGGAAAGGATGCAATGTTTGAGGATAAACACATTCCAGCATCAGAATTATTTATAAAAATTAAAAAAGTACAATCTCACTGTGTGGACAAACCTATTGACAGTGAATTTAAGGCAACAGCCTTTTATTTCCAATGGCAAAATATTCTAATGGACTCCAAGTATCTTTCAACTTTAGCAATAATAAAAATAAATAAATAAATAAAAAATAAAGCATCCATTCGGCCACCAGTGCAGCTAACTGGGTGAACTGAAGCCTCCGGTGACCCTAATTAGGATTAAGCAATTCAGAAAGTGAATGAGCATCCATTCGGAAATGCCAAAAAACGTGAAATGAAGCAGATTTGCTCAAATACATTAATCAGAGTAACTTCAGATAGAGCTCTTAAATTATAATTGCTTTGGCTTTCGCTATATACAGACGCTCCCCGACTTACGTTCATTTTTTGGTTTGTTTTTTTTTTTTTCAAAAAAAAAAAAAAAAAAAAAGTCAAATTTTGAGTTTAGACGTACCAACGTAGTACGCTGACGTAATGACACTGCGTCCATTGTTTACAAACGAGACTGAACGTGCCCTCCTTCTTCCCAGTTCAGTTATTTTTATACATCAGTTATATAGCGTGTTCCCCTTGTGTCAAGACATCGTCTCTGTGAGCTTTGTGTTTACACTGTTTTGTGGACTTTTATAACCCGAAGCAAATATGGTTGGTCAGAAGCGTAAGCCTACTAGCATGGGTGCAAGTCTTATACACAGAGATGAATTAACTATCTGCTCAGATCAGCACAATCTACCATGCATAGTCAGTTAAGCAAAGAGAGTTGAAAAATGAATGAAAACCCAAGAAAGAGAACTCTCTGCTCTGCTGATTCACATCAGTGCAGGCTGAGCACTAAACGAATTTAATTTATTTGAAATTAATGTTGATATTATTTGATATTATTTTACAATGTTATGTTTATAATAATTGATTTAGGGGTGTTTTATGAGATACGGTAATGGTATTTATGGATGTATAGCACAGTATGAGCGTCATACATCACTGTAACAACTTGCGTTCATATTCAACTTACGTTCGGCCGTCCGGAACCGATTAAAAACGTAAATCGGGGAGCATCTGTACAGTGACTCAGTGTGGAAACCTAATAGAACCTCTTCTTGTATCAAGTTTATAATTGTTGACATGCAATGACGGCTATATTTTATTATATGCACAAAATAAACACCAACTCGAACAAGAATGCAGCCACTTAAAAACCTCCCTTCCCTCCATCAGTGCACTGTAGTATTTATCACATTCCTGAGACACATTATGCAGAACTGTTATATGGTATTTATTATTATTATGTACCTACTGTATGGAGACCGAAAGGCAAGTATAACTAAAGCGATTACTCTGCTGCACCAATTAATGCCTTTTTTTTTTTTTTTACTTGCAATGCATTCCTAATTTCCCCATTTACCAAGTATAGCATCCGTTATATTGAATGCATTAGTTGGACTTGCTTGAAAAGTTATTCTGAATTACAATACATGGAACAGGAGTTTATGAGTAAACTGTTGATCAGTGAATATACTCTCTACAGTATAGTGTTATTAAATATTGTTCTTGATATTCTAGCTCCCGCTATGCTTTATGAGCAACAGTGCCGTGTGTATTGGAACAAGGCCTACCGTTGGCCTTCATACCTTAATTGGTTTGTTCAGGTCTCCATTACAGAACGTGTGTAAGGAAACTGTGAATTTTTTCCAAGATGGGTTCAAATTATTCTTGACAACCTGAAAAGGCGAGAGAAACACAATATTCAAAAGCCCAGGAGGTAGTAACTCAAACAGAATACTGAGAACGGGACACAAAGTAGCACCTCAGTTCTGTGGACCAGCTGCCATGTGCCATCATCTGCCTTCTTAAAGAACTCCAAGAAGGGATCGGATTTGCCGAACACATCCTTTATTAATTTAAAAAAAGAAAAAGAAAAGAAAAATCAGGGGTGTAATAAGAAAACAGTACTGAGTAAAGATATGTAAATCCTCCCTGTACCTTCTTGTCCAGGTTTTTGGCTTCTATTTCCAGCACTATGGCTCGGTTATCCTTCACTTCTTCTGCGATCACCTGTGAAACAAAACCCAAAATTCAAAGATAAACACGACTTCAAACTCAACCAGATAGTAAAGAAAACACTAATTTTTTACATGAGACGCAAGAATGAGAAACTCCTTCTACACAACATGAGCTGCCTGGCTAATAACCAACAGACCTAGTAGCCTGGTTGCTTCACGGAGAGGCTAAAACAACCAAATTAATTTTTAAAACCACATAAGTAAATTCATTTCGGGGGGGCAGTGGTGGTCTAGTGGTCTTGGGCGCTGGATCACTGACCCTAAGGCTGGGGGTTCGAGTCCCACTCTCCACAATGTTGTCAAGAGGGGGGACTTGTTGATTGGGTAACAGCATGTCCTCCATTACTCCCTACCTCGGCTTTGCGCACTGGAAAGTATCAGCAGCCGAGATACCAGCCAGAGCGCAGCCAGTGTGCTTCGGGACTGACGGACGCCTACTATATTAAACATCATGCAGCATACTGTAATGAACATGTGCACCATGACAGAATTGTGTTATATTCAACCACATGGTATAGTGAAACAGGAAACAGCACACCAGATTATCCTTGTTAAAATCATCATATTGATGGTACATCCACACAAACGCCTTTCTATCTAACAAAGCTGCCTGTAATGAGCACTGCACACAAGGGGTAAAAGAGTAAAGAGCTTTAGAGAAAAAGCGTTCAGCAGGAACCCTGACCCTGTACTCTTCAATGCGATATAGCAATGCAGTACGTTTACCTGTAGACTGAACTCAACATATGAAATTACTGTACTATTCATTTATAAAAGTGGTAAAGCAGGCTACAAAGCAGAACCTACTGAATGAAACAAAGATTTCACACTGAAACATGCAAATGCTGTGAGAATTACCAGTAGAGGATTATGGTGTGCAAGGCCTGCAAAATGTCAGCATTGAATTACCAGATGTTACAAAAAAAAAGTTCACATAAAGTGCTAAATGACTCATAAATGATCAAACTTTAAAAGTGGCAATACATGAAGACATACTGTTATTAAGCCTTTGCCTGCTGGTTTGCCTGGCTTGAGCTGAAGAGGGTTGGTGATCTTCCCACTTGACACAACCTACGCCCGAAATAATAGAAATTAAGAATATTCCACATGAATAAGCAGAATCATGCCACAGTTTTACACCAGGCAATAATTGAGTGCATCTTAGGATGATCAAAAGTGAACACAGATTAAAAGTTCCGTGTTGAAGTGCTGATACCTGGCCAAGAGTACACTCAAAACCTCCCAAGTAGTCATCATCCTTCAGGTCCACAGATTTATTGTCAATGTCGTAGATACCCAGCTTTATTTTTTGCACCTTCTCAAAAAAGTAATCAATGCACAGTCTTTGGGAAAACTCTGGGTCCTGGGAATTCATCACTTTCTCTGTGCGGCCCACCTACAATTCATACACATACACACACACACACACACACACACACATAAATCAGCATCACCAACATGCCACTCCCCTTTTAAATCTTGCGATCCGATTGACAGATTACAGAGAAATGATGCATACCTCAGTCCATTTGTCATCCCCCATACTTTGCAGTAAAACACACAGTGGGTCAGACTTTGACCCAACATCTTTGTCGAGAAGGTTTTTGCAGGACACGGCGAGTTCGATCTTGGTTACACACTGGGCCGCCATCTACCAAAGGAGCAAAAAAAAAAACCAAAAACCCACAAAGTTAGTTGTTGGTTCGTCTAACTAAATCTTTAAAGAGTTCAGGTTCTGTCAGGCTTCCGACTTAGCCATTTGTTCCACAAACATTTATTTACCTGCAAGTCTGTCTGTCTGCCTGCATACTTGAGTTAGACGGTGTAATTTTATTCTGTGCAAGTCTGGGTGGTGGTTAATGAGTCTTTATTTTTTGGGGTTTAGTTTCATTATCAATAACTTTTATTCATTAATTTTTTTTGTATTATTACGTTCCATTAATATGCAACTCAGTCATACATAATGGCCAGTCAGCATCAACTCAGTGATGCAGCAATCTTATCAGGTTCACTGTGATTTGTCCACATGGGCACCAGAGAGGCAATGGAACAACCATCCAAACCAGATCACATAACTATGAGAACCCACCTCCAGAGCTCACATAAACTCAATTTGCCACCAGTTTTAAAGCAATGAAAGGTTTCCAGAAAAAGACGGCGCAAGTTGGTCTTGCAGGCCAAGAAATAGAAGAATTTTTTTTTTAAACTGCATTTTTGTGACCCAGATATTGGTGATGGTAGAGCAAGCACACAAAGAAGTCTTCTCTAGAACATCACAAAGACTTTCAATGGACTGAAAGTCCAGTCCAAGAGCTTCCTGAACCACTATTTTACAACTCAAGTCTGGATTTTATTTCATCAGGGAAAAAAAAATAATAATAATTTACTGATGAGATATATTGGATATACGGGCAGCCTAACTTTATTTTATTACCAAACAACTCTGCCCCAAGCAACCCCACTGGCTCGAGAGGTTTGATAAATCAAGTATCTGTACAATTTACAAGTTAATACCAAAAATTCTTAAAATATGACAGAACGTTTTTGGCAACAGTCGGTACCTGGAATGCACTGCAGTGCAGGAAAAAAAAAAAAAAAAAAAACTTCTGGACCTGACAGGGACAGTATATATGAGTGAACTGCTGTAGTACACTGGTAAATGACCAGCATGGAACAACACACAAAAGATGACAAGTCATGCAGCGGCAGTGATAGACGCTTGACTTATTCAAGGGAAAAAAGGTTTCGCTTCCAGAAACGCCTCACAAATTAAAGCATACCACCAGAAGAACTTCCCCAGACTCACAAAATCATGTACAGTGGTACCTCACCTTACAATAGTCCCAGAAAACGAAAAATCCAGGTTACAAAAAACATTTTCCAAAATTTTTTGTCTGCATATGAAACAAGTTCTCCTTACAAAACACGCCATTCAAACATTAAAATGCACTATTCAAACATTGCACGAGCTGCTCTCCCATCAAGGACGTTCAAACATCCCACCCCACTGGCCTCCCATTGGCTAGGAGGGATGACGCAGCTCCCTCCCATTGCCTATCTCCCAACATCCTGCTCCACTGGCCTCCCATTGGCTAGGAAGGATGACACAGCTCCCTCCCATTGGCTATTATAAAGCTGCACCTCCCATAATGCTTTTCGTGTAAAGGACAGAGTTACTGTTTTTTCATGCTTTATTTCTTAACTCAGGCTTTTAACCTTCCATAACCATTTGTAAGATTATAGTTCTACTAAGACATGGTCAACACATGCACACACGCGCAAAATTCACACAATGATGCTACTTGGCTGAAAGGGTGACTGGTGCAATATGATCCAAACTGTTTAAAGATTCACAAAAAAAAAAAAATGTCTATCAGTCGCATGGTTTTCAAAACAAGAGTTGGAGAACATCATCCCTCAGAGCTGAGCAGAGGAAGGGAAATAGATTGAATGTAGGATGGCATGGTGGTATAGTGCTTAGCATGTCTGCTCACAGATAGATGACCCTGAGGTCCTGGGCGGTTCTGAGTGGTGTTTCCATGTTTTCCCCCCCATGATCATATGGATTTCTAGGTTCCTCCCACAGTCCAAATAAATGCATGCTAGACCCATTTTCTGTTCCAAATAGTGCGTTTGCCCTATGAATGTTTGGCAAGCTGTTCAGGGTATACCCTGTCTTTGCTCAGAGCTGGCTGAAATAGGTGCCAACCTCCCCATGTCCCGAATAGGATTAATAAGTTCAGCAAATGAGTGAGCTTTTAATGCTTCCACATTCTTAGACCTGGAATGCTTTTTCTTATTTTTAAATCTGTCTGAACCATTTGAACCAACAGGTTTCTGCTCTGAAAAACTGCCAATAAAAATGACGACAAATTAAAAACATGCCTAAACAACTTGATAATTTGAAAGCAGCACACCCACTGTATAGACTGCTATTTTAGGAGATTCATCAATCTACAAGTCCACAGCACACTATATATTAGATTGCTAATGATGTACCCAAGCAGCATTCGATCTCGACAGTGGATCGGCGAGGCTTCAAGTTACAGTTCCACCCAAGCAGCTGATTCTACCAGTTTGGTTAGTCAGTCACAGCCTCAAATTATCTATCAGGTGTGGTTCCGGAAAATGAGCAGCCTGACTGCACTCTGCGATGAAGATTACACCCTTCTGCTTTACATGATACAAAATACACCATAATGGATTTTTCTTGTATAAAGAAAGGTATGGTTTAAAAAACAAAGAATATAGTATTACTACGACATTATATTATTCAGTATGAATTGACTCGTGCAGGGCACAGTGGAGAACATGTCTGCATCACAGCAAGGTGGTTTGATTCCTCATCAAAGCCGGAGCTTACCCTGGTTTCTACAGCACAAAGCAAGTATAAGTTCAACTCCTCTGGGATAAGATGCTAGTTCAAAACAGGTTGCTTAGCCAGTAGTTTTGGCCAGAGATACACTTGCGGTTAAAATCTTGTGCAGCGGTCTTATATTGGGGGTCTAACAGGGACACGAATCCACAATCTCTCAATGACGGTCCCAGCCCCAGAACAGACGCTCCCCAACTTACGTTTTAGTTTGGTTTCAGACAGCCGAACGTAAGGTGGGGGAAAAAAAAAAACGTAAGTTGTTACATACACATATTATATATATAACTCTCTCCATTTATTGCAAGCACTGATGAGGGGCGTGGCTGCTACCTACAGGCGAGGTCCAGAGAGCGCTTGCAATGAATGAAGAGTTAACACCTCCAGCCAGCACAGACCATAACAAATAAGATCTTTTTTATTAAATTTTATTTATTAAATAAAGTTTAATAAAATCGATCTTATTTGTTGTGGTCTGAAAGTTTCATAAAATAGATCTTATTTGTTGTTGTCTGTTCTGGCTGGAGGCGTCAACTCTCTTTTCATTCATTGCAAGCGCTGGCAAGGGCGTGGCTGCTACCTGCAGGCAAGGTCCAGAGAGCGCACCCGTTTCAATTCAGCAATCAGCGAGCTATAAATATAAATTATTTCAAGTGATTTAGATTTTCCAAAGTGCAAAATAAAATCTTACATGGTCTCCTGCATCTTTGGGTCCAACACATATGCTCCAGGTGCAACATTATGAACCATATTGAAAATTGCATTCATGAATAAAGTACAGAACTAGGAATGGTTATTTTCTGTTTTGTCTAGACAAGTAAATTTAGCGTAGCCTAGCCTAGGCTAGCATAGAGACAAGCTAATTTGACTTAAGTCGTTTTTCGACTTAAGTTGTCTCTCCTGGAACCAATTAACGATTTTGGGTGAGGTATACCTGCGTATATATAATATATAAAATGTGTGTTCCAGTGACGTATGACGTTCATACTGTACTATACATCCATAAATACCATTACGGTATCTCATAAAACAACCCTAAATCAATTATTATAATCACAACATTGTAAAATAATATCAAACATATCAAATAATATCAACATGAATTTCAACTAAATTAAATTCAAATGAAATAATTTCAAATAGATAAGTTTTAATCAAATTCACTATCAAATATAACCATTAGCACCATTTTAAACAAGCTGCAAATTTGCATTGAGTCGAGTCACTTTACATTAAGCTTAAAACAGCCAATCAACGCTTACAATGTGTGAGGCACTTCACCGAGAGTAGTTCACTTGCTTTTGCTTGAGACAAAGTGCGGGTTATCCGGACTTCCGGTCTTTCAAGTGAGCAAGGGCACTGTTGAGTATTTGTTTAGTACTCAGCCTACACTGATGTGAATCACCAGCAGAGCAGAGAGTTCTCTTTCTTTTCTGGATTCGGGTTTTCATTCATTTTACAACTCTCTTTGCTTAACTTAATATGCATGGTAGATTGCGCTGATCTGAGCAGATAGTTAATTTACAAAAGTCCACAAAACAGTGTAAACACAAAGATCACGGAGACGGCGTCTTAACACAAGGGTAACATGCAGTGAACTGGGAAGGAGGGGCACATTCAGTCTGTCGTTTGTAAACAATGGACACAGCATCACGCAGGAGTAGCGTATTAAGTCAGCGTAGGTCCGTGAGCGCACACTAAACTCAAAATTTCACAAGTTTTTTTTTTTTTAAACGTAAAATTAAAAAAATACCTAAAACAAATGAACGCAAGTCAGGGAGCGTCTGTACAAACCATCTTAAAAAGATTCACTGCATTCGTACAGTAGTGTAAAATAACCACTAGATAAACACCGCATAACATAATTCATCATCTGATAAAGTCAAGTGAAGTCAATTTATTTCCAGAGCACCTGATGGAAAATGTTTCCCCGTTAAGTTTATATTAAAAAAACCTGACAACAGTGAGTTATAAATAAAATAAAAGCTAAAATAAAAATAGAAAAGGATGAGGGTACACCACCAAGTCAAGGTTTGGAAGCACTTTCTATTTCACTTGGAATGAGTACTCCAAGTTATAGCAGCTGTTTTCAATACTTGTCCCCACTTCTCCTCAAGTTATGTTGTAATCCATAGACCCATAACTATTTATTTATTAAAAAAAAAAAAAAAAAGTTTCTACACTCTGACTTGTGATGAGAGAAGGCAATGTGTCATTCAACTTGAAATGTGGGAATTAGGAGCTTGGACAACATCCATCTTCACTTTATTTCAATGATCTAAACTGTTAATATAACCTAAGTACTACATATATATAAACTATACATTTATAATTAACACAAAGTGCATATAGTGTGTGTTCGTAAGATGAAAAATAGCTGAAATTATTGGGATGTTTTGGTGTTTAGTGATCTCTGGTATAGTGACGACTCTTTATTCTTATAAACAAACACCAGTCTAAAGCTTGGATACACTAGAAACTGAGTTTAAACCTTTAACTGGTGTAGTGTACATTAATATAACAAACATTTTAATGGCAGAACATAACAGCAAACCTTAAAACTCGCAAATGAACCACCAAGAGGAATCGGACACACTGTGGCCTGGAACGAACAGCCACGTGATTAGGAAGACTAGGACACGTTTCCCCACTTGAGTTTATGTAGTTCATATCTCCATAAACACCATAAATAACTTTGTTAATGCTCAGAAAACTCGACAGGCATGACTCACAACCAGGCGCCATTTTACTCTCTCTGTAAAAGCCAGATAGGGAGACAGAGCTTTCAAATTCTCTGGCACCAGATCCGCCCTCAACACACCACAACTGCTCGAGCCCCTCCTCAACCACACCGGACTTCCTCAGCACGCAATACGTTTCATACAATCAGGAATACGCACAATAATTCACCAATATGAGTGTCTCCAATGTAACAACAACATTAAAATGCAGCAATAAAATAAGCCGTTAAACTCGAAAACTACAGTTTAGATAGGCGAGAGAGGTCAGACAGCATTTCCGGTTTTGAATCGCCAAACACACGGTTACACCCATACTCCAATCGGTCAAACTTACTGGTTAACTAAAAAGTATTAAAATAAAATAAATATTTTATAAGCCTCACCTTGACTAATTGAGCAAAACCAACGTTCTCTGCTCAGAATCAGGCGCAGACTACAGTAATGGCTTCTGTATACAAGCTGCTGTGGTAAAATGAAGGTGTGGCTCACAGCTCCCTCTCCACACATACTTGTTTTGATTGGTCGGACTGCCTGCAAATGCAGCCTGCCGATTGGACCAGCTAGCTGTCAATCACAACTCTGTGTACCCCGTCCAACTCGGCAGCCAACCAACATTCCGCACAGGCTCATTCACATCTGACACACTGAAGCAAATCAGCCATGGTCGGGACCTGCACATCTCGACCAAAACTAACACAGAAAGCAACAACCATTGAAAAGATTAAGCCATAAACAAGCATTCATTCAGTCCATTTTAGTGAAGAGACAGCAGACCCTAACTTGACCTGGTTAAAGTGGGCCTTAACTCGTCCCTGTTTTCAGAGAACCACAATAGCGTTCAGGATTAAAAGCTTTTCTTTGATTGTTTCTCATCTGAGAGCTAAACTGTTCGACAGTTCGGAACTCAATAGACACTGTCCACTGTCACCTGTACTCATTCATTCCCCTTCTTATCGACCAATCACGGGGTAGCAGCACAGAGCATCAAGAGCAGATACCTGGCAAGAGCTTCAGGTAATGTTCACTTCAAACATCAGAATAGGGCAGAAGTGTGAACCACGTGACTAACCGTGGTATTCATGTTTTGCAGAAAGGCTGATTTGAGTATTTGAGGTCAGAAGAAAGTTTAGTTTTAGCTGCCTTGAAGTCCATAGCTGTTCAATTACTGCTTATAAATGTAGTGAGCAGAAACGCATCTCAGAACACTTCACATTTGAAATGGATGATCGACAAAAGCACAAGAAGATCAAATTTAAAAAAGCAAACAAACTAAGACTATCATGACCACAGACTCATTAAATCCAGACAGTTAAAAGACTTGGCCTTTTCTTGGTAATCATCAACTGATTAGTGATGATGAAGCTGAATTTGCATTCAGAGCTTTTTGCTACCCCACTTTGTAAATGTGGTTACATGAGTTACTATAACAAACAAATTTGACCATTTTTCCTCTCATCTAATATCAACCAAACATTTCCACCTACAGAACTATTTCTCACTCAGTGTGTTAAAAATACTGTGTATATTATTCACATTTTATGTCATCTGTAATTCAATTGATAAATAAGAAAAAAAAAATCCTCAAGTGACTTGCATAAATACAGGGATCCCTCACTTTCCATGGTTAATTGGGACCGAGATCCCCGCGACTGCCGAATTCCGTGAAGTAGGATCGACTCCCCTGACTGACGTATATGTACATGTATATGTGTATATAATATCAATACAGACGCTCCCCTACTTACGGCCGAATGCAAGTTGAAAATGAACGCAAGTTGTTACTGTATGTTCCAGTGAGGTATGACACTCATACTGTACTAAACATCCATAAATACCATTACCGTATCTCATAAAACACCCCTAAATCAATTATAAACATAACATTGTAAAATAAAATCAAATATATCAAACAATATCAACATTAATTTCAAATAAATTAAATTCAAGTAAAATAATTTCAAATAGTTACATTTTAATCAAATTGACTCATTAAATATCAAATACAGTGTCAAATATAACCTTTAACATTCTCTATGATGCAATCTTTTTCTGCTTGTAAATGGTTCTGATGGTCGAGGGATGGTCACCTTACATGAAGCTTAAAACAGCAAATCAACGCTTACAATATGTGAGGCGCTCCACCGAAAGTCATTCACTTGCTTGTGCTTGAGACAAAGCCAGAGTTATTCGGACTTCCGGTCTTTCAAGTGAGCAAGGGCGCCGTTGAATACTTGTTTAGTACTCAGCCTGCACTGATGTGAATCACCAGCAGAGCGGGGAGTTATCTTTCTTTTCTGGATTTGGGGTTTTTTCATTCATTTTACAACTCTCTTTGCTTAACTGAGTGTGCATGGTAGATTGCGCCGATCCGACCAGAAAGTTAATTTAGTCTTGGGGAAAACTGAAATTCCAGCATATGCCGGAAAACTTGCACCCATGCTAGTAGGCTTAAGCTTCTGACCAACCATATTTGCTTAGTGTTACAAAAGTCCGCAAAACAGCGTAAACACAAAGATCACAGAGACGGTGTCTTAACACAAGGGTAACACGCTATATATTATATATATATTATATATATAAAACTGAACTGGGAAGAAGGAGGGGCACGTTCAGTCCGTCACTTGTAAACAATGGACACAGCGTCATTATGTCAGCGTGCTACGCAAGTACGTCTAAACTCAAAATTTGGAAAAAAAAAAAAAAAAAACACAAAATCGAAAAACCGTAAAATGAATGAACGCAAGTCAGGGAGTGTCTGTAAATATATATTCAACAGTATAAATGATTATAATAACAATAGAACGTTCAAAAATGATGCATAAGATGTAAATAAAACACATTTATGCACACATCTGCGCACCTCACATAAAAAAGTACGTAGTTTTGATGAGGTGTTGGGTTTTTTGTTTTTTTTTTTTTTTGCATAATTGGCCTTGTTTTGCTGCATTTTCCTTAACTTTCCCCCTATTCCTTATTTTTTTAATTCGATGAATATTAAAAAAAAGTAGTGAGAGATCCCTGTAATGATGATTCATAATCTTCAAATGATCAGAATAATTCTGCAATGAAAATTCAAGTTGCCTTTTCAGACTTTACCGAGTAACATACGTCGTAATAATTTTGTGTTAGACTGATTCAAGTTTTATATACTGTATATAATTTTTCCTTACTGACTTGGAGCTAAGACCGCTCAAACTTTGTAAAGAACACTTTCTACTTTTTACCCTGTTCGGTTAATGAGCGTTTTCATTTCATGCCACTTTATAAAAAGGGAGGAGACTGGTACATGTCGCGGCCATAGTTGAGCGTAGGAGCGTAAATTGAGAGTTGTGCCCTCCAGCTCAGCTTCCTCTTCACCGTGATGAACTGGTACACTTTGCAACAGACACTACACTGAGCCACCTGCCGTTCTCCTGCTCCATCATTCCCTCATTCGTGAACAACGCCCTGAGATTCTTGAACTCCTATCACTTGGGGCAGGAAATTATTCAACACCCGAAGGATGCAATCCACCCTTTCCCAGCTGAGAACCATGGTCTCATACTTGAAGGTGACGATTCTCCACTTCACACTCGGCTGCAAATAGTTCCAGCGAGAGCTGAAGGTATGAGCTTAATGTGGCCAAAAGGACAACGTTATTTGCAAAAAGCAGAGATGTGATCCATTGGCCACCCGAACCAGAATCCCTCAACACCTCGGCTGCGCCTAGAAATTCAATCCATAAATACTATGAACCGAACAAGTGACAAAGGACAACCTTGGCATAGTCCATCCCACACTGGAAACAAATCTGACCGAGTTAAAACAATTATCAATCAGACCAAGCTCTGACTACGGCAAAACAAATACTGACAAATACCCCACAAGATAGCCCAAGGGACACGGTCGAAAGTCTTCAAGTCCGCAAAGCACATGTGGAAATATTGGGCAAAATCCCATGCAACCTCCAGGACCCTGGAGAGCTCACTCACTTCTCACTTCTCAGCCAATCCAGATAAGCCTATTTGAGTACTGAAGAGGAGGATCTGATCACTGATTGAACAGATCCTCCTCTTCAGTACTCAAATAGGCTTATCTGGATTGGCTGAGAAGTGAGATTTCACAATAGTTGGAACACATCCTCCGGGTCCCCTTTCTTAAAAAGGGAAACTATTAGTGCGGTTTGCCAACCCAGTGTTTTTGGCATGTTCAACTGGAAAGACCCAGAAAATGTGAGAGGGATAATGTTTCTCAGCTGGTTTGGGAACACCTCGGTGTCCCCCAGTAAGAGCTGGATGATGTGGCTAGGGAGGAGGACCCCGGACCTCACTGCTTCGGCTACTGCCCTAACGACCCGTTCCCAGATTAACAGGCCTTGTTATTTAAGGCACTCAAAAGTATGCGCACCCCATAGTGTGCTCAAAATCTGACCGAGGTACACAAAAAAAAAAAAAAAAAGCACCAATCCAATCAAATGCATTTTAAATTTTGCATGCCTCATGAATCAACTCCAGACATCACCGAAGATTGGTCAGAACATTGCCGGAAAAGGAAGTAGTATTTCTTATTCATCTTTTCTCAAGTGGAAGCATGATGGCAGGATGCTCATCAGTGCACTTTATGCACGGCTGCCGGCCAGCTGCAGGCTGATTTGTAGCCAAACTTTTGCAGCAAATAGTACATGCTCACTATGATGTCATGCCGTGCTCACCTCATGCTGTGGTGAGAAACATCGGCATTCATTGCTGGGCTCATTATTTACTTGCTGTCTATTAAGTAGCCTGTGTCATGCATACATAGAAATCGCACCATGATTGGTTGGCTATGAGGTCACTGGGAACGCTAGGATTTTCTTGCATTATGCAGAAAAGCAAAATTGATGGATTATTAAAAAAACACCCCTAAGGGGTACATGGGAGACTTGGAGTGCCTTTTTGCACCCCAAGGTTTTTTTAATGGGAAAAGGACTGTATTAACTGGAAGAAGATAATGATATCATATTATGGATCAGAGAGTTTGAAGAAAATTTAAAAATAAAATAGAACGATAGTGACAAAAAAACTATACATACAAGCTTTAATGAAGTTTGCTTTTCAAGTCTGAAAGCTTACACAAGCAGTATGTTGTTACCTAATTGCCTCCTGAACATCGTTTGTGTATTTTAGCACATCAAATTCAGCACTCTGCGCCAAACGTTCCCAGCAGACACTAACTACATGCTTACTCCCAGGTCGAGAGGGCTTTCCTCCCTTCTACCACCATCAGAGCCAACTCACCACCAGGTGGTGATGACTTGACAGCTCAGCTTTTCTCTTCACCCGAGTGTCCAGAACATGCAACCGCAAGCCCGGTGACACAACTACAAAGTCCATCATTGAACTGCGGCAAGGGTTGTCCTGGTGCCAAGTGCACTCATGGACACCCTTATGTCCAAACATGGTATTAATGATGAACAAACTGTGATGAGCACAAAAGGCGAAAAAAGATTAAAATAAATAAATAAATAAAAAACCTACTCTAAGGTTCAGATCAGAGATGCCGTCCCTACCAATCACACCCTTCTAGCTTACACGGTCATGTCCCACATGGGCATTGAGGTCTCTCGGGACAAGCAGGGAGTCCCAACGGGAGCACCCCCCACCCCCCACCCAATGGGCTCCAAAAGGTTGAGTACTCTGAACTGTCATTTGGTGCATAAGTACAAAGTCATGATTCGTCCCCCAACCTGGAGGCAGAGGGAGGCTACCCTTTCGTCAACCAGGGAGAAAAAGTATGCCAAGTGTCAGCTCGCCACTACTCACCATGAGCAACTCCAGAATGAAGCAAGGTCCAGCCCCTCTCAAGATGAGTGGTTCCAGAGCCTATACTGTGTGTTGAGGTGAGCCCGACTATATCTATTCAATATCTCAAAACCTTGTTCCCCAGCTCAGGCTCCTTCCATGCCAGATGTGACATTCCATGTCCCAAAATCCAGTCAGTAACCAAGGATCTCTCCGGCAGAACCCATGCCCTCAGCTGTCACCTAGCTCACACTTCACCTGCCCCTATAGCCCCTTCCGCAGGTGGTGGGTCCATGGAAGGGCAGACCCATGGGTCAGGCTTGCCACCAGGCACTTGACTTCAAGCCCATCCCACTGGTAGTCTGTATCCGAGCAAAGGGGACTGAGACCTTGTGTTTCTTTCCTCTTCCTGAACTGCACTTAAGTCTGGACTTTCATCTCGGACTTGTCAGCCTTGGGTGACCGTGCCAGGGGTATAACGCCCCCAACAACATTGCTCTCAGGCTCATAAAGGACACAAACAAACAAACAAACAGAAAAACCCCACCATGTCAAGATGGCGATTTAAGGAAGGGATTGTTTACAGTCCATACAAAAATTTACTGCATCACAAAATATCTATTTCGGTGATCTCGTACATTCAAAGGTGCTGAAGCTCTGTTCCCACACACTCACCAGTTTCATGCTGAATCTAAACATGTTTTGACTTGATATTAGGGTTTGTGATCACACAATTTAACCACTATAGCTTTAAAGCAAACAAAGAACACACCCGACTGCAACTCTCGGTCATCTTTCGTATAAACTAAAACTTTTCAATATTAAACAAAAACAAAGTATCAGCTACACCTTATTATCTTAAGATGGGATAATCAAACATTGGCCTTTGTTCGTTACAATCAGGCTCACAGAATAAGTTTGCAAGCAAAGACCACAGGGGTTGTTATCTGCTGACTGACTGCACATCTTCCAGGAGAAGGCTCATATTCCAATCATTCAATGGAACTCTTTATCCAACACTGTAATATCTATGCAGTGTACCACTTCAGTTTCTGTATATACCCGTAGACCATCCATCTGTGGCAAACACGCAAAAAATGACAAAGACCGACCCAAGAAGACTCCGAGCAACCAAAATTCATTGTGTGTCAAGTTATAAAGTATAAACTTATCCTCATGGCTAATGTTGTAAACTCTACGATCTTGAATTTATAATGAGCGGAAATAGGAAACGAGCGGAATACAGTACTGAGGTGACAAATCATTAAGTTGAATTATAATGTAAATTTAGTCTATAGGGTTTCAGAATATTCACCTACAGTTGGCAGTCTACTTACGAAACCCTCTGAATACGAAAAATACAGGTTACAAAAAACATTTTCCTAAATTTTCATCCTCTTTTTACAAAAAGCACCAAAACACACCATTCAAAAATTCAAACGCGCCATTCAAAAAATGCGCGAGTTGCTCTCTCTTTGGCTGTCTCCCAACATCCCGCCCCGCTGGCCTCCCATTGGCCAGGAGGGAGCTGAACTGTCAGCATTCCTGTACCCATACTTCCTGTTTGTCACTTCCTGTTTGTTCTTGAAGGTGAGTTGAGCGGGACTGTTGGCTCATGAGTTTTTTTGAGCGTGATCATTGCAGCGTTATATTTCGTTATCCATCATGGGCCCCAAGAAAGTGATTCCCGGTGACACCGAGAAGAAGAAGCGGGCTCCATTATCAAGCGAAGTGAAGCAGGAGATCATAAAAAAAAAAAAAATACGAAAGTGGGATGCGGTTGAGCGAAATCGCAAAGGAGTATGGCTGAAACCCCTCTACAATCGGGATGGCATTGAAGTAGAAGGAGACCTTAAAAGCGGAGATACAGTGACGGAGGCAATTATTTCGGAACGATATTGAAGCAGAAGGAGGCATTAAAAGCGGAGATACAGTGACGGAGGTGATTATTTCGGAGAAAGCAACCGCCATATTTAAGGAACTTGTGAAGGAGGGTGGGGGCGGGGGTTAGGGTTCTTCAGACCAGCAACCCCCGGACTTTAAAGCGTCGCATGGGTGGCTCGAGAGATTTTAAAAAAGGTAAATAATTTTTTTACTTTTAACACATATTTCATACAAAACTGTTGTACTTTTATAATTTTTAAAGGGTTTATGGGGTAGTCTAGTCTTGGGAGCCTTGGAACGAATCACGCGTTTTACGTGTGAACCCCAGGTTACGAAAACGGCACTGGAACGGATTAATTTCGTAAGTAGAGGGCCGACAATATCAGCCGTATCAGGCGACAATATTTGAGTGTCAAGAGAAACAAAAATGACAATTTCAGACATTGTGAGTAGCCTTCATTTACTCAGTCATGTATCAGTAGTGTATAAAAATAAAATTAAAAAAAAGCACAAAAGATGTCCTGAACAGTAAGGATTTACTGTATTATTGCAT
The DNA here is from genome assembly GCA_024760905.1 of Plotosus lineatus. Classification (NCBI taxonomy): domain Eukaryota; kingdom Metazoa; phylum Chordata; class Actinopteri; order Siluriformes; family Plotosidae; genus Plotosus; species Plotosus lineatus. The sequence continues at coordinate 16,364,021 of CM045732.1, forward strand.
AAGTTTCTGCATTCAAGACAATCCTAAATCTTTAGCTTTCGATTCAGCAATGCCACAAAATTCAACTTTGTTACAAGAGTGAAGTCCACATAAAAAAAAATCTATTTGTGACAGAAATGAATAACCATCACAAGAATTTCATCGAACAAACATTAGATTGCCTGTCTGAGAGCTGTCGGCATCATGGAACTGGCAGAAATACAATTCCAGGGCTTCACCAGGCCAAAACTGGAGTTTCTAAGATTATAGCTGTGCATTGTCTTCAAGAAATGCAAAACAGTCAACTGAGTAAATGAGCAAATCATATTTAGGCATAAAAAACTACAAGATAAGAGGTCTTTGAAATAAATCCCATGCATGTCCAAATATGCAGTTATATTAAGACAGTGCTGGGTACCAAAGCTGTATTTAGATGAAAATGTCTAAAACTTACCTTCAGTGCCACTAAGATGATTCAAGCAGGCCTTAAAATCCCACAGTGGACGAAAGGCAAATAGTCACGCATTCACACATACAAATAAATTATTTCCCGCTCAACAGAACATCAGAAATCATCAGTAGCTACTCACATTGCCTCTTGTATTTTGGAGCTCGTTTATTGACTCAGCTGTCAAAACACATGAACAATAAAGGAGGTGATCCTGGACCAGTACATTTTGTCAGCTGCTTTAATGAAAGAAGCCAATAGGAGTCCTTCTCCCAACACAAAACGGAGAAAGGCCGATTCCAAGTGAATACTTGGGTTTGGTTCAGCATTCATTCAAAATATAAAACATCCATTATCTCCTGTGGATACAAGGGTACACTCAGAAAGAAAAAAAAATCCTAGAAAAAAACCCGAAAAACTGTGGCTTTATAGCATGCAATCCACAGCATCATTATTCAGAGCCCAATAGTCGACGAAACTACAACCAAAACAGCAAATGCTGCTTGTTTGCATTTTGAGCTCGATTTGCACATCGAGTTTAAGAAAACCTATTTTCACATCTTCCCAAATGAATGAGTAAATTCAGTTTATATTGCAATTCACTTCATGACAACATTCTCAAAAACCCAACGGGACATTTTTCAAGAAACAAGTTTTCAATTCAATGCTTTTGTCCTGGAGCCAAATCTTGCATCATCCAAACCTAGATATAACACAAAGTCGTTGTCTCCCATGAAAATTTGCATTTCATACAGTTTTTTTGGGATACACAGGTGAAACATCAAAGTCAGAAGAGGAAAAAACCATCTTTATTGTTTATTTAGAGGTTGAAACAGGGAAAAGAGGATCAGGAGAAAAATACAATAGCTTGCAAATTAAAAAAAAAAAAATTCAGGGATGTCATTTTATTGACAAAATAGTTACGCTGGAAAAATATGTACAACAGCAAATAAACTTTAACACCAAAATAACTGTAAAGCTGACTTTAAAAAAAAAAAAAAAAAAAAAAGTAACCGCTACGGTATATATCACAGCAAAAAAGGAGAGAAACACACACACGTAGTGGAGAGCAGTTAAAAGGAAGAGTGTAAAGCTTTCGTTTACAAAACATTAAATTGCCGCATTTATTAAACAATGCTGCTTATCCATTTACAGTGAATAAAGTAATCGCATTCCTCATCTTCTGTTTCTCACAAGTAAAATTCATCCTACAGACCTTGCACTCAAATTGGAACATAAACGATCAAACACTTTCATGCATTTACTCCTTATTGTGGAGATTAAAGGAAACAGAAGGACAAGAACTGTATGGTCACATACACCTTGCATGGCAGCATTAGGTGTATGAGAAAGCGCAAAAGATAAAAAAATAAAAATAAAAAAATAAAAAACAAACAGACGGCACATGGAGAATAAGAGAAAAGGACAATTGCCAATAAAGACACGGCAGCACAGCCATCAGCCTACACTTGCGAAATGCAGCAATTAAGTGTTCTTACACCTCTCCATGAATTCAACAAAACCTCATCTCTTGCATGAGGCAGGTTTCAAGCATTTTAGACAAAAAGACAAACAATAAACCACCCCTTATGCAGCTCAATTTCAAAAACACGTACATTTTTCTCTTACTCCACTTTACTCATGAATCTAGCTTGTCTTCTGATAATAGGACAAAATCGTACACCACTCTAAGCTCTGTAAATAGAAAAGGCTCAACGCATGTACATTTACATTGTCATGATTTCCTTCATCCCATTGTGATTTTTACTTTTCTTGCACCAATAGGTCGATCATTCAGGTCCATTACAGCAGACATGGCTTCCTCATGGGAATCAAATGCAACCATTGCCTCCCCTGTAGGCAGTCCCTTCTCGCTAAATTGCAGGCACACAGAGCCAGGCAACACCTTATACCCATAAAAGAAATCTAATATTTCATCAACTGTGACAGTAAAAGGCATATTTTGAATTTTAACAATGGTGGGTCGTGGGTTGCCTGCACCACCAGGGGTCGATGCCCTCGGATTTTCAGAAGATGGGTTAAAAGTGGGTTGAGGGCCTGTCGAACGACTCTGGTTTCCACCACGGTTTTGACCTGTACCTTTCCTAGAAGATACATTATCAAATGATGGTATGCCTCTTAAACTCTCTGAGGTGCCAGCAAAGCCAGGAGGTGCACTGTTTGCACCTGGTCGGAAACCAGGTGGCTCCAGAACAGGCCCCGGTAAGTGCCCCCCAACAACAGGTGGAGGAATGGAAAGTGAAACATCACTCAGAGCTGTGCCTAATGGAGGTAAAGGTGGCGGGCCTGCTAAACCATTACCTGGGGCAGAAAATGGGTTGACAAATGGAGGGCCATTACCAAGGTTCCCCACAGCACTTCGGAGAAAATTAAACTCCTCCCCAGTCATTCCAGGGAAAGCATGCTGTGCTTGTGCCTGGATTTGGGCTTGCACTTGGGCCTGAGCTTGAGCTTGGGCTTGGGCTTGGGCTTGGGCCTGGGCCTGGGCATGTGCCTGGGCATGTGCCTGGGCATGGGCAAGGGAATTGTTTTGAGCCTTTTGTCCCCGTTTTGACTGTGGAGGAGGGTTTCTCTCAACCTCCTTCATCTGCTCATATGTAACCAAGTGGACAAAAGCATCCCTGCCATTTAACTTTTGCCTGTGTAATCGTTCAGCCTTATGGGCATCCTCCTCAGATTTAAACTGGACCACAGCTTGGCCAAGGCCATTGCCATTGCCATCAACTAATACTTTCAGACTCTCCTCAAACAACTGAATTCCATCCAAAAAGAGGCGTACATCTTTCTTTGACACATTATAAGGAATATTTGTGATATGAGCACAATTTCTAACACTCTTTCCACCCTCTGATGAGCTACCCTTATGATCCCCCTGGGAACCATGCATTCTTTTGCGAATTGCATCAATCTTTTCAAACATGTTTTTCTTTGTGATGGGGTGTACTTGTATAAATCGACTTCCCATATATTGCATGTGGCATCCAAGTGCCACTTTGTAGTCCATTTCATTTCGAAACTCAACAAAACCTTCCCCTGTGGCCCTGCCATTCGGGCCATATGCAATATAAATGCTGTCTTCAACAATGTCCAGGTTTTTGAAAAATTCAAATATCTGTTTATTTTCTGCTTCATAAGGAAGCCCCTTTAAATACACACAGAACTCTTGCTTATGAGGTGACCGAGACCTTGCACGATCTCGACCAGAAGGGGAAGCAGAGGTGACATTTCCACGAGGATGTCGACTATGTTCCAAGTCACTGCCTAATTTAAGATGTTCTGCACATGATCCCTGGCTGTCTCTCCACTGCCTCTCTGAAGCAGGAGATATTTCTATATACCGTTGACCCATCATGCCAGTGGTTCTTTTAAGAGCTTCAAATGAATCTTGGGGTGTAAAAAATTTTACGAGCGCCCTGCCATTGCACCTTGCAAGACCATCTCTGAGTATGTGAATCGAGTCAACCCCAAATCCATGGAAAAATTCACCAATTTCAATTTCAGATATATTGTAAGGAAGGCCTTGAATCTGAATGTACAACTCATCTGGGTTTATCAATGCTGATTTCAAATGAGCCTGGAGACTGAGTGGGTTTAAAGGAGTTAGGGGGTTAAGAAACATTGGATTTGGGTTTCCAAGAGAGAGAGGTGGTCCTGAGGTACTGATACCACCAGCCACGGGTCCAACAGGTGGTGGAACACCAGGATTAAAATGAGGAAGTGCAGAAAGATGTGGCATGTGAGTCATGGGAGGGACTGGTGGCACTGAGGTTAAAGGGTTCACACTTGGGACTGGGGGTAACGTGGACACAGGTGGTGGTACTGGAATGGGTGGCATAGGTGGCAAGTTTGGCATTGTAGGCAAAGGGGGTATTGGAGGAGGTACAGTACTTAAAGATGACATGACCGTAGTCATGGTTGACCCCATGCTGAGGTCTGGACTGCTAAAGTTATTAAAGTTTGGAGGTATGTTACCGATAGTTGTAGAGGCAAATGTTGGAACAGTTTTGTTGCTTACAGGCTCATTAACAGAAACAGTTGTGGTTGCTGTAGTTGAAGTGGTATTACTAAAACCTTGTGCAGTAGTTGACAAGCTACCCCTTTCAGTTCCTCCAGTAATATTGGGAGGCACTGGCCTATTACTGTTCCCCGAAGCCCCATCTGCGTTGCCAGTTTCAAAACGCCTGCGACTCAACTCAATCATATTTTGCATCTCAGTTTTGCTGCTAAGTAACAGTGATACTTTAGAACCTTTGATAGTCCCCCCTGTGCGCATCATTCCGAGCCTTGCATCTTCATCTGTTGCAAACACGATAAAAGCTTCACCATGGTCACCCCCTACAATATGCACACCACCATCCGGGATTGTCAGACCAGAGAAGAAATGGCGAATGTCCATGGTGCCCGCCACAATGGGGAGGCCCTGCAAACGGATGACCACAGCCATGCTGAGGTGCTATAACGCACACCTGTAGATGAAAGAAGGCATCGACCATCAGGCTAGGGTTAGGGAAAGGTTAGTAGGACAAATTCACACAAAGCAGCTTAAAACCACAGAATGGGTTTGGAAATCACAATAAAAATAGCAAAAATAAATGCATTCATCACTCCATAACCAAAGAGAATGATTTGACACTGAGCTCACATTATTAAAAATAAATAAATAAATAGCATAGCTAGTGGTAAAATGCTCCAGTCCGTCTACATGCAACTCCCACAAGAGTAACCAATGTGTGCAAAGAGCTCATTTCAACCATGGGCAGGTACAGTCTGAAATCAATTTTGACCGATAGTCACAACAATTTTTTAATACTTGGATCCTGATGGTAACAAGTTTAATTTTACTTTTTGTGAGGTTTATAAAGTCAAAAATCCTTTGTAAGTAAATAAATAACTCTTACATTCACAAACTCGGGATATAGAAGCTCCGAATACATGGTCTGTATAGACACAAGCCAGTTTTACTTCCCAGAAATATAGTCCATAATGGAGCGTAAAAACCATTCTCGTTCAGATGAAAGTGAACATGGATAGTGAAATTGGATGGCTAATACATTTTTTGTATTTCAAACCCAGCAAACGGTTCAGGACATTAAAATGGGGTAACAGGTCAAGCATTTCTCAGAATTATAGCAGCATAACATCTACACATACGATCACAAGCAAACATGTTTTTTTTTTTTTTTTTGCTTTAAATAAATCTTAAAATCATTAGCTTGACTATAGCCCTCCAAGCACACACAGACATGAACAAGAAAAAAAAAAAAAAGGAAATGAGTGTAATGAACTAAAGGCTACGCAAATTCTTACCTGTATAATAAGTGGCTGCTCGTTATTAGTTCTTGTCGAAACCCAAGCCAATCTTGTGGTCAATCATTTAAAATCAACTCTTGACTGTAATAAGAGAATAAATGGAGGCAAAAACATCAATGCAAACAGCAATGCAAGCAACAACGCCCAGTATATATGTTCTAGTACACCATTCAGCATCAGCCATTTCAAGCTTTTGGCATAATATTATCCAAATCCAGCACTGATTAATTTAGATCATCATTCACACCACACGTCTCGCTAAATGCAGTAAGTCCTTGCTAGTTTTAAAAGTTTAATTTATAAACTTTATCATAACACACTTCCTAATTAACTCTTATGTGGAAAGTACAAATTATGCACAAGTGCAAAACCATCACTGTTCATGTTCTAAACGTGTCGATTTCCAATGATGAAGAAAATGAAAAACAAACAAACAAAAAAAACATGCATGAGAAACAAAATATGCTATTTCAGGGATCCTCTCAGTTTCTTTGAAATTCATTCTTATGCCCAGGAACAATATGAGAAAATAATAAAACAAGAACAATGGCTCATTATGTTATGCCGACACAATATCGCCTGCAATCGACAAGAGTACAGGTAGGATAGCCTGACTACCAAAATTTTCACTAAAACTTTAAATAAAAAATGCATAAAAGCATACTTCAAATAAATAAAATTATAAAAGCATACCAACAACACCACTGAAATTATTTTCAGCCTGCTGCATAATCGACATCATATTATACCCTCAGTACAGTTCTGCAGATTAAAACATGGAGTGTGATTTCCAATAAAAATACTAATAAGTTACATGATTGACAGGCAGCATCAAAACAAGCAAGAAACTCAGAAATCTAAAAGCAGACGCTGCACACAAAATTGGGGGGAAAATTACAAAAAAATATTCCTCTGTATCTTTGGAAATCAAACAATTTTCATCGAGGGCGAGGTGGATCCCACTGAACAGCCCCTGAGGCAAAACGTCGAGCAACATGCACCAAGCCTGATGAGAACCTTTTGAGTATATATTACACAGAAACTTAAGAAAAGCTCACTCAATATGTTCATACTTGATTTTTTTTTTTTTTTTTTACATATTTTGAGCGTACATTGACGAGGGGACTGTGCAACACATACCTAGAGCACCTTTAAAAACTTATTTCAAGTTTTTGTACCTGTTGCGCAAAAACATAAAAGCAACTAAAATACCATATTCAATGTGATAAGCACCCAGGGCGCTTTAAAAATTGGTGTCGGTGTCACTTATTAAAATGTTACCAGCAGAGTGGAACAGGAAGTGCTTATTACCATCGAGGTGGAAAACATGAATAATAACAGAACAATAAAAGAGTTTTAATGGTATTTGTGTTATTCATTTTGTGGTATCAACCAAACTACTTACATGAAAGCTGAAAATAAACAGAAACCAGCAGAATTTATTTCTTTAAAAAGACCCCTTACTTATCCCTCCCGGTCTTCTTTTCCTTTCGGTTGTTGCCTGAAACATTTTCCCGAAAGTAAAATCGAGCCAATCAACACGAATGTCCACTTTAGCACATGCCAGGTTGAACCAATCAACACGAACATAAACAAAATCACATGGAAAGGAACTTCCTTAAATTTATGAAGTTAATGAGCAGGAGAATTGAGTGAAAAATACTGGTCATCACTTTCTGATTGGTCCATATCTGACTCATTGCTCCATTCATTCAGAGCACCCCATAGTTTTGCTGTAGCAGTTTCTAATGGTTCCTTGGTTGTTGGACATTTACCAAGGGAACACAGCAAAATATTTTCCTGTTTTTTAAAGCACGGTGGAACAATCAAATGTGTTGTTACTGGTGAACATTATATACATTCCCCAGTGGCAAGGGGGCTTAAAATACCGTGTAAACTCACTGTTATAGGCAGTGAACGCCTCATTTTACCATTACAGAGACTGATCGAATAAAATTGGTAAGTTTGATTTACGATTTTGCATTACAGAATCCGTGACCATGGCAAACCGAGTGTCTGTCTGCCGTTTTAATTGGAGATTTATTCACTTAGGATAATTAACTATTATGTGCAAAAGGTAAGGTGGATGTTGGTGAATTTAATAGTCCATTCAAGTTTAGTTTCAAGCATGTCAATTGTTACCATGTTTTAAACCCAAAATTATGGTATAGTGTTGGGTTACACAATTAATCGATTTTAAATTGTCATGATTAATTAATTACAACTTTTTTAAAAAAATGAAAATTGTCAAATCAATTTTCCTCTCTGTCGTAGGCTCCTCCTTCCTATGAGCGCACTCCACAGTCCGCCCCCCACACCCCACCCCCACACACCACTGTAAAGAAACATGGTGTTTGCAAAAGAAGGTAAAAATTTAATTACTATGGCACGAGCGAGCAAGACAGTCATATGGAACTGGTATGGCGTCACAGTTTCGGACAAAGTGCAAACTCCCCACTGCAAAGTCTGCAAGAAGGCTGGATCTGCTGAAGACAGCAGCACAACAAACTTATTTCAACACGTTGGGAAGAACCACATGCCGGAGTAAGGGTAGTGTGTTGCATTGCAGGCCGCACAAAAAAAAACCCACCTAAAACACCGCCAGCATTTCTGAAGCAGGTAACATTAACGGCTCCATTTTCACGTGATGTCCCATATGGCAAGACAGAGGCCAAGTGGAAAAGGATTACAGCAGTGGCATTTTATACAGCAAAAGACATGGTCCTGATACATAAGATAGAAAAGACTGGGTTCAAACACATGCTGAACGTGACAGACTCTACAAGCTGCAAGAAGAAGACTGTGCCTTCTTCCTCCCTGCCACTGGCGGATAGTTAGAACTAAGCTGGAAACCTATCCCTTGACCCTTGAGATAAGTGAAGATGCTAATCCACTTCAGTGTTGGAAGAAACATATAGGCAACTTTCCAAGATGCTGCAAAGCTAGCCAAGAAATACCTCTCAATCCCTGCAATGAGTGCCCCATCAGAGAGGCTCTTTAGTGTTGGAGGGGATATTGTAACATGCCACAGGGCATCCCTCAAGCCAGATGTAACATGCCACAGGGCATCCCTCAAGCCAGATGTTGTAACATGCCACAGGGCATCCCTCAAGCCAGATGTTGTAACATGCCACAGGGCATCCCTCAAGCCAGATGTTGTAGACAGGCTCGTATTCCTGGCAAAAACTTGAAAATGTGAATTCAACAAATGTAACTGACTGAAACAATGCAAGACTCACATTAACTCGACCTCTCTCATCACGAGGGATCATACGACTCTCATATTTTTAATTTAGTGACGCAAATAACATTTCATTTTGTTTGCACAAGTGGAATTTTTCAATGTGTATATAGCATGAAAATAATTCGTGTTTTTGCCTAATGGACATTTTTTCCAAGCTTTAGTTTACAAAATGTGAAAGGTTTGCACTTTGTTCAAGACGATAGAAAAACCTTTTAATGTTAAAGTTTGGTGAAGTTGTCACTTTATTACAAAATCAAGAAACTTTATCTTGGTTTGCAAAGACCCTGTTTATTACAAATTAAGTTTGAAAGTGAGGTTAACTCTTTAAAGGATTTCTCTTTGTCTGGTTAAGGAGATTGTAAAGGTTGTCACGTTATGAAATCCAATGGGGATTTATATTTCAATTGCCCTTTATTCCCAATAGAGAAACTTATCTGCCATTTTCTAAAATAAAAATAATAAAGCCCCTAGTGGAGGAGTTCAAGTATTTCAAGGTCTTGTTCAGGAGCGATGGAAAGATGGAGCGAGAGATTGACCGGTGGATCACTGCCGAGCTTGTATTGGTCCGTCGTGGTGAAGAGGGAGCTGAGCCGCAAGGCAAAGCTCTCAATTTACCAGTCGATTTACGTTCCAACCCTCACCTATGATCATGACCTTTGGGTAGTGACTAAAAGAACAAGATGACAGATACAAGCGGCTGAAATGAGCTTCCTTCACCGGGTGGCGGGGCTCTCCCTGAGAGATAAGGTGAGAAGCTCGGAGTAGAGCTGCTGCTCCTCTGTATTGAGAGGAGCAAGTTGAGGGGGATGAGTTAGAATGCCTCCCTGGTGTGGTGTTTCAAGCATGTCCAACCGGGAAGAGACCCTGAGGTCAACCCAGAACATGCTGGAGGGATTATATCTCTCGGCTGGTCTGGTAACACCTCAGTGTGTACCCCGGAAGAGCTGAAGGAAGTGGCTGGGGAGAGAGACATCTGAACTTTCATTGCTTAGGCGACTGCCCCTGCAACCCAAACCCGGATTAAGCGGAAGATGATAAAAACAATATTTGAAATCACTTATTTGCTTGCGTTTTGTCGTTATTAACAAAATTTAAAAACCTAAATTAAAAATAAGAGTTGTCAGAGAGGGGGAGGGTATTTTTGACAAAAATCGTGCAGCCCTAGTATACAGGGATCCCTCGCTACTTTGCGCTTCAATTCATGTGGCTTCAATGTATCGTGGTTTTGTTTTGTTTTTTTTACTTTTTTTTAATATCCGTCAAATTAAAATATAAGGAAATTAAGGAAGAATAGGGGAAAAAAGTTAAGGAAAATGCAGCAAAACAAGGCCAATTATGCAAAAACAAACAAACAAACAAACAAATAACTAAAAAAACAAACAAAAACAAACAACCCAAAAAAAACCCATCAAAACCACTAACATTTTTATGTGAGGTGCACATTTGCATCTGTATGTTTGTATTTATATTTTATTTACATCTTATACATTATTTTTGAATGTTTAATTGTTAGTATAAGCATTTATAGCGTTGAATATGTATTTATCGATATTATATACACATATACATGTACGTATACATCAGTGGGCGGGGGTTGATCCTACTTCGCGGAATTCAGCGGTCACAGGGGGATCTCAATCCCAATTAACCACGGAAAGTGAGGGATCCCTGTATACTCCACAAAAACTATAAAGTTTATGTACTCATAGTGGCATGTTTCAAAGTGTTTCGATCCTCCCACACTTAAAGCTAATTACACAAACCCGTTTGTTTTCAAGTATTTGCAAATATCAAATGCCTGTGAAACAGCAACACCACAACCTTACTTTACTCTCGCTTGAAGTAAACACAGCTTCTTATATTATAGAAAAACCAAAAAGTGTCAATTCCTCTACTCAGAACATTCCCATATCAGACACATAAAGGATCAGGTTTACCTGACTCTTCTAACTGTGATGACCAGCATCAAGCATCTCGTCGATCGCCATGATGGACAAGATATATTAGGCATATTGTATTCAAATATCTCCTTTTATCTTGGTACTCAGCTCAGACCGAAGACATGAAGAAAGCGAACAGAAACAGTAAGTTTAAAAAGACATGACTTCGGTTTGCAGTGGCCCATCATCTGCATACAACACAATATTAAATTTGGAGAAGCATCAGCTGACACCTTTAAAAGATGCAGACATCAATTCTAATCCAATCCACCTTTGTATCAAATCCATATGATCTAACATTCCATTAACCATCAGTCGGCTGTTTTCAATCACAGAGCGGACACTTCCGTAGACAGAAAATGTTCAAAGTGACTCAAAGCAAGCTACACAACTTTGTTACCGTCTAACTCACAAGGCTAATCATGACTTCACCGGTCATTACGATAGAGGTTTTGCAGCTGACATCATGCATACATTATCCCAATGCGGGTTTCGTTATTGGTGTGAAAACAAACCATACACTTCGGCCCCAACACAATAGCACAAGCGTGCATAAGGGTTTAATACTGCTACTTTATTTATTAAACAAGTGCAAAATGGCACTTAACTGTGTTGCTGTCGGTTGTACAAATTATAGAGGAAAGAAACCAGGTGTTAAACATCACAGAGTCCCTGCTCATAAGGCCCGACGAGAGAAATGGATTTCTGCTTTGAAAAGAGCTGACACCAACAACAAAAGGAAAGATTGGCGACCAGCTCCTACCACTTGTGTATGTAGCGAACATTTTGTTGGAGGAAAGTAATTTTTAATCAGTAGATATATTATTATATGTTGTCTTAACCACAGTTTGATTCTATTTAACTGTATATCTGGTGTCCATTTATAAGCTGAGGGCAGCTAAAATGCGATTTAGTCTTTATTATAACATGTACAGTATATACAATATATCTATTATAATACTTCATAGATTTAGATCCATATGTTTGTGCTTAATATACAATGTAGGCAAAATGATAAAAAAAATAAAAAAATGGAGAGTCATAATTACCTTTGCCATGATTAATACTTTGGTGTCCTCACATAGCTTGCCATGGGCGATATTAGAGGCTTTCCTGGGTATAATCTGCTCGCGAAGTGACGAAACCCATCCAGATAAAAAATACTCATACGCTTCGCAGATTTAACTTTAACAGGCTTTAATACGTGTTCTAACGCACACAACAAACTTTGGTTCTTTGGTTTCCGCTTCACTTGTTTAATCCCACAATGCATTACAGAACCGGAATATACCAAGTTCCGAGAGCAGTAATCATCAACAGTGATTGGTACACTCTAAGCCCTTTGAAACGTTTCAGTTTTTCGTCAGTATAATCAGATGTTTGTTCAATCAAATAATTATAGATATCTCGGTATGTTAAACTAGGTATCCTATCCGTTGCTTCATCCATGCAGTTAACAAACAAACCATTGGGCAAAACATATGAGTCATTTGTTAGCCCTGATAACCGTAATTTTTGAATATACTGTTGTTTATGATCGTTATTATAATTACCAGGGAGCTCGGAAAGCACTGGGATTGTATTACGGCTGTCAACATTCATATTTATATAATCGACCAAGCGAAAAACGGGCACCTCCAAAGTAAGTACACGTTTGTTTTCACCTCAATATGGCGGCAGCTACTCGGCAGTCACGTGACTGCAAAACCTCTATATGTTGTTGACACCCATTAACTAAACATGGGAGTTCACTTCCTGTGTATGTGCTGCTCCAGTGTTGACACGCCCAATACAGAAGGCCAGTAATGTAAGGAGACTTTGAAGGAGCACTGAAGGAAGGAATGCATTTTCTGGCCAAGTTCAAATGTCAACTATCTTTCGCCAACATGGATGACTTATTCTTTCACAAAAACATCTGTACACAAGTTCCTCTGTACATTTTTTTACAATAAGCTTGGCAAACCCATGGGACTGAGCACAGTAAAATAAACCATTGATATGAATAACAGTGAGCATTACTATCAAAGCAACTGTTGCAGAAAAAATAAAATAAACTACACCAGGGTCCAGACAGCCCCACAGACAGGACTAATTGATAAGTTTTCTCGGTTGAACAAGTACAATACGTAAAAAGTGACCTTGAAACAAGGTCAAGGTGACCCAAATACAATCTCACCTTTTAACTGTTTATGATTAAATGTCATTTCCTTCCAAAGTAATGACGCTAACAAGTTGGATTGACAGAACCCATTTCTATGGCTCCGGTTCCGCTCACCATCGTTGGCAGCAGGAGCTAATGAAGTAGATACAAAAGCAAAGACATTATTTTTTAAAAATCAGGTGAAGCTTGCCTTCAAAATTTTCATCACTAACAGACATTTAAAATGCAAACGGAAGACCTTTGTTTAAAACAGAATAAATAAAATAAAAATTAAAATGCAAGAAGGAAACAATCCCGCAAGTGATAAAAACAGATCTGCAAAAAGAAAAAGAAAAAAAAATGAAGGCATATCAGAGTAACTATTTATTTATGCATAATCTGCCAACCTTTTGCAGATGAAATCATTCATATCTAGTCTAACAGTTTTGACGCAGGATCTACATTTACATATTTAGCGGACAGTCCTGTTCAGAGCGACGTACATTTTTACCTTTCTCGTGAGCTACACGGAAGGTACTGTGGTGCCGATTTTTGTTTTGCAAGAAATCGTGTTCGTGAGTTTGTCTGTTCGCAGTTCAAGAGTGCGCAGTCGGTTTAAGTCATTATTATCATTCGACACGTGAGAACTTGCTTTACTTCAGTGCAATTTCTGTAGTACTGTATTACGATAATCATTACATTCACATAAACAGGGATTTTCCGTAAGGTCTACTGCCGGGATCTAATTAGACAATCAGACGTTCAACTTCGTCTTCAACTTGGACTGAGCATACGTGTGTCCGAGTACCCACAACACACAAAAGATCAGCACTCCTGCCACCGAGTCGTAATACAACTGAGTAGTTGAGGGTTAAAGGCCTCCTTTCTCAGGAGTGCAATAGTCGCAACCTGGTGGAACTGGGGTTTGAACCTCAGGACCTTCTAAGTAATTAAGGTCCTTAACAACCAGCCCACCACGAACATGTCCATAATGGCACATACCACCTAAATATCGATCATCTCTGAGCATCACACCAGGAAAAGAAGGAAATTACTCGGTTTTGAGGCAGAATATGAAGATCATGTACAAGACATGGGGAAGGAAAATATCACAAGAGCGAGGAAATAACCTTGGATGTGGAGTGGGGGGGGTTTGCAGATTATTTGTGAGTTTTCAGATACCTTACAGACAAATGCACACCAATGCATAACAACATGATCGCTCCAGAGTGCTGAAGCTTCACACAGCAGAGTGAAAACATCAGCAGGACCAGAGCAGTGGACTCGCTGAGTCCTCCAACAGCACAGCCACACACACAGAAGATGGAAATCAGTTCAAACACAGGTGTCAGGGTTTTAGAAAGGGGGAACAACATCAACTCCCAGTCTAGGTGTGCAGAAACATTGGCATCCGGAGAACAATTTCATCCTTAAAAGCCCATCATGGCAGTGAGAGCCAAGTTCACACCAACGAGGATCACCGACAAAATGGCGCCTCAGTGCAGTGAGTCCACTCCAACAACAACAACAACATTCCTGCCGCCAAGCATAACTACAGCATATATCTTTATTCTTAGAACAAAAAAACATACACACAACCTTACCAAACAATAATACACCCACCATATTTCAACCGAAATCATGCAAAAAACCCTCGCCCTGTGCTTTACTCTGTCCTCGCGACACACCGGACATGTTTAAATTCACATCAACCTGCAAATGGCGTCATCGATGTGTTCAAACTACCGTGCAACATTTCGGTAAATCGCTGTCCTCTGAACATCCTTACCGAAAATATCTGCTTTAACAGATTTGTTTTAGTTGCTTGGGAATTGTCACTAAAACACGACGTCTCCTCTGCGCGCGCACACTCTTGCCATCTGCACAATCATCTTTGTATGAAAAGCCTACAAATATGGCGCATAAACAAACTACAAAGACCGGTAACCAGACTACACAGTGGGCGTGGTTATGAAATCACGCCTTTTTTTTGTCCCGCGCCCTCTAGTGGTCCCATACTGTATCAATTTGTGTGTTTGTGCCGAGCATGAGCTTTACTGTATGTAAAAATAACTGTATGATTTGAGCTCCTAGGAACCAGGATGGGTAATTATACATTTTTTAAGAAAAAAAAACAGTTAGAGGTTGTTACACTCGTAAAGTTTCTAATAAAGCGATCTGTTAGGCTCTGCTAGATACACCTGATGGGTGGTCTGTTGAAAAAGCCCGAGGATGATGACTGACATCTATCTAGCAAATCCTTGATCAGGGGTCACCGACTTCTTGGATACCAATTAATACAAAGAGTTACCAGGTCGATACACACTTCTGAAATAACAAACTTGTTCAGAAATGCAATAAATATTAAACTTTAAATTGAAATTTCCTCAAATCAGAAAACTGTGAGGGCAGTGGTGGCCTAGTGGTCTAAAGGTTGGAGGTTCGAGTCCCACTATCCACAAGGTTGTCATTGTCCCTCCCTATTGCAGCTAACTGGGTTATCAAAGGCCGGACATGTCTCTCACTGTCTATGGTGTGAAGCTGTAAAATAACTATTGCTGACTTTCGATAAGAGTAGCTGCAAAGCCGTCAGCATGTTTTCGCCCTGCGATGGCCTGGTGAGCTGTCCAGGGTGTACTGTGCCCTTGCCCAGAGTTGCCTGGGATGGGAATCAGCCTCCACTACGACCCTAATTAGGATTAAGCAGTTTCAGAAAATGAACTGATGAACAGTAAAATGTGGAATGGCCTGCCCTGGTTCTTTGAGGCCACTAATCCAAGTTGTAGGGTTGGTGGCATAGTGGTTAGGGTGCTGGGCTCATGATCAGGAGGATGTGTGTTCGAATCCCAGTTAGACCCCACTATGCTAAGACCCCCAGGCAAGATCTTAACCACAAGTGTGCCTCTGTTCACCCAGCAGTGTAAATAGGTACCAGTAAAAATATACTAGTGTCCCATCCAGGAGGAGTTGAACTCCTGGTTGCATCATGCGACAGAAACCAGGAATAAGCACTGGCCTGATGAGCCACAAGGCACGAGTGTAAAAAGCCCAGCAGGCTTGACCTTTCTACCTTAATCCTAATTAGGGTCCTGGAGAGGCTGGTGCCCATCTCAGCTGACTCTGGGTGAGGGCAGAGTTGGCTGAGCTGGGCGTCAGCCTCCCTGTGACCCTAATTAAGATTTAAGTACAATTTAACCACAAGTGTGCCTCTGTTCACCCAGCAGTATAAATGGGTACCAATAAAGAAAAAATATACTGGAAAAGTAACCTGCGATGGCCTAGCATCCCATCCAGGAGGAGTTGAACTCCTAGCTACTTCACGCTACAGAAACCGGGGATAAGCACCGGCCCGATGAGCCGCTATGGCTTGGGTGTAAAAAGCCCACGGACTTTAACTTTTAATATTATGTCAAAACCGTCTTGCTTTAGGTTATGTTAGACAGAGGTTCACAATTATCAGGGAGTACCAATATGGCGACCGCTTGACTTCAATATAGTATGAACTCGTACGTACAGCCTACACTTGTATATAGAGTCCACAGAATGAAACAAACTCCAATCTTATCCTAAAGCCGAACACCAACTACAACCCTAACCGTAACCAAGATGTTTAATTAGGCTGTGGTGGTGCTCATTATGGTAGCTCAGAGAAGACCTTCATGAAACCAGTCAAAGACGAAAGAGGACGACTTTTATTTTGACATGCGATTTCCGAACCGGAAGTAATTGTCAAAGGTTGTACGGCAACACGCGATGTAAAGCTCGTGGGTTCGCTTTGTTGGTCGTGAATATCAAACTAAAAAGTTATTATTTTATAAATAAATTAATATAAAAATATATATTATTAGAATTTCGGAAGTTTAGTGCCTGTAATTTGGACTGGAGAGCAGCATGGTTCGGGCAAGACGGTGTGTAACACTTCAGGATTATTTTATTTAAAGTAGCTTCATAGTTAATGTATAAACGAGCATTTTAGATTAACCACTTGCTTACCACAGTATTTTCCTGTTGAGCGTGAGAGCTTTCAGGTAATATTGTACTGAGCTCTATCAGACAGTATTCTGGACTATTTCACTGTTTAAACTGGTCCCTGACTGCAGGCAGTGGTGTCTGTGCTGGACATATTTGTTATTAATATGCTGTAATGAACAGAACCCAGATTCAAATCCTCACTCTGATCAGTGTGGTGCACAGTGTTTTGAGATTTTCTGCAGTTTGTGTTTATGTCAGGAATAAATTAATGGAATGAAATCTCACTTCTCATTTCCCATCCACTCATCCATCTATGCATCCACCCAGTCAGTACCCCATTTCTCTTTGTTTATTTATTTGCAAATCTCCTTTATTTGAAGGCCCAACCCAATGATCTACACCCCTGATGACTGTCTTTAAGTCTTAACATGAGCATTAGGTGGTCAGGTGGACATGATTATGGTTTCAGGGAAATCTCCAAGAACAGGGTTGGTGAGCAACCTACAAAGGGATGGGATGCTCTTTTTGTTGTTGTTGTTGGGTGTAATTCAGTTTGACTGGGGTATGTTGTTGACATAAACCTGTTGTACATTCCATCCTCTTGATTAATTGTGGGGGTTTTTTTTCCAGCAGAGCTGTGAGAAGGCCCAAAGCAGGAAAGGCAGATGAGTATGACAGTGATGATCCTGCCTGCTATCAAAATGAGGAAGTCCCAGATCAGGTAAAATGTCTCACAGGTTGTTTTAGGATGATTTAGTGAAGATTAGTCTTGCTTTGTGTGTCATGTGAAAATTGAGGATTTCACTCGTCTCCACCCAACCCTGTGTTTCTTTCATCAGTGCTCATCCAGTAGTGTGCAGGATAAAGTCGAGTCTTTCCACTCTTCAAAAATCTCAGTGAGTTGCTGTTTACACAGATGTGTTGCTTTTTTATCGTCTAAATACAACCAGTACTGACTTTTCTGTATATATATATATATATATATATATATATATATTTTTTACAGAATCTCTTAGCTGAAGGCATGCAGGTGGACAGTGACCAAGATGATGAGGCAGATGAGGCAAGGAAATAAAAATCACAGATACACAGTGGCGCCATGTTTGAAGCTGTGTTGTGATGATGATCTTTTATCATTTATCATGTGCTATGTTCAGGAAGAAGTGATGCCCCTGACACTGGAGGATTCAGAGGATGAAGAAGAGAACAGCAGTGATGAAGAACCTGACATGGAAAGTGATCTGGAAGGAAAAGGAGATGATGGTAAGTTGTGATCATTTGTTAATTGACTTGTTGCTGTCACTTGTGTTTAAAATCATTATCGCCGAGTCGGGTACTCATACGGTTTCCTTTTTCAATTCCAAAGATCTGCCCAGTGACATGGCGTGGGGAAGCAAGAAGAAAATATACTATGACACAGATTATACCACTAAACGTATGTGCTTAACTTTACATTATTTATTCTCTTCATAGAAAAACTGTACGCTCATACACTGTGTTTGTTTATTTTCCGGGCTAAAGTTTGGTGGTAATTTTCCAAATGCAGGATTTTAAAACCCGATTATTGACGTTTACAGAAGGAAAATTGTTGGAGGAGGTAGAAGCAGAGGAAAAGGAGGAAGAGGAGGAAGCCAAGAACATCCAAAAACGATTAGCGGCCAACCTCAGTGAGGAAGATTACGATCTAAACCTGCTTCAGGTACAATTCATTTGCAGCTTTAATTGGAACCGTGTGAGGAACGCTCATGCTTTTGTGCATGCTTTCGCCCCTCCCTGGTCAGTGTTGGTCATGTGATCGAGAAGGTAATACCTGATGGGAGGGAATTGGGTACGACTAAATTAGGGAGAAAATGGGGGTCCCAGAATAAAAAATGGATCAACAAATATTTTACTTTGCCAATTAAAGCCTTTAAATCCACTCACTATTGGTTTTGTGGGGCCAGTGGCGTCGTGGTTAGGGTGCTGGGCTCATGATCAAGAGGTTGTGTGTTCGAAGCTCGGTTAGCCCCTCACTGTGCTCAGACCCCTGGGCAAGGTCTCAACCACAAGTGTGCCTCTGTTCACCCAGCAGTATAAATGGGTACCAGTAAAATATACTGGGAAGGTAACCTGAGATGGACTCGCATCCCATCTAGGAGGAGCTGAACTCCTGGTCGCTTCATGCTATGGAAACCAGGGATAAGCACTGACCTGATTAGCCACGAGGCTCGGGTGTAAAAAGCCCAACAGATTTACCGAACCTAACTATTGGCTTTAATAATACCGGAGATGAAGTGTCTGTCAGTTCAGGTCGCTGTGATTGAACTGTTGCTATAGAAACATTTTTGACATGTGACTTGACTTACAGCTGACTATAACTGTCAGAACATTGCTGTTATAAACAGTTGCATAAAGGTATCAGAACATGGTGTATTATTTCTGATGATTCAGGAGTTTGCTGTAGAAGTGGAAGCTGAGAAGACTGAAGACAAGGCTGAGAGGGAGCAGAGGATCATTAAAGACCTGAACACAATGTCTCTGAAAGAAAAGCTCACACTGCTGAAGAAGGAAAGTCCAGAACTCCTGGAGCTCATTCAGGACTTCAAGGTTAAGGTATTGGGAATTTTATTGTGTCCAAAGCGAGGCATGAATTTTTTTTCAAGCTGTCACTGTCTTATTTATTTTAGTTTCTTGTGTTTAGCTGACAGAACTGCGGGATGAGATACAGCCCATTATGCAGATGGTAAAAGATGGAGAGATTCCATCAGGAAAGGTGAGCTGAGTCTCAAGCAAAAATATCAACAGAGTCTGGGATTTAATTACTCGACAATGGTCGTTATAAGACTGTTTCCGAAACCTCAGGACAATCAATCTAATGTTTTGGGCTCGAGACAAATCCCAATAACCTTTTTTTTTGTTGTTGTTAAACTCGCTACAATCTAATAAACACAACTGCTTCATACACACACAGGTCCTTCTCAAAAAATTAGCATATTGTGATAAAGTTCATTATTTTCTATAATGTACGGATAAAGATTAAACTTTCATATATTTTAGATTCATTACACACAACTGAAGTAGTTCAAGCCTTTTATTGTTTTAATATTGATAATTTCTGGCAAAAAAGTAAAGAAAAAAACAAAAATCCCGATCTAAAAAAATTAACATATTTCATCCGACCAATAAAAAAGTGCTTTTAATGCAAAAGAAGTCAACCTTCAAATAATTATGTTCAGTTATGCACTCAATACTTGGCCGGGAATCCTTTTGCAGAAATGACTGCTTCAATGAGGCGTGGCATGGAGACAATCAGCCCGTGGCACTGCTGAGGTGTTATGGAGGCCCAGGATGCTTCGATAGCGGCCTTAAGTTCATCCACAGTGTTGGGTCTGGTGTCTCTCAACTTTCTCTTCACAATATCCCACAGATTATGGGGTTCAGGTCAGGAGAGTTGGCAGGCCAATTGAGCAAAGTAATACCATGGTCAGTAAACCATTCACCAGTGGTTTTGGCACTGTGAGCAGGTGCCAGGTCGTGCTGAAAAAATTAAAATCTTCATCTCCATAAAGCTTTTCAGCAGATGGGAGCATGAAGTGCTCCAAAATCTCCTGATGGCTAGCTGCATTGACCCTGCCCTTGATAAAACACAGTGGACCAACACCAGCAGCTGACATGGCACCCCAGACCATCACTGGCTGTGGGTACTTGACACTGGACTGCAGGCATTTTGGCATTCCCTTCTCCCCAGTCTTCCTCCAGACTCTGGCACCTTGATTTCCGAATGACATGCAAAATTTGCTTTCATCCGAAAAAAGTACTTTGGACCACTGAGCAACAGTCCAGTGCTGCTTCTCTGTAGCCCAGGCCAGGCGCTTCTGCCGCTGTTTCTGGTTCAAAAGTGGCTTGACCTGGGGAATGCGGCACCTGTAGCCCATTTCCTGCACACGCCTGTGCATGGTGGCTCTGGATGTTTCTACTCCAGACTCCGTCGACTGCTTCCACAGATCCCCCAAGGTCTGGAATCAGCCCTTCTTTCACTTTTTCCTTCCCACAGACGTCCCACTGAGGTGCCTTGATACAGCACTCTGGGAACAGCCTATTCGCTCCGAGATTTCTTGCTTGAGGGTGTCAATGATGGCCTTCTGGACAAGGCATATTACAGTAATCCCCCTCCACTTCACATTTCCTACTTCGTATCCCCTCAATATCGCGGGATTTCCCATCGGGAAATTAAAAAATGAAAGCTTATTCAAAATTCACGAGGGCTGCGTGTATATTCAACTACGCTACCCAACAAGCTCTGTTCTCTTGCTTGACTTGAGTGTTCTTTGATTGGCTGTGAATCCAGAAAGCTGATTGGTCGAGATTATATTTCCCAGCATCCAACACACCTTTCCTTACTTATGAAACAATGACTTTTATTCCGCTCAGGGGAAGCACTGGGGTGCGGGAAACAATTGTGTTCACCGTAGTGGTGAGGGGAAAAACAAAAACCAAAATCACTGGGAGAGTATCAACACGGAAACTGGTCAAGCACGGAGCTCTTTATAGCTGATGTCTGAGTGAATTCAGGTGCGCTCTCTGGATTTCGCCTGCGGGTAACAGCCACGCTCCTCACCAGCGCATGCAGTTTATGGAGAGAGAGAAAGGGTTAAACGCCATCAACTGGCACAAACCATAACAGTTGTGAAAATGCCTTATCGTTGTGGATTACGGACTGCCATAAAAATAACGTGAGTTTGGACACTAACATGATATGTACTAAAGCAAAGGCTCTGGAGACGCTGATGAGCCCCAACCACCAGATATGGAAAACAGACATGGACTGATGTTGCTAGAAGGTGACTCTTGTTGCCGCTGATGTTATACGTGATTATTTTAAATAGCTACTCGTGTAAATTCACCCCAAGTCTTTTTTAACAGTTTGCAAATGAGTGAGTGAATATAGTTGGACACATTTATAAAAATAACTTTGTGTTTACCTGTACAGTTTTTATTTCCTGTAATACCACATGATCTTTTTCTTTTCTTTCCTAGTGGCAAAAATATCTCATGACCAAGCAGCAGCTTTATCTTAAGTAAATCTTTTTCTGTTTCCTCCCATTATTTATTTGTTAATATTTGAAATGCTTTTCACAAAAATATAATTTGCTATTTCTCCCCAGTTATTGCACAAACATTAGTTTTTATCTGGTTTTAAAAGCCAAGCGAATTCCAGCACATAACCATCCAGTAATTGAGAGATTGGTGACCTACAGAAATGTAAGTATAAAAAAAGCACACGAAAGTCGGTTCCGAGTGTTGACCACACATTACTGTGTATTTTCTGCTTTCATATTGTGAATGTTGTTTATCTGATCATATGCTATAATTTTGTGAACTGCAGCGATAACGTTTATTGGTTTAAAGTGTATATCCGCTTGCTTGTAGTTAATCAATGAGCTCAGAGCAGTTGATGCTAAACTGTCCCCTCAACTGCGTCGACTGCTTTCTGAAAGCCCTGAGGATAGAGCAGCCAGAAAAATACAGAGCAGCAAAAAGGAGAAGCATGAGGTTAGATTTTTTTTTTTTTTTTTTAATTTCGGGTTGGTGTAGAAATGTTCGTAATAAATGTCGATGAGAAAATGCGTTTCTTGTGATTTCATAGAAGGTATCAAAGGTGGCAGATATGCAGGAGGCTGAGGACTCTGACTCTGATGAAGCGGCAGCTCTGCTCTTTTACAAAGGCATCGAGGAGAGAATGAAGCTTAAGAGAAAGAACAAAAAGCTGCCGGAGGATGGGTGAGGGACACGGAATGATCAGCAGTGTGTTCTGGAAAGCTTTAACAACTCAAAGACCCGACTCACAGATACGCTGGGACTCTTTTTGCTTGCAGGTCACTGATGGAGCAGCAGGAGGAGGAAGATGAAGCAGAGATGGACGGAGGGGCTAAAAGAGGCATTACCTACCAGGTACAGTGAAGATGATTGTGGAAGACCAGCAGTTCTGGATTAGTTCTCAGGTGGCACAGAAGTAAAGCGTGTACCTGATTGTTGTTGACACATTTGAGCCCCAGGTGACACACACACATATCGATGGCTAGGAGCCCCGCAAAGCACACTAAAGTAACTGACCTCCCGGCTTTGTGATTGTGTGGATTTGTTTTCATGTTTCGAGGTCACTGCCAGCTGTTTATTTACTTAACATAATCCCACGGAGTCAGCCACAGGCATTTCATATTTATTCGTGACTTGCAGAATCAGCCAGTGAGAATGCGTTCAAGTGTGCAGCGAGTTGCAACACTATTCTATTGGCTAAGCTTATTTAGACCAATGATCTGGGGAATAATCTAGACGACCCCCAACCCCGACCTGCAATAATTTTCCTGTCAGGTTAAAACCCCCAGAGGTGCTTGGTTTGTGTTGGGGATTCGTGTTATGACGGTTGGTTCTTGTTGTGCTGTGAAAACCACACAAACAGTCACAAAGAAACATCTTTTCATCAGTCAGTGTGTTTTATTTTTTTGGTAAAATTACAATCATGCTGATATTTTGATAATTGCAGGGGTATCACCTCCCTACATATAAAAGTATTTGTAATTTTTTTTTTTCTTGCACAGATGGCCAAAAACAAAGGACTCACTCCAAAGAGGAAGAAAATTGACCGCAATCCCAGAGTCAAACACAGAGAGAAATTCAGACGTGCCAAAATTCGCAGGAGGGGTCAGGTACGAGTTAAACACACCAAACTTCATCAAAGTGGGAAATGTGACATTTCATTAATCCTGAAAATGAGGTCACATCTGCATCTGTTTCAGGTTCTTGAGGTTCGACGTGAGGAGACGAGGTACAGCGGAGAACATTCCGGTATCCATGCTGGAATTAAAAAGGGCATCAAACTCAAGTGATCCTTCCAGTGATTGGAGGCGGTTAAAAAGTCAGGACCGTTCGGTTTGGTTAAAATCAAATGTTGACTTGCGAACCGTATGCTACTGTGTGCAAATCATTAAAGTGATAAGTCAGTTCTCTGAGTGTCCTCATCAAACTTCAGCAACTACTGCATGGTGACTCGTTAAGGACTTCTGGACTGATTACATTCCTGTCCCCTGCTGATAGCATCAGAAGGAAACAATCTTTACAGCAACAAACCTCCATTGTAACCCTTCACATTAAAAAGAGAACAGTACACTTAAGATCAATAAAGGTCTGCCATGATAATATACATATAGACAGAGGAATGTAGTTTATTTATCCAGCTGGTGGCAAGTCAGATTCTGATACTCTACCCTGACCAATCAGCTTGAAGAGTTTATTCTAGTTTTACCGTAATTTAAACCCATATCCGTGTCTGAATTTCCCCAGCTGATCTAAAACCAGCACTTGAACTATTTTAAGTGATGTAAACAACAGTGAGTCATCAGATGCCAACATACTTTTAACCTTTTTGGTTTACAAACTGAGTATGTGCATGTGACAAGTTGTTGACAATCTTCTCCTCGATTTCAACTTCTCTCTGCGCTTCCTCATCTGTCAGGACCAGTTCTTCCTGAGAGTCTTTAGTCACCACCACGACGTAACCATGTCGTGTGTCCAGCACGTTGGCCACTACAGCCTGGTGTTTATAGGTGTCCAAGGCACAATGAGCTCTCTCCATGAGGATGGATGGATCGGTTTCCAGCTTGAATGAAATGACGAATGCTTTGGGGGCCCAGTCCTTCACCAGTGGCTTCAGGATTTTGGGAACCATTTTCATGCTTATCTGAAAAGGTCATAATCTCTAGTTAGAAAAATCAACGTTGGCAGAAATGGTGAAATTTGTATGAAATTCTATACCTGTAGTGGTCCATTCGAGGACTGTATTTTGTGCTCTGGCATTTCTGAAGCTGGGACGTAGAAATCAGAAACAGCCGCCGCCAAATAAAACATGGCTTTGGAACCTAAATATGCAAATATATATTTTAATAACTTTGAGCCTGAGACTCTCAGAAAAGATATGAAATTATAAATTTCTCTCTTGCTGGATGACTTTATCTTAACCTGGGACCCCCAAAAAAAAAAAAAAGTCACATACACTAATTCCCAGCTCCCACCCATCAGGTATTACCTCCCCCATCACATGCACTGCTTGCCACCTGCCTCTTTTCAAACTGTGGCACCATGTGTATTTGGGGACAGTCTAACTTACTCAGGGGTGTTGACGCTATCCACTGCCCTTAACAATGATCTCACAGGTGCCCATGATTGGCTTGCGACCGCTGTAAGTGACAGGAGTGCATGCCATCCCTTCCTCTTGTCAGAGCTCAGCCAATCAGCTCTCATGAACACCTGGTCATGACTGGCTGTGGCGTTAAACAGGATTCGAACTTGCGATCTTCGGGTTAAAAGTCATGCACCTTGTTGATGCGCCACTTGAGACTACACTAATTTTATTGGATTGCCTTTATCTTTGATTTAATAATCATATGATGGTTATCATAACTGTCAATGAGAAGGTACTCACTGCATCAGTTCAGATTCAATAATGTTGGCGGCTGAAACATTTATCACTGAAGAAGTCATTGAATTTTATCTACTATATTCTGCTTTCAATCCAGATTGTGACTTTTTTTTGGCAGGGCGGTATCAGTGACTCAACAGAGAATCTATACTTACTGTCCACATAATCACCACCATAGACCAAGTAAACAACCGAGTTTGAGTAAACAATTCTCTTTCAAAGGCTTGAAAAAATGAAATAATAAAATTTAACCTTAATCTGTTTGTATAGCATACCTTATTTACAACATTCTCACATTAAAATCAAATACACGTGCGATCCTCTTTATGATGAACACCTGTACATGTATCTCGTCAGCCATTCAAGTATCGGCAGCACAACAGAAAAAATCACCACATCAGACATCAGTCTGGAGGAAAGTGTGATCTCTGATTCTGATCATGGCACTGACGTTGGTAGCAGATGGGCTGATTTGAGTATTTCAGAATTTCACCCACAACATTGTCTAAAATTAGCACAATGATGCACCAAAAAAAAAAAAAAAAGATTGACTGAGCTACAGTGGTGTTGATGGAAGTACCTTGTTGATTGGAGAGCTCAGAGGAAAATGCCCAGGGGCCAGTTGTTCAAAACCAGGTGGTTTTATAAAGGCGAATATATACTGTCTGTCTTCCTTTCGGCTTTTTCGCTTTTTTTTTTTAGCTGCACTGGGAGGACAGTGACAACCCTGTGGGGATTCGAACCCCCAACTTTAGGATCAGTGATCCTGCACCCTATCCATCACTGCCCTCTTGAAGTTAAAGTTAACACACCTCAGGACCGCCGCCAAATTTTTAACAGTGTGGCTAACTTGCAAGATGGCATACATGGCTAACGCTGCATTCATGATGCCACATCAGCGGAGATGGATACTTAAAAATATTATTAATATTATAGTTCAACCAAAAACATTCTCAAATATATTTCAAACTACATCTGCAAGTACATGTGCTAAATACATTTACAAATTGAGCTAAAGTTATTTATCTAGACCAAGGCACAAACAATCAATCATATTTACAGCACAAAAACATACTATTGATTTTATAAAAGTACTGAGCATTACGCTGCAGATCCAGGCTGGATGATGATTATTTTAGCCTTTCATTCTCTGTGCATCAATGTTTGTGTTCTACCACATGTGCAGGAACCGGAGGCGGTACTAAGAAACTGCTTTATTCTCACACTTGCACTTTGTTTGATTGACAGTGTTCAGCTATTATTGCTTACTGATAATATTATGTTTGTTGATCGGTCAGCTCGGGCGTGCACATGCGCAGTGCCCGTTACACGTTAACTTTCGGTGGTTGGCGAATCGCGCATTGAGAGTTTCAAACGTACACGTCCATAATTATATATATATTCTCGAGCGTATATATTATTGTTGATCGACATTTTTAGAATATTAAAAAGCGTACACAGACATCTTACCCCCTCCCCCCTAGTGTACGTTTTGTACACTTAGGAAAATGTTGAATTAACCCTTAGTGCTAACCAGTAACGTTAACCACAACGTTAACTAACGACGTAACTAACCATGCTTTGAACAACACAGATTTAATGGTTGATTAGCTAACGGCGGGTTAAAAATTTAAACAGTCGTTAGGGGTTAACCGGTGGTTAAAATAACCGTGTTTTGAACAACCGGCCCCAGACTGGCTTGAGCTGCCAGCATGGAAACGCGACCAATGAAATTGTCTCTCAGAGACTTAGATATAGATTTATAAAAATTGTTACAAACAGTGACTACAGTGCCTACTGTTAGATAGGAATTTTGGGTTTTCATGAGCTGTATGCCAAAATCATCAGTATTAAAACAATAAAAGACCTGAAATATTTCAGTTGGTGTGCAATGAATCTAAAATATATGAAAGTTTAATTTGTATCAGTACATTACAGAAAATAATGAACTTCATCACAATATGCTATTTTTTTTTTAGAAGGACTAGTATATATTCGCCTTTATAAAACCACCTGGTTATATTTTTTATATTATTTTTTTATCTATATTTCAGACATCCATGACACAGTCCCTTTAGCCTTCTTAGGCATAATTTACAGTTTTTTAAACTGCAACAAAACTAGGTATCGTGATATTGTATCGGGTCTCTGCTGAGTCCTGTCCTTACACTGCACACAGGAGATTTTTTTTTCTACTGTTGTGTATGAAAATACCAGGAGATCAACAACATTTTAAAACCTCACAACAAACCATGTCATATCAACAACCAAGCCACATTTAAATTCATAAAGACGACATTTTCCCCATTCTTCCGTTTGAAATGAACCCTAACCCAGGGTTCACACTGGCTCTGAGAGAATCGTGATGAGCATTGGGGGGTGGTTGGTGGGTGGGATTGAATTGTGATCATCTTGCAGAAACTTGGTGGAATCATGATGACTGGTTATTTGACACCAACACTAACATGTCAGAACTATAGTCGAGCTTAACAGACCGTGGTGGGCCATAGAAGGGGCTCGTGATTAATCTGGAAACACTATTCCTTCAAGTTTTTCCTCCTCAATGCGTCCTGCCTCCTTTTATACACCAATTAAGCTCCAAGCTTGATCATAATTCTTGGAGCCTCAGCTTTTTTTGAATCATGGAGATCACCGACATCACAACCCCAGGTTAACTGAAGCTCTCTACCTACATCTACATGATTTTGTGCATTGTGCTGCCACATGATCAGCTGAGTTAAATTCATCAGTAGATGGATCCTATTAAAAGAGAGTGCAAGTGTGTTTCTTGAAAAAATGTATTTAATTGCCTTTTAAATTAAAGCTTTAATGCATAAAGGAGGCCAAAGTCTGCTACCCCAGTAAGAATTAATTGTACAGCTTAGTACACTTTCTTTCAATATGTGTGTGCTGTGGGCAGTGCGGGGTTTTTTTCTTTTACCAATTGAACTGAGTGCTTGTGCTGCAGCTTTGAGCAGGTGGAGATATTCAGATAAGGTGCTGAACTCCACTGGAAGTAGTAACCCTGCAGATTTTACTGCCTGGTAGCGCTTCAGGACCTCCGTGATGTTCGGCAGCTTTTTCTGGTCCACTGTGACCGGCCCAGTGGCATCCTGAGCGGTGTGTAATGTAAGACAGTCCAGCAGATTGACCCCTGAGTACAGGCGGGTGTAGGGATACAGAGAGCGTTGTCTGTGCAGGAAGATCACAGCATACCCCTTGGTGAGAAAATACTCGGCTGACGAGGCTCCACGTCGGCCACTACTGAAGTTATCCAGAAAGCGTACAGTCCTGGACTCCAGAGGAACCTTGGTGCCTCCTGAAGTGATGAGCACGACCATGCGACCCGCAGCTACGTGCTGTTCCGCAAACGCCGTCATCACACTCCTGACTTCCTCAACATGAGCCGGGACAGCAAACTCCTCACTCAGGCTTCCTGAGGCTGCAGGGTCACAACCAGCCATAGTGTGTCCACCTACATTGTAAAATACATGGCTATGGGTGACCTTGGTACAATTTCATTACTTCGAATAGATAGTGATCACAGATGCCACACAATGTGGGAATTCCCAAGCACCTGCCATCTTGTAGGTCCAGTGAGCTGCATGCATGTTATTCTGTATTGGGGAAGCTACCTGTTCATCGAACACCAAAGAGTTTAAAGTAAACCGCGAGAGAGGATGTGTAAATCGGAGAGTGAAATCCGTTTTTCAACACATCACAACCTGTTGCCAGAACAAGGTATTTATAGACAAACTGAAACTCATCAAGGGTTTGTCCTTCACAAAACTGCAGACTAGGAGAACACAAAGATGGCACCATATTAGAGAAAGCTGTCATCACAGAGGGGATTTGCTGTCGAAGCAGCTGTAAAACTGAGGAAAATCCTAAAATCCTCTGCCAAATCTGTCCGTCTTCCTTTCGGCTTTTTCCCTTTTACTTGGGAGTCGCCACAGCGAATCATCTGATTCGCACGTTTGATTTGGCAGAGGTTTTTTCGTCGGATGCCTTTCCTGTCACAACCCTTTTTAGCAAGGGACAGAAACACGCTGACGACTTTGCAGCCTACTCTTGTCGAAAGTCAGCAATGGTTCTTTTACATGCCTCTCACCATAGACAGTGAGAGACATGGCCCGCCTTTGATAACCCAGTTAGCTGCACTGGGGGGGACAGTGACAAACCTTGTGGAGAGTGGGACTCGAACCCCCAACGTTTGGATCAGCGATCCAGCGCCCTATACCACTAGACCACCACTGCCAAAATCCTCTGCCAAATCAAACATGCGAATCAGATGATTCGCTGTGGCGACTCCCGAGTAAAAGGGAAAAGCCGAAAGGAAGACAGACAGACATGCAAGATGCGACCCCTATGAGATCCCCGCCATACGAAAAGGGCTCTGGAACGGATTAATTTCCAAAGCTAGGGGCCGACTGCACATCTAATATCTAAACGACAACATACCTGGTCACGAGGCAGCGGTTATTGTGAAGAATACAGCGGACATCCTTCATCCACCCTGACACAAAGTTATTGCATCCTCCAGGCTCTTGAATGCATCAAAGTTATCCCAGGTATATGCACTTTTTTTTTATCACCAGTTAATACGTAATATTTTCGTAGATGACTTCTGGCCACAAACTGGCATCAGTCGATCACTCTGCTTTTGAAATATCGTAGGATCTTTATCTCCAACTACCTTCAGTTTATCCAAACACTGACTCCTGACCACTGGCTCCAAAGTGTCTACATAGCGGTAAGAGGTCTTCACAGAGGCAGGGACCTTTTCCCCGAAGCTGGACATGTTAAACAAACTCAGAAAGCCGAGCTGTCACGAAGCTTGCCCTCAGCAATGGCGGCCGGAAGTTGAGCATTGTGGGGAACAAAAGCGATGCGTGACGTCAGTGAAAGATAGGTAAATAATGAATGCGGCCCTGCAAGATGGCAGAAGAGCTTTTGAACCCATTTACCCATTTCATCTTAAATCTATCCATCTATCTATTTAAGTGTTGTTGTTGTTTTGAGTGTGTTTTTCTTCAGTTTCATGAACCGAAATGTAAATTTCGAGCCTGTTCACTCAAAACAAACCGACACGGCTGTTTCTTATTTTCCAAACTTTATTATATTTTTACCTATTACCGTGTATTGCGAATATTCTAAATTTAAAAACCTTACCTCGTGGAAACGTGCGTTCCCGAATCAACAACACGGACTGTTCGATAAACTTTTGTTCATAAGGTGACCGCAAATTGTTTTCCTGTTTGAGCTGCGCATGCGCGGTTTCTCATTGTCCTGATTGGTTCATTAAATTAGGCGACAAAAAAATTCCAAAATAAAAGTTCCTGCCTGCAGAATTCAACCGATTAATCCCAATTAGGCCAAGGCGCTGGATCGCTGATCCTCAGGTTGGGGGTTCGAGTCCCACTCTCCATAAGGTGCATAAGGTGCCCCCCCCCCCGTGCAGCTAACTGGGTTATCAAAGACGGGCCATGTCTCTCACTGTCTACGGTGAGAGGTTCATGTAAAAGAACCATTGCTGACTTTTGTAAAGAGTAGCTGCAAAGCAGTCAGTGTGTTTTTGTCCCTTGCTAAAGGGTAGTGTCAGGAAGTGCATCCGACATAAAAACCTATGCCAAATAAAATGTGCGAATCATTCTCTGTTGCGACCCCTGATAAAGGGGAAAAGCTGAAAGGAAATCTCTCAGGGTCACGGGTAGGCTGGCGTCCATCTCAGCCGATTCTGGGCGAGGACAGAGTACACTCTGAACAGCTCTGCCGTCACGGGGGCAAAAACATGCTGACGGCTATGCAGCCTACTCTTTGACAAAAGTCAGCAATGGCTCTTTTACAGCCTCGCACCACAGACAGTGAGAGACATGCCTAACCTTTTATAACCCAGTTAGCTGCAATAGGGGGACAGCAGTGACAACCTGGTGACAGTGGGGGGT
>CM045732.1:16400474-16427974 GCA_024760905.1 Plotosus lineatus
TCAATTTTTTCTAAACAGAAGTTTGAATGTAGAATCATCTGAGCAGTGCACACAATTCCACTCTTTCTGTCCATTTGATGTGAACTCCGGAGCCCTTCGGATTGTAATTGTTATAGCAGCATGAGGGGAGATGGTATTTCTCAGGTAGAACTGCCCGAGGGCTTGAAGGTCATACACATTCAACAGCAATTTCCAATCTTGCCCTTTACCCACTTGAATATGCCTAAATCCCATGAATGTTTTCATAATATCATGTACTGTACATTTTAATGGACTTAAATTCTGTGCAAACTTGCACAGAGAAATGTTCCTTTTTAACCAATTGCAATTCTGTGATGAATTTTGGCATAAACGCATTGATGCTACTGTAATTCCCATTAACGATACCTCATCTGCTAAATTATTTAATGTCTGTCCCAACTTTTTCGAGTGTGGTGAAGCAGAGTATGTTAAACCAGTGTCAGTAGAAAATTTCACAAAGTCTTTTCTTTGCACTTTCATCAATGAAATAAAGACTCAAGTGAATGAACAAATCACAGATTTTGATCTTAAAAAAAATCTCTATTGGAACGGGCGTTCGTATACAGTAGACCTATACCATACAAAAGTCTTAGGCACATACGGATAAATTCTCGAGAGCAAATATGTCAGCTTTAGAAATTAATAATTACATTAATTGTAATTTAATTCCATTAATTTCTTTGTAAGATGAATCCAAATTAGGGTCTCAGGGAGGCTCGTGCCTATATCAACTAACTCTGGGCAAGAGTGGGGTACACACCCTCAATAGCTTCCCAGGCCATCTCAGGGCCAACACACAGAACCATTCACAGTAACACCGAGGGTAGACATGGAACAGCCAATTATCCTCTATATATATATATATATATATATATATATATATATATATATATATATATATTCATTCATGGAGATTCATGGGATATATATATATATATAGGATATATCTTCTTTTCTTTCGGCTTTTTTCCCTTTCTCGGGAGTCGCCACAGCAATGGTTCTTTTACATGCCTCCTAACATAGACAGTGAGAGACATGGCCCGCCTTTGATAACCCAGTTAGCTGCACTGGGGGGACAGTGACAACCTTGTGGGGACTCGAACCCCCAACCTTAGCATCAGCGATCCTGCGCCCTAACCACTAGACCACCACGGCCCCATATATATATATATATATATATATATATATATATATATATATATAAATGAACCATTGTTGATTTTTGACAAGAGTAGGCTGCAAAGCAGTCAGCGTGTTTCCGCCCTGCCATGGCCTGTACTCTGCCGTCGGCAGGGATGGGCGCCAGCCTCCCCATGACCCTAATTAGGATTAATCGGTGACAGAAAATGAACTGAACTGATATCATGATGCACTCTAAGCAGTAATAAATGGAAGAAAATCAATATTTGGAGTGAAGAATCTTTGTTTTAAAGTACAGTAGTCTCAAGTACAGTTTGTGCAGTTTTACAAGGCAATGACCTGTTAAGTTTTACTGAACATTTTGCAGAACCAGCAATGATTCTCTGTGAGATTTTGACTTTCATTCATTCATTTTCTGAACTGCTGAATCTTGATTAGGGTCGCAGGAAGACTGGCGCCCATCTCAGCCGACTCTGGACGAATGTAAGGTACACCCTTGCTTTAGTCGAATCCGAAGCCCAGCAGTCTTCATAATGTTTTTGTCTAAAAAGTGTTCTCTTACAAAATATGCCAATTTTTTGTCATGTCATCGAAGTAATAACCAAGTCCGACCCTGCTCAACTTCTGAGATCAGATAGGATCAGGCTTTGTGTTGCTGCTTTCTTTATTGACATACAAACATTTATTCTATAACATTTAATTTTGTGCTTAAAAAATGTTTATTTAAATCAAAATTGTTTTCAATTTGATTTTTTTTTCACTGACTTACTTATTTACACAAAAAATGTAAATTAATTTGATGAAATATAAAAAAGGTTTATGATGAAATGTATAAAATAAAGTTCCTGATATTATCTTAGTCTTATAGAGCTTGTTTTTGCTGAATTATTCACTGATAGTACAAGTTATGAGCTGTAACTGCTGTTACTGTTACATCAGTAAAGCGAGTTAATTAGTTTGGATTAAACCAGTTTAATTCAAGTAATTATTCAGATCCACTGTCATCATCATTCATCATCATCATTCAGATCAGTCATTCGTGTATTTATTTGTTAAACTGCTTCATCCTACAAGAGTCACTAGGAGGCTTGTGCCTGTCTCAGCTGACATCGAGCGAAATACATCGAGGTACACCTCAATAATCCATTGCAAGCCAACACAAACAACCTTTCACCCTCACGTTTACCATCTGGAACAACCATGGAGGAAACACATGTAAGCACAAGGAGGTACAAACTCCACACAGAAAGGCCCTCGCTAAGCCTGGGACTCGAATCTGGCCCATCAGAATTTTTAATAAATAGCATGCAATAATAATATTAGGTTGTAATCTCATCTACTATTAAAAAACTATACAAAAAAGCAGGGACTAATGTACTTCAGCAGAGCTTTATACCCAGAATGCAATTACTACTTGTCAAATGAAAATTATTATTATTATTATGGTATTATATATTATTACAACTTTGTTGTATCCAGGAAAAGAATGTTAAGAAATTTGAGTTTGCTAGTTCGCATTCAATAATTTAGTATATTATCTTGCCCCTTCAATGGAAACGACAGTAATTTGGAACTAATTTCTTCGCGCTGTAGCACAGCGCTCCGTTCTGCGGCTGAAACCTAAAAAAGTAGTTCCAGATACAGTATTTGCGAGCGGAGTTAGCGCAAGTGCCCGGATGTTAGCTGTCCAGAGAAAGACGAACTAGAAAGACACGGGAGAGGCGAAGGGGAGACACAGACTCACCGGTAGAGGGACAGCTAGTCTCCAACCTGCGAGAACCTGACAGAGCCCAGTCACTTTTTGATGAAGATAGGGGAAGCGGTTTTTTTTTAAACGAGAAAGGAAGGAGAACCGGACAGCTGAGTTTTATTTACCTGGACTGCTCTGCTGAACAGGACACCCGCCTCTGAAATCCCCGGGTAAGTGTGAGCTAGCTAATGTTAGCCGCGGCGGGTTCAAGTTGAAGCGAGGCCCGTGAAATGGACGACTTTCACTGGGGGGCGTGCAGCAGCGAGGCTGTGGGGATTCACCGAGCATTACAGGCCCGCTTTGCTAACACGCGCGTCATGATGTGGATGAATGCAAACGGAAACCCGAAGACCAAGACAGCTGTGTAGACCTTGGGCTGACAATTAGCTAGTTAGCAGCAGCAGCACCATTAAAACCAACAACAACAACGACGACAAAACAACAACAAAAAAAAACCATGTGAAGTAGCTGACAGGCGGCTCGAGAACTAGCGCGTTGATGCTAAAGTCCAGACGAGCCTGAGGTAACTTTCACACGGGCAGCGAGTCGAGTCTTCACTCCAAACTTGTACGGGTAGCTGTCAAACCGGACTTTATGCCATTTTATTAAAATTATATAAAAGCACGGGTCCAAAAAATCAACGGTCCATGTGTTCTTACGGCACAGCTCGCGTTGTGTATAAGGTTACAGGGCCGGATAACTATTTGTGAGAATGTTATAACCTTTCTGAGCAGCGCTGTCACGAAGCTGTGGCGTGACTGCACTTCACTGATGGCGTACTAACCCACAAACTAACTAACCAAATAACCAACACCTGGCGAACCCAATCGGTTTCCTTTCCAATCCTCACTGAATCTCAGTGAAAAGTGCAGCACATTTCCGATCAGTTTTCTGACAGTGTGAGTTTACATGACGAGCAGAGATGCCTCATTGTTATTTTGTCTCGTGGACAGATAGAAACGGCTCCGCTGCTCTTTACCGGATTTGGCGCTTGCATAGTTTGAACCAGAAAATAAATTATTTATTATTTCTCATGATGTCTGTCAGAGTTCCACATATAAAGCATCTGTTGAATGCTACCTACTTTCCCTGCTCATCTCCTCACGCGCCCCCTCCCACTCCCCCTACCCCTCCCACCCTGGCTTTACCTCAGAAGATTGAACCCCAAACACAGGAATCTGAGTTTCTTCTGAATTCGAGTCATTTGTCACTATATTTTCACATCACCATCATGCTCGATTGCCGACTGTATTTTCTGCGGAGGCACGTTATTATACTTTGCTGTAAAACCCCCGCCATTTTTCAGTGACGGTGGCTTCCCCTGACATAACCCGACCTGACCGCAGATTAAAGTGGTCACGTGTCCTGAAAGGAGCCTTTCACTTTACACTGTATACCAGGGATCACCAACGTGGTGCCCGTGGGCACCAGGTAGCCCGCAAGGACACTATAAGTTGCCCGCGGACCTGTTCACTGCTAGTTTTAGGACAGGCCCACAGCTCCATAGCGCCACTCTCCATTGAGCTGCATCTAATTTTTTTGAATATATTTTAAATCAAATCAATATCTTCACATAGATAAATATCATTAATTATTAATGATAACATATAATTAAAGGTAAATTGAGCAAATTTGTAATTTCAGAGGTGTGTTTTGACCTGGTAGCCCTTCGCATTAATTGGTACCCAAGAAGTAGCTCTCGGTTTCAAAAAGGTCGGTGACCCCTGCTGTATACTGTACAGGGATCCCTCGCTACTTCGCGCTTCAATTCATGCTGCTTCAGTGCATCGCATTTAAAAAATTCAAATTAAAAAAATAAGGAAATAAAGTCAGAATAGGCGAAAAATTTAATGAAAATGCAGCAAAAAAAAAAACAACAACCCAAAACCTCCCATCAAAACTAGTTACATTGCGTGCCTGCCTGCATCTGTATGTGTGTGTGTGTATTTATATTTTATTTACATCTTATTCATTATTTTTAGATGTTTGTTATTATAAGCATGTACTGAATTGAATATGTATGAATTGATATTGTATACACATTTACTAATGTACACGTCAGTTGTGTGTGTGTGTGTGGGGGGGTGTCTCGGTCCCAATTAACCACGGAAAGTGAGGGATCCTTATACTGCAATTAAATTCAATAAACATCAGAAAAGTTTCACTACATCATCATAATCCAACCCTATAGATGTCAGCCTCATATTAAAAGTGTATACAGGACGTGGATATTACACCACAGTTTTACATCTCTAAATCGATTAAAAAAAAGTAAATGAATATAAAACAGCATTCAGGTGATTGGATCAGTAAAACAAGATGATAAGTCGAAGAGCTCACAAGTGGTTAAAGATTTTTACAGGTTTAATAATCGGAAAGTGAGGCTCTCAAGCTCCAGTACCACCAATCTAGCACTGTTGGTCTGTTCCAGTCCCAGTGTTGGTCATCCTCACAGCATCATATCTGCATGTTTAATGTGTTTAAGTGAAACTGATGCTTATTTTAACATGGATTACCATAAACAGCACAACAATGGGTAAATTTGTTTTTCTGTGGATTATTAGCAGGAACTGAACCAATCAGGTATTTTTGCTTGAAAGTGAAGTAGGCATGTAGGCTTGGTGGTCCAGTGGCTATAAACAAGCAGATCTATTCAGTGAGTGACATTTTAGGTGATAAAACATGTGCTCAAGAAGTAACTGTGCAAGTTTGAGGGAATTGTTACCAATTTGAAGCAGAGAGGGAGGTGTTCTGAGGGGACAGTCAGACGTTACATTCTAGTGACTCTGAGGATGAAAATGTTGCCAGAGATAAGCGTGAAAGTAAATATATAATGGTTTATGCAGCTAACTTTTTTTTTGTTGTTGCCAATTTGGCTTTCCTGTCATCAATTTGTTTTGGAAACTAAAATAAAAGTTTTCTGTGATTTCTGCGCTTGTTGTTTGTGCAGCTCTGCAATGATCAGTAATGGATCAGTATGCACGGGGTCA
Organism: Plotosus lineatus; assembly: GCA_024760905.1. Taxonomy (NCBI): domain Eukaryota; kingdom Metazoa; phylum Chordata; class Actinopteri; order Siluriformes; family Plotosidae; genus Plotosus; species Plotosus lineatus. Next base: position 16,406,376 of record CM045732.1, read on the forward strand.
GTGACATGGCTCAGCCAATTTGACATGTTTGCGTTATTACCAGGCTGGAGCAATCGATAAGAAACGCAACATGTTCCTGAGCATTACGGGACTATTTAAGCGCACACTAAGAAGACTCAAAAACAAGCAAATGTGGTGCTGGTGGTGTAGTGGTTAAGGTGCTGGGCTCATGATCGGGAGGTTGTGTGTTCAAATCCCGCTAAAACCTCCACTATGCTCAGACTCCTGGGTAAGGTCTTAACCACAAGTGTGCCTCTGTTCACCCAGCAGTATAAATGAGTACCAGTAAAATATACTGGGAAGGTAACCTGTGATGGACCAGCATCCCATTCAGGAGGAGTTGTACTCCTAGTCACTTCAGGCCGGTACTTATCCCCGGTTTCATAGCACGATGAGCCACTAGGCTCTGGTGTAAAAAGCCCAAAGGACTTTACCTTACCTAAAAACAGGCAAATACTGATGTTGCTGGAAGTTGAAGTCAGAACTGCTGATGTCATGTGTGATCATTTTAAATAGATAGTCATATAAATTAACAATTAGGTACCCTTTACGCAAGGCCCCAAACCTTCATCTACTCAGTTGGATGTAAGCCAGCCTGGGTAAGGGTGTCTGGCAAATGCCATAATTGTAAATGTTATAGTGGGTTGTAATTTCCACGAACAAGATCACGTACCTCCATGAACTACATATTGAGAACCACTGGAGTCAAAGACTTTCTGGATTTATTTTTACTGGTCCATTTGATCCTAAAACTGTTTCTGTTAAATGTTATTTCTGAATTAAATGCAATCACTGGTGAGTAATCCCGAGTGTTATTTCCACTGATGAACCCAACCAGATTATTAATTTTTAGATTGTAATGTGTGAATGTCCATGTGCATGTTACAGAAATGGCTACAAATTGTTCCATCATGTTTCCAATGAATTCGGTTCACATTTTGCAATTCGGTGTCTTATTGATCATTTCCTGATTGGCAGTTTTGCCTGAACCACTGTATTGCATTTGCGGCTTTGTATTTTGATGAGAAGAGAGTTGCCTCTTTTGGTGGGAATACTGATGTCGTTGCATGTTTGCCTGACTGAAAATTTCAGACCTGTTTGTCTTTGGGTTGTAGACACTCCGAAAACAGAAAATGATCGACCCATGGTTTACTTGTCTGAACATGCCTGCTAGTTTGTAGGTTGAAATAGCTGTCTTCTATTGCTATCAGAGTGCATTAGTAGACGAGTATGCAGTGTTCACGCCCTCTCTGCTTATGCATACGATTAACATGTATTCTGGGTGAGCGGATCATAAGTGGACCATGGAGATGTTTAGCTTCCATCATCATCAGTGAGCACTGGTACTCTGACTTAATAGTGAAGCTCCATACTACAGAACATGTTCTAGTGCATTGACCTGATATTTCATGGCTTGCTCAACTCTATGTTCCTTAGTGTGTGTCGCATCAAGTGTTGGGTGTGTGTTTGATCTTATGTGCACCCAAGCCGTAAAAACAAGCTGCTTAAAAATGGATACCCATTCAAAATTAATTGTTTTACCTCATTAGTGTCCATATAATTAATTTTTAACTTCATTTTTTTTCTTCCTAAATAAATGATTCAGAAATGTAATCAGCAAAGAAACATATACTTAAAGGGTACCTGTCGTGAAAGCGCTCATATACTTAATTTGATGTATTGTGTATAGCTAGTGACAAAACACCTATAATGTGTTTATTATATTCTCTCACAAACTAGCTTTAAGAGATTTAAGGGCTTTCGTTGAAAAAGCCTCGACCGGAACTGCGAGATTGCAATGTAAACATATGGCTATATACCTAACACAACAACACAATCTTACGGAAAATTGGGAAAAACAGACATTATAGTAGTTTTAAAACCATGGACGAAGACAATTTCGCAGAAAGAGCAGAAGATTATTTATATGAATCACTGAAGAAAGACTATCCACATTTAGTGAAATCGGACCAGGAAAGTGACGACTCGGAGGATTGGAGTGTCGGCAGAAGCTCTTACATTATTACATGGGAAAATCGTAGCAAATAACCAGCAAATATTTGGTGCTCTTGTGAAAAATGCGTGTGTCCAAAAAACGATCAGGAGTGCTATTGTTGTAAAGAACATGAATTGCTTGAGGAAAATATACTGACATTCTGCAATTGGCTATACGACGGTCAACAATGTTACGTCACAATGACCTTTGACCCCGGTGAAAAAAAAGCCAACATGTCCGCGCGCTGAACCTTTGTGAGCAAGGAATGTCATACAGAAGAAAAGGAAATGTGGACTTGTACATAACCAACCGACATCACACGATGTTTAAAAGTTAATAATAAGGTACAGTGGATATTTTTTTAACACTGTCAATTTTGGGTACAGGTACCCTTTAACTACCCTTACAAAGCTGCATATGCTAATTATGTAATCTATATCAAGATATTTTTGGGGGAAAAACGAGTAACACATGGATGGATGGATGGATGGATGGATGGATGGCTAGTTGACATTGCCACATCCTCTATACTGGAGAACATTTATTGTCTTTAGTTGCTTTTCTTTTAAGTCACAAATGCAATGTGAGTCATGTCTTATACCCTTGCAAGCCGTTTCAGAAGTTTAAATCTTGTTGTTTTCTGTATTTATTTTTAATAGGAATGTTTAAGTCACCAGGTATGCTAACAAAATGTAGAAATGAATTGAGAGGAGAGATGACCAGTGAAACATTGAAAAGCAGCTGCTTGTATCTCTAGTGTTCTGTCACGTCATTATCCATTGATGTCATGGAAGACCATTCAGTGTGATTTCCTCACAACAGTCCTACAAGGGTTGCATGTTTGTTGACAACCGAGAAGTGGCCACATGTCTCCTGACCGTGTCCACATGTGGTGTATGGTGCCAGAGCTTCATCAAGGCCAAAAAAGCATGGGTTCTGTTTGACATTATTTTGATGCACGACTCTGTCGGTGTATGATAGACTAGCATCACCCCTTGCCTTTTATTATTCCTGTTATTTTTTTGTTATTTTTACAGCTTGAAGGAAAATGGACATGGGCAGAAAAATTCTGTATTTTCTTGATTACCTGGATGTCCAGGGCATACGACTGATTGCATAAAAAGTACAGGGACAATGATGACACCAGATCTTTTTAACTGGAAACCGCTCAGGGTGGCTGCACAAAAAGGAGCTGGAAACAAATTTATCTGGATGAAGGGCTTTATCTCTCTGTGGCAAAGTGTGTGTGATCTTCCCATTAACCTGAGTTTATGCTGTGGGCACAGTGTCCACCGTTGGTTCACGGTGTCCACCATTTGAGAGAATCATGACGACCGTGTAGGGGCCGTGGAATCAACTCGAGATGATCGTGAAGGAACTTGGTGGATTCTTGATGATCACAACAAAGTTGATTGTCAAAAAATTTCCCACATTTATTACGATGGGTTGTGATTTGGCACCTATCGTGATGGAACATGGAAATCGTAGTAGAATGTAGTCGAGCATAACGGCTCTTGATGCGCCATCGTTGGGGATCTTGATGAACTTGTTCAAGTTTCGTCTCTTGGAAGCACCCTGCCTTTGCAAAGATGCTCATAAATGGTGGAGCTATGCATTTTAGAATCACGGAGTTCATGGACATTGTGATTGCAGTGTAAACCCAGGTACCAGAAAACAAACACAAAATATTGCATCATACTGAAATGTACTTGAGTGTTCTTGGTAGATGAATGGGTGTTAAAGATGAATGAGATCAGAAGCAAGAAGTGCTCGTTGAACATCTTCCACTTCAGTCTCCTTTATACAGTTAAATGGTTATATTGGAAGCTATAAGACAGACGGTAAGCAATCATTACATGTCAGAATGTGAGAAAGGCTTCGTTTCAGCATCATGTACTGTCTGATTTGCCTAATGCTCAAAGGGTTTATTATAGTTGGTATTCTACCTCTTTGCCTAGATATATCAGGAAACTGCTGGCATTTTACATTTTTCCCACTCTGTCTTCACTAAACAATGCCATAGGCTCGACACCAGATGTGATGGTTTCATATAGCTTCATTTTATGCTGCCTCTTCCTTTGATGCATCCTCATTGTGTTTTTGGTGAGCTTTGTATATTGTGCTTAATGAGGTTTTTCGGATGTTGGGCACAGTGTGTAGTGTTATCTAAGGTTTCTGCAAAAATCTCCCCAATGATTCTACATTCAGAATATTCAGCCTTGTGTTCCCTTCGGCTTCTGTTTGCTCACACTTTTCTGAGTAAAAAAAAAAATCGCTTATTTTCTTTATACATGTGCATGTCTGAAATAAGTAACAGAAAACCTGGTTGTCCACAATATTAATATCATTAATATTGTATTCACTGTCTACATACACCTACTAAACTAAATTTAATGTAAATACTAACCACAAACTTTTAAAATCTTCAGTTGTTAGTTCCATGAAGTACATTTACCTGTGTTGTTGTTTAGTATAAAATGACTGTAAGATGGAAAAAGTGTCATGTCTTTCCAGTTATTCTATGTTTAAGTTCACACACTTGAACTGGAGCAGATGTACTCACTTCAAATGTGGTGTGAACATGCACATCTGTCTGCTTGTCTGAGTACTTTTTTTTTTTTTTTTTTAATTTGTTTATGTGCTAGTCTGAGCGATGGTCTGTGAACATTTGTTTTATTACAAACTAGAACAGAACACAGTTATTTATTTGTTTATTTATTTTGTTGTGGTCTGCTTGTGTAACCAGTCATTGGCTCAACTATGCAAGCTATAAGCTATAGAGGTAAATAATCTGAGTAAATTATTTATTTTTAGTTGACTAATATTTTATATTGTCATGTTTGTACACATATTTTAAGTGAAACAGGAGTGGTGACAGACACAATAGCATTATACTTGAATTATAACTCGATATGTAAGAGTTTTGCTGGGTAAATCCCAAACAAGCCTCTGATTTCCTCAGAAGTGCCCTCGTGCAATACGAATGGCTGTTGTACACTATGTAGTGTAATATCAGTATTACAGAGGCAGAAATTTAAATCGATACTGCAAGGAAAAGAGAACTTGAGCTTCTTGGGTTCTGTGTCAGGACTGGCGAAAACAAGAGAAATAAAACCGTGTTTACTGTTGTAATCCAATCTTGTATTCAGTTTTTTATCATGGGTTACATTCGACTTTAATATTTTTGTACATCTTAAAACACGATATAATGTATGATTGTTGGTTGCCTGGCGAACAAGCATTTTCTGAACATGTGCCGGCAAATATATGGTTAGTCTTATCAACCTGTGGGGCCGGTGGCGTAGTGGTTAGGGTGCTGTTCGAATCCCACTGAGACCCTCATTGTGCTAAGACCCCTGGGCAAGGTCTCAACTACAAGTGTACCTCTGTTCACCCAGCAGTATAAATGGGTACCAGTAAAAATATACTGGGAAGGTAACCAGCGATGGACTAGAGTCCCATCCAGGGGGATTTGAACTCCTGGTCGCTTCATGCTATGGAAACCGGGGATAAGCACCGGCCTGATGAGCCACGAGGCTCGGGTGTAAAAACCCAACAGACTTTACCTAGCTACCTTATCAAGCTGCGAAAGTGATTGTTTCACACAATGCATATGTATAATTTAAATATTTAGTCACTGCCTAAAAGTAGAGCTCCGAAAACCTATGCATTTATTTGCGGTAAAGAAAGAGTCTTTTCAGTCGTATTTGAAAACTTATTTCTCCTCAAGAATCCCACTGATTAAACAAGAACATTTTCTGTAACGTGTGATGGCGATGTATGTACAATATATTTTTCTTGTTGATTTTTTTTTTTTTTTTTTTTTTTAAATTCACTAGGTTGCCTGTATGAGCATTCGAACATGGGTGCAACTCTTAGATCGAGCTCATGGCTTTATAACATTTACATAAGTATTGGGCTGCATGAAATTCCTCTATAAATAATCTAGTGCAATCTAAAGTAAATGTGCGTATGTATATTTTAACACTAAATGAGCTGGCTTGTTTCTCTTGTGTAAAGAGCAGAACGATGGCAATGCTTTGTTAGTTTGCATTCTGTGTTTGAATTGATGGTTCGGGTTTTGAGTCTCTATCTCACTGAGATGAAGTTTAACTCTCTTCATTGGGAAAGCATTTATTTGAATAGCTGTCTGTGAGATGTTTATCAGGCCTATATTGTAAAATGGCCTTCAGAAGAGATGAAATTATTCTAAGTACTTGAATATCACCTGTCAGTTCTCGACATGCGAGTTTGGATTTGAAGTGCAGCATGGCATTCCGGATTACAGATTTTTGTGGTTTATTCAAGTTTTGTTTACAATTTATCTTCAAAAAATTGTTGAGTATGAACAAATGTTTATGTCTGTTTTTTAAAATTTCTTGTCAAATAGGCCAATATTCAGAACATTGGTTCCACTTCTCTACCAGACTCTGTAAATTTTGTACACAGTAAGAGTAAATGTTTGATTTCTTGACTTGCTTCTCATTGATGGATGTTTAGCATATTTGGCAATGTGACGGAAGTAGAGTTGTATTGTATTTTGACAAAAAAAAAGCAATACTTATTATACAACAACTGATGGATGTAAGTATTTAAGCAAAACCATTTTTAGCAGAAATAAAATAAAAATAAATCATTGATATCTTCCAGTTCCATAGTTATCTGATGCTCCTGTTCTCACTGGTCAAACTGCTATATGTGCACACATTTCTATTAAGTTAGACAAGGGCATAAATCACATGACCTAAATATGTTGACATCTGACCACGAAACCCACATGTGGCACTTTTCTTTCATAAAATGTAATCTAACAATTAGTGAACAGTAATATCGACTCTAGAAACCATACAGCTTCTTGGACCTAATAGGGATCTTGATGCATCCATCACAATTCATAAGAACTGTTGATAGCTTCATGGGGGAAGCTGTGGCCTAATGGTTAGAGAAGCGGTTTTTGGACCGAAAGGTTGCTATTTCAATTCCTGAACTAGCAGAAAAAATGTGGAGGACTCGGCAGCACCTTCCCTTCCCTTCCTGTCCTCTACATAAATGGCTGAAGTGCCTTGAGCAAGGCACCTGACCCCCAACTGCTCTCTGGGTGCCCCCTATGTGTGTGGCAGCCCACTGCTCTGTGTATGTGTATATATGCGTGCGTGTGCGTGTGTGCGTGTGTGTGTGTGTGTGCGCGCGCGCACTCACAGTGTGTATGTGTGTGCTCATTTTAGATGGGTTAATTACAAAGCAAATAATTTCCCTTATGGGATTAATACAGTATATCGAGGAGGGGAAAAAAAGCAAATACTGCAGCAACCTACCTATCTGACCTGCCTGAAGTGATATTTTCCTTCTCTATATTCGGGCATTCTTAATTTGTGAGGTTTTTAATGTCTTTGTGTGTTTAAAGTGACTTTTGCTTATTATACTGTAGTAAATACGAATAAATCTTGCAGCTTTTTACATGTGTTCCACATGCGCCAACTCCGTAGGTTTGTTTCAGTTTGATTCTCCTGTCTGCACTGCAGAAGTTTTTGGATTTTGCAGAATCAATGTTACCACTTTGGGAACTGCTCTTGACAGAACTGGTTTTGAATTGGTTTTGTGCCGAATGTGGACAGGGTAATTGGTTTAAAAACCAATGCTGTGACACTATTGTGTGCACAGGCAGTGCATCACAGGGAAAAATAGATGTGGTGAAACTTTTCACTCACCTCAAATAGCCAGGAGTCTGAATTGCACCTCCTTGGTGGGAAAAATACGGTTGGTAAATGCGAGGAGCGCGATTTATTTATTTATTTGCTTGTTTGTTTGTTTGTGTTTGGGATCCCCTAAATCTACTTTTGGGAGTGTGAAGGGGCACATGCATGATTGAGCTCCTTAAACGTGATGCACTGAACAGGGCAACTGGAAAGTAAAAAGCTAATAAACTTATTAATCTCCTGGGATTTTGGGTTCTACCTCCAATTTGAGTCATGTTTGCAGTACCACCGCGAGGAGCTTTTAGCTTCTATATAAAAATTACTGGAGATAGTTGGACTGATTGTGTGAACTTAATTTCTTTGAATGTTTATTATGAGTCCTGTTTTCTTATTTTGAATCTGCAGTAAATGTTGGAGGTGAAACAGTATTTTGCATTTTATATTGCAGCTCGTCATAAATTACTTTTTTTAAATTGTTCTTAAACAAGGTATTTTTTTACAGGGTGGTGTAAGTGAAACCAACCCAACAAGGTTTGTTCAGGTGAATTCCCTCAAGCCTTCAAGGTATTTTTATTATTAATGATATTCAGGAGCCAAATTTTGAGTTTTGCCCAGCTGGGTGCTTTAATCTTCTTTTCTTTTCTTTTTTTTCCCTGCAAATGAATGAATTTTTAAAGAGCCCCTCACCAGATATGGATGAATGTTGGACTACAGCAGCGGTTTAGAGAATTTCACCGTTCTACCCTCGGGAAGGGAGTACACATCCACTGAAGTACGATAGTTTCATTTTTTATTAATGCTGAAATACATTGCCACAACTCTACCACTTTTTGAGCAGACAAAAACTTTGTCCAGGGTTTCGACTGTGCTTGAGCTTCTCAACCCTTTTTATATTTTGGATTTTTTGATTAATCTATTCTCATACTGGTTGATGCTTTATATATATTGTGTGTGTGTGTGTTCATTGTGTGAGGGAGATATAGCGAGAGAGTATGTGTGCTTTTCTCAAACATCTGTACACTTTAACTTAAAGCAAACACTATACCATAGAGCAGGGGTGCACACACTTTTTCAGCATGCGAGCTACTTGCAAAATGACCAAGTCAAAATGATCTACCTACTATAAAATTGCAAAACATATATTTATTCATAAATATATTGAGAATTATTTATATGAACCATATATGTCAGTGTACCTTTTATAACTGCGTGAACCCATATTGTTCAATACAACTCTGTACATTTTTTTGTCATTACCTTACTCTGATGACTTGCACTGAATGAACTCAGCCAGGGATGCATAATCCGGACAGTAGCTGCTGATAGCCAGACTCAAGCATACTTCCAAATGATCATCAGTCATGGTGGAACGGTACTTGGACTTAATGATCTTCATGTGGGAAAAGGCTGACTCACATAAATAAGTGGAGCCGAATAATGCAGTCAAGGATGTTGTACATTTCCTCATGTTGGGGTACTTTTCCTCTGTGAGTAAGTTCCAGAAATGTCCATGAGGTCTGGACTTCAGCTCAATGTCGGCTTGTAGTGTCAGAATCTCATCCTCCACTCCAGAAGAGTTCAGGTGAAACAGTGTTGCAATTTTTGATGCTCCCCCACTCATTTTTATGCCCTTAAGTTTAGAAGACTTTAAGTGGAGCCTAACTCACTAGCTTGCTAGCGTGCGCCAATATTTGCACATGCGCAGTGACGCATGCGTCAGAAAAGGTCAGATAGGTCAGACCGACTGTCAATCAAGTGACAAACTGTATAGTGAGGATGATAGGCTGACGTCTAAGTTTTAATGCCATGCGATCTACCCACACTACCTTTGCGATCGACCGGTAGATCGCGATCGACGTATTGGGCACCCCTGCCATAGAGCATCAAGAAAAACTTTTCAGTAGTACGCTCCAAAGAAATTTGCCACTGAGGTTAAAATTTTCCTTTCTTTTCAAACTCTTTCCTTAAGTTAGGCCTAAAGACAGAAAACATTGGCATCTTGAAAACGGGTTCAGCGCTTGGGTTTTGTGGTCATCTGATATTCTGATCGAAAATATCACTATTAAACTGAAATTGGTGCACCATTAATTCCAATAGTGGTTACATATAAAGATAATTTGTTTTGTTGTATTGAGTAGTGTTTTAATGTAACAGGACTTTTTTCCCTAGATTTTGATTTTGTATAATAGAATATAAAATACAGTGATCCCTTGCTACTTCGTGCTTCGGTGCATCACCGGTTTTCAAAAATATTCATTGAAAAAAAAAAAGGGAAAATTATGGAAAAAGTTAAGGAAAATAATGCAAAACAAGGTCAATTATGCAAAAAAACCCAAACAAGAAAAAAAACAACCCAACAAAACTACTTACATTTTTATGTGAGGTGCGCACTTCCGTGCGCATGCAAGTCTGTGTGTGTGTGTATGTATTTACATTTTATTTACATCTTCTTCTTTTCCTTTCGGCTTTTTCCCTTTTTCAGGGGTCGCCACAGCGAATCATCTGATTCGCACGGTTTTTACGTCGGATGCCCTTCCTGACACAACCCTTTAGCAAGGGACAGAAATACGCTGACGGCTCCGCAGCCCCTCTCTACGAAAGTCAGCAATGGCTCTCCCACATGAACCTCTCACCACAGACAGTGCATTATTTTGAATGTTTAATTGTTATTATAAGCATTTATAGCGTTGAATATGTATTTAATGATATTATATATAGACATATACATGTACGTATACTTCAGTCAGGGGGGTCAATCCTACTTCGCAGAAATTGGCAGTCGCAGGGGGTCTCTGTCCCAATTAACCACGGAAAGTGAGGGATCCCTGTACTCCAGTTTATTTCTTTAATGTTTGTAATTTTTGTTCTCTTACAGCGGCTTTCTTCACCTCCTTGGAATTTTCTCTATTTTGTTTCCTTACAAACATGAAATTTAAAATGTTTTTTTTCTTTCTTTCTTTTTTTTTTTTTAATATACAAGTTGATGTACACACTACAAGTATCTCTCGCTATTTCACGCTTCAATTAATGTGGCTTCTGTGCATCGCGGGTTTAAAAATAAATAAATATTTATCGAATTAAAAGAATAAGGAAATTAAGGAAGAACAGGGGAAAAAGTTATGGAAAATGTCACACAAACAAGGCCAATTATGCAAAAAAAACCCTAAACAACCAAAAATCTAACATCAAAACTGGATACATTTTTGCATCTGTGTGTGCACGCGCATGTATGTCGTCTTCTTCATACCATCTGCATGTGTGTGAACAGATGCTCCCCAGCTTCCTAACGAGATGGGTTCAGGACGGCCGTATGAATTTGTTTGTAAGTTGTTAAAGGGCATTCTTTAGAGAGTAACGTATGTTTAAACCTTGTATAAGAGGTTATATGAGGTTGTACTGCATACAATCTCTCTCTCTCTCTCTCTCTCTGTACATTATGTCCCTTGTTTAAACTCCTGGTTCCTCTCAAGCACAGCATAGCAGATTTGATCAAATTTACAGAGAGTTGCACTCTTAGCCAGTTCATTATAATACTGGAGTCAATTTGTTTCTTTGAAAGTTTTGGTACGAGTTCAGAAATGTATCGTTCTGCTTCTCTTCCCTGATGGTGTAAAGCACGTATCAGCCACGCCCCCCCCCCTCTGCTGGAGCCTAGTATTAAGTTTACCTCAGGATAATGTTTAATCATATTTCATACTTATATTTAAGACACATCTTTCTGTAGATTTTATTCCATTTCTATTACTACTTGTTCTTCAATTTCATTTCACTTTCGACCTCAGAAAGACCTGTTCGTATCTCCGGATGTTCGTAAAACGGGGAGCATCTGTATTTATATTTTATTTACATGTTATGTTGTTTTTTAATGTTTGATTGTTAATGTAAGCATTATAGCATTGAATATGTATTTATTGACATTATATACACATATACATGTACGTATACGTCAGTTGGGGGGTGGGGGTGATCCTACTTCGCGGATTTCGATGGTCACATGGGGATCTCGGTCCCAATTAACCGTGGAAAGTGAGGGATCCCTGTATGCCAACACCCTTGAAGATGCAAAATATTTGTTCTCTGATTGGATAACTCTTGGATTTCACACATGTTGATTTTATTTTAATAATCAGTCATGTTGTAAAGGTAGCACTATGTCCTACCATGAAGATTCATCGCAAAGGGGCTGAATACAAAGCCCACACCACTTTTCTGTTAAGCACTTTCAAAAAAAAAAAATCCGCTTCACTAAATTGGGCTGTTGTGAAGGGGTCCAGTACATAAAGTCTCATGAAACAAACCATTTCCATTAAAGGTTTTGGATTGTCTTGTGTTTGCAAGTAGTAGCACTTTTTACATGACCAAAACAAAAACTTTTTGTTCTAGCTCTGTGCTGTTGTTTTTTGTATTTGATCTTGATGTTGTGTTTTTTTCGGTCCTTGAGAAACCATGTTTCATTTCACTATGTATTGTGGCTGCTATATGTAGTTAAAATGAGTATTTCACTTGGGTAACAAAATAGGAGAACTGCCCTGGTGGAAAGGGAGTTACTTTTGCAAGCCACTTTAGGTTAAAATGTATTTTGCAGCAATACGTTGTTTTTGTCTTCATCTGTTAATTATTTTTTTAACTTAAATGCCAACCCCCCAATTTAATTTGATGTGTTCACTCAGCCAGTAATACCCCTCCCATCTGAAACTGTCTGTTGTGTAGCAATGCTGTTGTGACTATGATTAATTCTAATGAAGCATTCTGGGCCTGAAACAAAGCCTTCTTTGCCTTAAATACTAATGGGCTCATAAATACCATCAATGTCTGTTGAAAAACTAAAATGTTCATTTTATTACGCTTTGAGGCAGCATGACTCTCCAGGATAAATTTAAATGCTGGTGCTATGTCTTCAGTCAGCCTCGACAGGTTTTTTTTTTTCGGGGGGACGGGACGGGATTCTCCCTTTTTGTCTTGTAACATTTATTTTTGACAGTCTAATTCTTGAGTGAAGCATCATAGTCGTGGAATATAACTTGGATGGTAGTCTGATGTCTGCTTCTGCCCACCAGGAAACCCGGTAGACTGCCTTGTCGCAGCTTTGATGCTGATTGGCTGTTTTGTATTGCTGATTTGCTTCTTAATAGGAACCAATACAAAAATTGATGATAAGTTAATGTAAATTATTAATTATACTTAAACAAAAAAATTCAGAGGCTTGTAACCAAAATACTTCCCACCATTGACAGTAATTTGATAGTTTACACTAAAACTAAAGATTTTATTGAAAGTTTCATTTATGTTTGAGTGCCTTGTGTATTAACTAAGAAAGCATATAACCCTGAGTTTTTGACTGCTGTCACAGTTTAACCAGGTAATTTTTCTGAAATAGGGTTAAATGTATTCATGTTAAAACACAGCTCTGAGAAACATGCAAAATAGAGTAAATTTCTACTGATTCTGTTTATCGAGTAATTCTGGCTTGCACTGTATTGGGCTGTCTGTAACTGCCGTATTTAATAAGTAGGAGTGGAAAAACCAATTCTTGATTCCAATTCAAATGATGAATCTACAAAGCAATTAGAGGCCAGAATATGTTGTAGCAACATATTTAGAATGGTTAGGTGAAAGCGAAAGGGAAAGGTTATTATAGTTTAAGATGTAGAGTAGACTCCCGTTTGTTGTGGGGGTTCGGTTTCAGCCCTTTCCGTGGCTCAAGAAATTCTGCGAGTTATTTACCCTGAAGTGAACCCTTATGTATCATATTAAATGCGCAAAAAATATGCTTCTTAAACCCATTCCACAGACAATCTTATTCATTACTACATTTTACATTATTACTGTATTAATGAGTAAGTAAAAACGTTTTAATTTTGTACTGTGATCATTTTTATGATAAATATATTAAGTGTGTGTATGTGTGTATGTATGTACAGTGTGTGTGTGTATGTGTATATAATATATAAATAAATATATATATATATATATATATATATATATATATATATATATATATATATATAATATACACACACACACACAGTCGTTCCCCTACTCACGAAAATTCCGGGTTACGAAAAAATTTTCCTCAGTTTTCGTCCCCGGGATACGAAAACAACCTCCTCTTACAAAAAGCGCCATATGCATTCAAACGTGCCAATCAAAATTTCACACGATGAGTGAGTTGCTCTCTCATTGGCTGTCTCCCAAAATCCCGCCCCGCTGGCCTCCCATGGGCTAGGAGGGATGACGCAGCTGAACGTTACACAAACTTCCTATTTGTCACACGGGTGAAGGAGAGTTGACTGTTGGCTTGTTTTGAGATTGATCATGCAATGTTATGTTTCGTTATCACCGAAACCCCTCTACAATCGGGACGATATTGAACCAGAAGGAGACCTTAAAGCGGAAATACAGTGACGGAGGCGATTATTTCGGCACGATATTAAAACCAAGTGCTCCATGGGAGAAGACCTCCAATCTCGCAAGGAAGCAAGTTAATATTGAATGAGGACCTCTGATCTTTCAAACAGGTACTGTAATTCTGCTTTAAATAAAACATCCCGTTCATTTAAATAGAATTGTTCCGTCAGCTGTGTGTGTGTGTGTGTGTGTGTGTGTGTGTGTGTGTGTGTGTGTGAGAGAGAGAGAGAGAGAGAGAGAGAAGGAGGCTTAACCCTTTAGTTTTTAGTTTAGTTTTTAAGTTGTTTAATTCTGCAAATGTTTAATGGACCTCCGATCCCTCAAGGAATCAAGTTAAAGTTGAGTTTGGACCTCCGATCTGTCAAGCAGGGCATGTTCTTTGAAATCCTGCTTGTGGGTGTGGCCCACAACGCCACAATAAACATTTAATGTGTATACAATACACATTTAATGCGTTGTGTGTGCGTGTGTGTGTGTGTGTGTGTGTGAGAGAGAGAGAGAGAGAGAGAGACAGGTGTGTGTGTGTGTGTGTGTTAGCTAATAAAAACTGTTTAATAATGGTTTAATTAATGAATATGTTAATAAAATGGTTTAATATGTGAATAAAATGTTTAAATGGTTTAATAAATAATTTTCTTTTACTTTTAACACATTTCCTACAAAATTTGGTGTCCTTTTATCATTTTAAAGGGTTTATGGGGTCGTCTTGGGAGCCATGGAACGAATCAGGTGTTTAACATGTAAAATGCGCCCCCAACTTACGAAACTCCCGCGTTACGAAAAAGGCCCTGGAACGGATTAATCTCGTAAGTACGGGCAGACTGTGTGTGTGTGTGTGTGTGTGTGTGTGTGTGTGTGTGTGTGTGTGTGTGTAATATATACACACACCGAGAGATCCCACACTTTCTGTGGTGAATTGGGACCAAGATCCCCACGCAACATCAAAATCCGCGAAGTAGTATCACCCCCCTACTGACGTATGTATATGTGGATATAATATCAATAAATACATATTCAATGCTATAAATGCTTATAACAACAATTAAACATTAAAAAAAAAAACACAAGATGTAAATGAAATATAAATACACACACATACAGATGGAACTGCATGAGAAGACGACGCATACATGCACGCATGCGCACAGATTCGCTTGCACACACACAGATGCAACAATGTAAGTACAGATGCTCCCCAGCTTACAAACAAGTTAGGTTCCGGCCGGTTAGATGAACTTGTTTGCAAGTCTTTATAGGACATTCTTTAGAGGGGAATGTATGTTTAAACCTTTTATAAGTAACATATGAGTTTGTACTGGATACAATCTCTCTCTCTCTCTCTCTCTCTCTCTCTCTCTCTCTCTCTCTCTACATAATCATCTGTACATATTATGTCCCGTGTTTAAACTCCTGGTTCCTCTCAAGCACAGCACAGTATATCTGATCAGATTTACAGAGAGTTTCACTCTTATCCAGTTCATTATAATACTGGAGTCAATTTGTTTCTTCTTTGAAAGTTTTTGGAGTTCAGAAATGTATCATTCTGCTTCTCTTCCTGGACCTCCGTGTCAGCCACGCCCCTCTGCTGGAGCCTAGTATTAAGTGTACCTCAGGATAATGTTTAATCATATTTAATACTTATGTTTGTGATCTATCTTTCTGTAGATTTTATTCCATTTCTATTTCTATTTGATCTTCAATTTCGTTTCATTTCACTTTTACCGTGACTTTCGACCCTGTCGGCCCTGTTCGTACCTCCGGATGGTTTTGATGTGAGATTTTGGGTTGTTTTTTGTTTTTGTGCTTGTTTAGGGTTTTTTTTTTTTTTTTTTTTTTTTTTCTTTCTTTCTTCTTCTTGCATAATTGGCCTTGTTTTGTGGCATTTTCCTTAACTTTTTCACCTGTTCTTCTATTTCCTTATTTTTTAATTCAATGATAATTTATTTATTTAAAAAAAATGCGATGCACTGAAGCCGCATTAATTCAAGTGCGAAGTAGTGAGGGATCCCTGTATATCGTATTCGATGTAATAAGCGCCCTGCTCCAATAAGCGCCCCGCCAGTGTTTGATGTTATGTCTAATAACCGCCCATGTGTACTGGGAGCAAAATAGGCGATCAAACTTAACAATTTTATAAACTTAACTCACTTTTACACGGTATTTCAAGACCCCCTGCCACTGGGAAATGTCTATAATGTTCATCAGTAACAACAAATTTGATTCTTTTGGAAAATGTTTAAAGGAACAGCATCGGGAGGGAAAAGTAAGGGGTATATTTTTTTTTAAATTTTTTTTATTTTTTTTTTAAATGTAAGCATCATTTCCTTTTTCTGGCGATGAGGCTCCTTACCAGAAGCCTGAGAAGATGCATGGCGTTTGGGTGGCTTCACGGCGTTTAACTGTTAATTAAAAACACAAAAAATTGCACATTGACAACTTGTGCGCGAATGAGGAAAAGAGGGACTTATACATCAATGGCTCTCAGCCATTGGCTAAATTTGAATCACGTGCCAATTACTTTCGGGTTTGTCGATAATCCGGTAGTATGCGGGGGTGCGAGCGCAAAACTGAATGTTCAATGACTTACTGTAAGTTAGAAATTAATCACGTGAACTGAGACCTGTACCTTCTGCTGTTCATGCTGATATTAGGGGATTGCAAATTCTATTCATTGAAGGAACTAAAAGAACTGGACAAAAGGTGCATGCCATGTGCAAGCTTGCTTATTTATACCAAGATATTGTAGTTTACCAAAACAATGAGCATCTAAAAATCCCACAATATATTTCCACCTGAATAAAAACACCTCTGTGAATACTTGTTGACACATCCAAGCCCAGTTGCTCATCAGGCCGGGGCTAATCCTGGTTTGTGTAGCATGGAGCGACTTGTTTAACTCCTGGATGGGATGGAAGCCCATTACAGGTTACCCTGACGTTAGTTTTTCTGTGAGCCATTGAAACCTTGTATGATTGACAGAAGCACACTTGTGGTCAAGACCTTTCCCTTAGCATGTTGGGGGTGTAACAGGGATTTGAACCCACAGCCTCTTGATCAACCTATCCACACATGCATTAAAGCTTCAGCATAATATGGGACGGGATTAAGGAAGTGCCGGGCTACTTGCAAATGACATCACATAAAAAGAGCTGCCCAGGCTTTTCCACATGCCTGAGCCGGTATACAGTGAAAAAATGGTCAATGGAGAACTGAGGTCATTGTAGATATAGATCATCAATGAGTGTAGAATCGACCCAACTCCCCGGTTCATGATGAGTCTCTTCTTTAAGACATGACTTCAGAACTTGTTCAAATTTCAATTTCGTGCTAATGATCACAATGACTTTATAATAGTGTTTCTATTCTTATTTGGTTTTTATAAGCGGTTTTAATGTACATTTAGGACCAAAGCCCACGTTCTGGTCCTTTATCCCGTGGATGCAACATGTAATGCCACTGAAGCATTACCACACCACCACTTTGATCATGTCTAACACATTTTACCACAATCTTTCCCAGAATGCTCTAAGAATACACTATCTTACACCATCATCGGTCTTGGTTTGACAACAGGAATTTTCTTTTTATTCCACTGTGTTTTCCACGTCAGTGCATTAAAATAAAATTCTTTTTTTTTTTTTCCTTTTTTTTTTTTTTTTCCTTTTTTTCTCAGCAACATTAATCATTAGCAAACAGAATCAAAGCCAATGTGGGAGGAGTGGTTTTCCACTTCACTGTTTGGCATTTTGTGTCATATCTATATGGTAGTTTCAGTTTTAAACAGTTCATTTTTAGATCTAATACTTCTGCAATCAGTGCTGTCGTCTTGTTCCCTTCATTCAGTGATGGGTTTGAAAGACCACAGCTGTCTAGTAAAATAGGTTTGGCTTTCATGAAGAGATACATGCTCTTATTAAGTAGAGCTGTGTTTGCTGTGTGCCGTGTTTTGTTCGGTTTAAATAGGCTGAATTAGGATTTCCTAATGACTTTTGATCGTGCCTTAATTACCTAAATTGAACATTCAACTAAAATACACCTTCCAAGAGACAGTGTTGATTAACTTAAGGTTCTGTTATCAGCATACAGAGCACGACAGTTTTGGGTCGGTTCCTCTGTGCTTATTGTAGTGAAACCTCTTTGTTCACTAATCATTCAGATATCAATTCAGTAAATCTGAACCGGCTAGAAATGGATAGCACACTTAAAATATCAGACATTAATTTGTTATTGGGTAGAAATGTGCTTGTCAGTGTGTTGTATGAAGCGGTATAATACCACAGAAGCTCTGAGTAGCCTTGTAGAATCCGGTTATCTTGGGGGGGAAAAAGTTGTTGATCGGAGAGTTTTTCTGACAGATATATACAGCCTGAGCCCAGATGTGCTCATCAGCTGTATCAATTAATACATTTTACTGCTCCAAAAAAAAAATATCGTGGTTAAAAAGATCTGAGACTGTAGCCAAGTGTTGATGTAGGCAGTTAGTGTTCTGAGATGTCTCATAGTCGCTGATCACATGATGATAAATCCTGTTTGTGCTTTGACTCCAAACTTAATGGCAGCAATGTTCTGTATAACACAGCTTGCATCTTTTGTAACTGTTTTCACTCTTTAAGTGTATAAACAGTAGGCAGTTATACATTATACGGGTGGAATATAGAGTTTAATGAAGTGTTATTCAGTGTTCAAAATAAGTTGGCTTCCCGTTGTCTGAGACGGCCAATAAGCACAGTGGATAACCTGACATGCATAAAATAATTGCAGATTATTATAAGATAATTATAAAACATTCATGATTTTTTTTTGTAACTGATACGTGGATGTGGATGCTTGTTCATGTGTACTGAGATATTGCAGGCCAGTGGGGTATGAATAATGAGCGAAGGATGATGAGGCCATATACATTATGCGGGAGTGGCTCAGGTGAAGGGGACTGGTGGCAAGTTTGGTTATTTTATGTCAGTAGTGGAGTAAATAGGAAACTATTTCTCAAACCTGGCTCTCAGGCCTTGACAAAAATAGGAAAGGACGCAGTAATTACCTTTCACTCGAGCCCTGCGGAGGGTACTGTGATGCGCCGATTTTCATTTCCGCAGAGAATTGTGTGTGTGTTTGTCTGTCTGTAGTCCAGGTGTGTGCGCTTGTGAGTTATCTTTCGCTTGAACTATCGTTCATATTAGTATTCTTACTCGACATTTGAGAGCTTACAGGAATTGCACTGAAGTAATATTACGATTAATACATTTACATAGACCGGAACTTTTCCATTCAGTAATGCTGGACAATAATGAGATAATTAGAAGTTCAAGTTAAACAGAGCACGCGTGTGTCTGAACACTCGGAAGATGTGAGGTTTTAGATTCAAATTACAATGGTATTGTAACTAATGTCAACGAAAGGTCAGTGACCGTACGTCTTCGCTCCACCAGTCATAATAAAATTTAATTATTTATTTTAACAAAGATTGCACAAATGAACAATTTTATAAACTAAGGTGGTACGGTGGCACTGTGGTTAGCACATCCGCCTCACAGAAAGAAGGTCCTGGGTTTGATTCCCAGCTCGGGCGTTTCGGTGTGGAGTTTGCATGTTCTCCACGTACTTGAGTGGGGTCCCCCCCCCCCCGTACTCCGGTTTCCTCCCACAGTCCAAAAACATGCACAGTCGGTTACTTGGCTGTTCCAAGTCACCCGTAGGTCTGAGTGTATGAATGGTTGTGTGAATGTTGGCCCTGTGATGGCCTGGTAAGCTGTCCAGGGTGTACCCTGCTCTCACTCCGAGTCGGCTGAGATGGGTGCCAGCCTCCTCGTGACCCTAATTAGTATCAAGCAGTTCAGAAAATGAGTGAATGGTGCAAGGTTGTCTGTGATATCAGTAGTTTGAAAGCAAATGCTGTTTTAAAGAACCCGCTCATTGGCCATTGCTCATTGTCATGAGATCTTTCGTGAATGAGTATGCATTTACGCAACCTTAAAAAAAATATATATATATGTATAATGTTTTCATAAAAATTGTTTTACCAAATTAGACAATAGTGGGAAGTATCAAAGGCTTTTTGTTGATCAAGATTTGTAGGAAGAATTACTACATAAGATTGATGGGCTTTATTTATTTTCTGACCTGTTAAATACTTCATTTGAGTCTCGAATGAATTGTTTTTTCACATTACTGCAAAGGAATGAAGAAATCCAGACAGCTTCATCCTTATTTTATCGACTATTCCCTAAATACACAGAGTAGTGGGTCAGGAGTACTGAAATGTTGGACTCAACAATTTAATTTTTCTGAAATAAATTTTGATATTCATTGATATGTTTTCAGTTGGGGCAGTGGTGGTGTAGTGCATAGGGCACAGGATTGCTGATCCTAAGGTTGGGGTTCGAGTCCCCAAGGGTGCCAGTGCATGAAATACCCTTTCTGTGTTATTTCTGTGAGTAAAATAACTCGATCTGTTGCTCATTGTGTCCTGTGCAGTGTAGTATGATTTTGTAGCGATGGTATGTTTTTCAGGACTGTCCACGTCAATGCAGTGCTGATTCTTTATCAAATTGTTTTATATTTATGTTGAACGGTCCCTTTGTAATTTCCCACCAGCTTCTCGAAACTCAGTTACTTTGACTTATTTCTCAAGGTCACAGAAGATCATTGATGAAAAGTATCCATTAACACTCGAATCTGTGCAGTTGACCCATGTGAGGGACCACACACCATTGTTCATTGACAACAACACATTCTAGTTATTTAAATAAATTTACATTTACAGTTAATCCTTTTGGCAGACACCCTTATCCAGAGCGACTTGCATGTTTTTGAAGCTTGGACCTTCTGTGTAGTAACCTAAAGCCTTAACCATTGAGCCACTGCTGCCTAGAATAAGTTCTGAACAAATGTAACTTTTGAGCGAATATAATTTGCTGTAACTGAAGGAGTTTTTTTCAAGTCCTAACAATATATAACATCCCCCACTAGTTGTTTTGACGGCAGTAACTACATGTCAGTTTCATATGCAAATACGTTGTTTGTATATTTATTTCTGTTCTGTCAGAAAAGACCAGTGCAGGCAGAATGACTTGATGGTAGTATTTTGGTGAGAAGTAATAATTGGATGGAAATGGGTATTGTTTTTATTCTCATTTGGCCTGATGCATTCTTCTGACGATGGGTTCTAGAACAAAGTCTTTTTAATTTGCATTTAACATGTATGAGAGAAGAGATACAAGATGCATTCAAGGTAATAGTGCTTAACTATGCTTCTGGTTTACATGTTTTTTTTGTATCTTCTATTTCTCAACATATCTAAAAGTCTTTGCTCACTTTGGTACTTGGTAAACTGTTAACTTCTTGTGCGATTTTCAGAGAGTGTGATTCAGAAAATCCCAGAATACAGCCAAGAACGCACTCTGCAGAACCGGCGGAGCAGATTTCTTAAACAAATGGACCATAACTTCAAGTTTATGATTAGTACCCTTCTACCCCCAGTGGGTTGGCTTTTGGCCCCCCTC